>WAAE01016872.1:0-64608 GCA_013400495.1 Nicator chloris
TTTTTTGTAGAAGCCATGCTGTTTTCTACCCTGAGTAGAAATGCTTCATTGTGGACTTAAATGAACAGTTTACAAATAATTACTTTTTCTGTTTTTAATGTTAATGGAAAATGTGTTCTAAAAACAAATCACTGCCCTCACACAGAATGCTTCTCTCGACGGACATATTATCTTCATGACAACACTGGGTCAGCCAAAAGTACCATATATTACAGATGATTTACTCTTTATTGGGAAATGGGGAGAAAATATCCTCACACTGAGCTCAACCTAACCCAGTAAACCTGTTACACAAACAGTTTGTCCACCAGCAAACAGACAAGCCAACCTGCCATGACAGATTCCAATTATGAGGAAAATATATCTAAAACAAATGAAACCCTTGTGTACCCAGTGGTGCAATACAATAATTGCAAAGACGATTGGACCATCTGTGCTTCAAATTTATGGCCTTATCACGTACAGTCAGACCTTTTTAAAGAAGCTTGTCAGAGGAGCAGGACTTGAAAGGAAAGAGCTGAGTGAGTGTGTGCCGGCTTTAAGGAAGTTGCAAAAATTTGGCAACGCTGTTTTGCTGATCAGAGTGGGAAAATTACAGGTAAAAATCCTAAGATGAAATTAAGAAGTAATGTTCTGAAGAAATGTGAAATATAGTTATGCTGTTTCCTACAGATACATCTTCCCCAAGTAGCAGCTGGTTTGAAAATCTGTATGATTTAAAAGAGCCAGTGCCCCACAGAAGAAAGCCAGAGCAGCAGAGCCAGTCAAGATTTTACAGCAAGTTTATACTTCTAGATTCATTACAGAACCTTTTAAGTGACTCTGTGGTGGAGATATGAAGCCCAGGCACAGATCTGAAGAAAAGATGTTCATCATGTAGAGAGACTATTCTGCAATGTCAGGAGGGAGTCCATTTACTTCCCTCACCTCTACCCCCAAAAAGAGAGATTAAATGGTATTATTTTATACACATTCAACAGCTCCTTGCCAAGTAATTTTAACTCAGAAGTTATAAATATGCCAATGGATTACAGGACACAGAGGGGACAAGAGAACAATGACACAACAAGCTAATCTGTGCAGAGAGGAATTAATAAAGACCCTTTAAAAATGTTTTAAAATCTTCAGTTGTTTGAGTTTGATGTCAACTTTTTACTTCTCTCAGTAGAGTTATGGATGAAATGGAGCTTTTAAAGGTAAGGAAAAGAGAAGAGACTGTGATAAACCTGGGGACAGAAGAAAAAGGATAAAACCAAAAAAATAAAATAGAAGTGGGGAAAATACAATAAAGTTAAAATCCTGATAAAATGTGCAGGAAAAATAGGTACACCAAACTAGAGATAAGAAGAATGAGGGAAAAGAACTCAGAGTATGAGATAAAGCACTAAGGAGAGAGAAATAGGCAGAAAATCTGGTTTGAATAAGATAGGAAAAGACACAGAGGACAAAGCATTATATTAACACTGATGGCATTCCCATGCCTAAAAACAGCTCACAATCACAATTTTGAAATCAGTGAAATAGAAGGGGAAAAAAAAAGAAAGAAACAAAAAATTGTACTTATTTTGCAGGGTTTGAAAATTAATAGAAGTCGAGTTACAAACAACATGCCTCATAAATATCATCTTTTCACAGCATGCAATTCCTGTCCTAAGGGAAGTCAGAACATTACTCATACTGGTTTTCCTTGGCAGACTGAGGCATTAGGCAGTGAGAAGGCTTGCCAGTGTCTTGCAGTAGTGAGAAAAATGGGACTTTTTGCTAACAAGTCCCAGTCCAGATGCTGCCAGCAAGCCTTGGCTGGGACTCACCAAGAGGATATCATTCTTACACGAACTCTTATCTGGAAGAGAGAGAGAAAACCACTAGACAGTCCATGTGAAAGTGATCCCACCCAAAGGTGGAAATTACGTAATGCTTTCTAGGGTTAGGCTGGTCCAATTTAGGCCTTAATTCCATTTAGGATGGAGAAATAAAAAAAAAAAAAAAAAAAACTAATACTGTGGAATGAGTAGAACCTAAGTTTGCTTTCTTGCTTGCCCTCTCCAGCCAAGCAACTGAATTCCAGGCATTTAACTTTGGGCAGTTATTTCTCATTTGTCTTTGCTTCACTCAAGGGCTCAGTGCTTTTCGACAACTGTTCCTTTCTTTTGCAGAGCTAGCCAGGATTTCTGAGCTTTCCCTCCTTGAATTAGACAGCCATAGTCTTCTTCATGGATGAGGTCATTTTTGAAATCTTCTTTCCTCCCTAAAGAACAAGCCTGTTTTATTATGTATGAGAAAATGAAGAAGCCTTCAAAAACTGCAGGAGGCTGACAGGAGTGGGTGGCTTTTATATTAGATGAAGTCTCAGATATAAAATAAACCTCCCAGTGGCTTCATTAGGAGCTGGATTTCAGCTAAGGTTCATCTCTGCTTTACATTTTCTACCTCCCAGTTTCTTCTTACTTGTTGTTTGATACCTGGACACCCAGTACAGCTAAACCTCAAATGAAATCACTGTCCTAAAACTGCACTGAGAAATATAAGTACATACACAGACACACACACAAAAAAAAAACCAACCAAAAAACAAAAACAAAAACTTAGCAAACAAAAGGACTCATAGACATTAGTGAGGTTTTATGTATGTGTTGTGTAAGAACTTGTGCATGGTATCCCCAAGGTCCTGCCCAAAAGGTGATGAATTCAATAAGATTTTTTTCTCTTGCCTTTAAAGCGCTTTTGGAGGAGGCCTTAAAAGAGCTGCAATTCTGTCAGCTCTGCATGTCCAATGTAGCTACAGCAAGAGGCAGCAATTTTTCAGCCTCTGGGTATGACCTACGTTTCATTCAAGGAGGAGAGGAAGCAACTGTGATCATAAAATCAGAGCCTGGGACAGAGTGTCACATATGTCACGTGTGCCACTGTCTGGGGCTTGGCTAACAAAGGCATGTGAAGATGGATGGTGGCTGAAATCCTGTCCCTGTAGTTAACATTTTCAGTTAAAGCACAAAACAAAATGTTTTAGGTGATGAAGTTTAGTCTTGGATTTAGTGTTGCAAAATCTACCCATTTTATCCTAAGTCTTGCAGTATTTTGCAGATATTTCCTTCATATAATCATATTCCTACCTGCGTTACAGTATGAATTTGAGATGCTTTAAATAACTTTTTGCACTCCCAATTGGAAAGAAACTTTTGGAAACCTGAGCTAATCATAGCACACACTTCCAGAATACAAGGCTCTTGAAATGACTAATATTTTAATAGCTCCTTTGTTTCAAACCGGCTGCAAGATTCTTTGTGGCTTTAACAATAAATAACACCAGGGAGAAATAAAAGTCCTTTTTCCCTTTCTATCCTTATAGGTTGCAGCCCACAGCTTGTCACTACACAGGCTACAGAAGTGGGGGCATTTCTTGCTTCCTTGCCTGCACTGACCTCTGAGACACGAGGACACGCTTGGTGTTTTGCAATATTCTGAATTACTTTTTCTTTGTGGGTTGTTTCTTAATATTACATTTGATTTCTATACCAAACCAAAAAGTTATTTCAAAGTAAAATCATGAATGTCTTCTTTTCAAAAAGGGCCACACTAGATTAATTTTGTGAATTTGGGAAATTCTTTTAAAATAGGATGCTTTCATATTGTAGGAAAGAATCACTGCTTTCCAATAAGCAAAGAACTGGCATTAAAACAATCAAATACAAAAAAAAAAAAAAAATCACCACACCAACAAAGAGATTTTTGTCAGAAGAAAAAGGCAGTAAAGGATAGAAGTAAACTCTGCATCATCTTGGGAAGTAACAACAGGAAAGGAAGGAAAGAGGGGAGGAGGAATCTCCAAAATTTGCGTGAGTAATGAATTCCAGGGGAAAAGCTAGTAAAGCATGTTAATGAATAGCCAGATGTTTCTAAAGCCAGGAAATCTCCTCTTCCTCTCAATTTCAGACTAGAGTGAACTCCCTTTCTTGCTCTCAGTTGTTTGGTACACACTGGATACTCACTCGGATGCCTTTTGTGTGCCTCTAGCAATGCTTATTAAAACCAAAGGAAAAAACCCACCCAAATCTTTGCAGCATTTGGGTTTGGAATAGTCGCCAAGCATTGCTGTCCCAAGGTTAATGCCACACTTCAGTTTGCTCTGAGACGTGACACCACATTTTCCACTACAAGAAGGTTTTCTTTCTTGTGGCCGTTTTAATTATATGCAGAATAAACTGTTCTTCTGGCTATTGAGCCAAGTTTTCAAAAGATTTAAGGCAGCATCCAGAATTCAGTCAGTCAGTTACTCTTCCAAATGAATAATCAGCCTGCCATTTGGCTTTTGTTTAAGCTCTGACTTCAGCAAGCCTCTTCAGCTGGATGGATCCCTACGTATTTTCAGATCAGAGTCTCCATTTATAGGGAGACAGCAGCCTGAGGAATTAACATTTCCTCATCCTCTTCTAAGGTTCAGCAGGCAAGATGGGTCTGTAGTATAACATGTCAGAGAACTACAAAGTCCCTTTGGACAAGCCTCTGTGAGAATTAGATCCTCAGGATCATTTGACAAGTGTTGTTCCTTTTTCTTTTGTTCCTCCTGTTGTCCTCCATGGCAGGTAGAAAATGAGCAATTAGAAGGATCTTATGTCTTCCTGTATTCAATAAAAAGAGATGTGGAAGAGGCTGTCATTGTGTCAACCCATTTCTTCATCACTGCCTTAAAGAGGCTTTCTCATCTCCCGCCACAGCTATTAAAGGGGCAGAAACTAATTTCCTCTACAATTTCTGTGGCCAGGCCTAAGCAGCTTAAAGAGCAGTCAGAGTGTGCTCAGAAAGAAGTTCCACAGCTTCTGCTGGGAATGGAGTTCACATAAATTAGAGCTCATTGAGCATTATTACAGCTTGTTGCCTATGGTATTTCCTCCCCCCAGGGTAAAGGAAATAATCTTGATTAATGACACCCAAAAAAATCATTTTTCTCTTTAATTCACTAATTGGTTAATCTTTTATGACATCAAAGAAGGCTGCAGCATTAACAAAAAAATAGTCAATGCAAAAGCCAGATTTCCTGTGCATTTGCCATTTGTGCTTTGTTTCCTGATGTAATTCCTAACTGAAAAGGAATGAAAAATTGAAATCTCCAGTTTACATGAGAAACGGCAGTTTTGAGCTCCCTATCAGACACCTCATTTTCTCTACATTAGTCACAATCAGACAGACAAGGCTGTCTTGTTGAGCTACATTTAGCAGTCTGTCTGAACTGCAAATTTAGATGACATCCAAATTACACAGACTCAGCCACTAGGTTACACTAATGCAAAGTAGGAGAAAAAGAATCAAGACTATTGATTTTTTTTGGTTCTTTCTCTTTCATATTCCCTTAAAGGCATTTACCAAGGCTTTTAAGATCTTCAGCATTTTCACAAAGGAACAAATTACGTGCAAATAAGACTGCCTTAATCTATTCTTCCCTGCTTAGATTGTTCCTTCTGTACAGTCATTATGTGTTTTTTGCACTGCTGCTGCAGTCTACTTGATCCACTTTCATGCACCATGTGGTCAATATATATGTTGGAGAGTAACTGTGGAAAAGCACATCTCTTGCACCTGCCTATGATAATCAAAACCTATTTGCTAATTCCCTGCAATCCAAACACATCACACATCTCTCTGCTCTTTCTTGCAGCTGTTTCATCAGTTTGATGCCATATTCTGCAGAACACTCTTCTGATCACATTTCCATCCTCAGACAACTTGATTTTTCTAATGAATATTTACAGGAGGTTCACAACAATGTCACTAATATGAAAAGCAAGGACCACATATTCTACTGACAAATAGAGCTGATTTCCAAAGTACTGAACCTTCACAACTCTGTCAAAGCCTAACATCTCTGTTCACTCTGACTCATGTTAACATGACTCTGCTGAAGCCACGAGCAGCTCTACTGAACTCTTGCAGTGAGATAATTGGCCGGTGTGAATTTCTAAACACCACTGAAGGCAATAAATGTACATATTATTTCTGCCTGCCAGTCTTTGCAGGCGAGCTACGGCCACAATCCTGCCCAAAAGTACTTAACTGAGAAAGAAGCTCTTGGAAAACACTCCTCGGAGCAGACTGTCACTTGGGTGTAGGTACAACACCTTGCACAGTGGGCCAGACCCAAGTTTTTAGAGGCTATGGCCAGTATTAAAAAAATAACAACATCAGAGCTTTCAAGTTCTCCCTTCTTTGAACCAGCTACCCACCAAGAGAACTAGGAAGAGATTTTTCTAGCTGATCTCACTAAGCAGCTGTATAAGCTTTTTTAGGCATAGTTAGCAAACTACAAACTCATTAACCACTACATATGGTGCTGTCACTTTCCATGAAATCTGAGACTCACATACTTTCCTTCTAGGCTGTGCACATGCTTCCTGTCGGAGCCGAACGTATGTGCCATCATATGCCCCTTATGTGTCGCCATTTGTGTTTGTTTGATTTTGTTTTTCATGGGCTCCTGGGCTTCTGACATTTCAGCCTTCAAAATTACATGGCCTGGATATTTTCCCTGTATCTATGGAAAGGGATTATTTCATTTGTCTTTGTTTTTTCTTACTTACTAGAGGACCCCATCATCCATTTTCTGTTCCACCTCACATGTTATTAATGCAGGCAAAAGCTGAGCTTCATGCTGGCTTTTGGTGGGTTTTTCTGCCTGAAAATTGCAGGTTTCGTAGAAGTGAGTTTTCACAGGCAGGTAAATTTGACCAAACACTTGCTTAGTCCTTTTTTACCTCCAGGAAGACAAATCAGTTTGTAAAGCACTGACAAATGTCTCGTTTATCATTCCAAGCCAGGCTAGCACATTTTTCTTCCTCCCTCTTGTAAAACAGAGACATTTCCACCCTTCAGTTTTACATTTTCCCTACCATTTTTTCTTTTTTTCTGACATTTCTGTACTAGAACTTTACTTCAGGCCTCTCCCTTTGCTGACCCTGATGGAACAGAATTTAAGCAGTCTTAAAATTCTTTGAGGGTTATCTCCCTTCCTTTTTTTACTTCCACCTCTCACAAACTTTTAACTATTTTTCATTCCCACTGATTTCTTTTTCTTCTAGACCTCATTCAAATCACAGAAGCAGCCTGTTTAAGATATCTGCAATTTCCTGTGTTCTTTTTAATCAACACTAAAAGTTTATAGCATTGCTATGGGCTTTTAGCATCATAGAGTCACTGAAAGATAATACAAAGATTGAATAGAATTTGAATGAGGCCTAAAAATTAATTTGAATTACAGAAGCATGGATGTTCATCCTCTGAACATTTCTCTTCTCCAGTTAGTTTAGTCTGTCTCTTTCCATTAAAACAGAATTTGCGTAGCTGGCAAAGACAGATGATGAGAACAGAGATGTTTTAGAGTCTAGAAATGGAATAAAATATGCACCTTCAGTAGAAATAATGGGGGAAAAAAGAAAATAAAAAGAATTTTTAAAAATGTTGCATGTATTCACAGGACTACAGTAAGGCCAGTAGTTTAAGATTCCTTTTGATTTAAAACATGATGCACAACACTATCACTTGCTACCACCACATTTGTGGTTAGTTAAATGATGGGAACAAACCCCATCCTGTCACAGTGGAAAGAGAATCAGCTGGCAATAGGAGAGCCTCCGTGGATGGGCAGCAGTTTGGGGACTCAGTTGGTCACCCCATGGGGAGAACAGAGGCAAACCTTGCCTGGCTCCATTGCAGGTAGGGGATTCCACACCTTGCTATGGAGGCAAGTGTCACAAATGGAAGACAAAGGCATTTAATGAGCTGCTGTTAGGGATGACAATATTTTCTAGCACACCATTTTGGGGGAGAGGATAAACCTCAGAGACCACGGTCAGCAAATCCATTTCACTTCCAGCTTAACACAATGCCAGCCGTAGCTGGTGCAGGTGGCTCCTTCATGAGAGTTCCACTCTACCCTCTCCTGCCTGGTGCCAAAGTCACTGATAAACCTCTCCTCTGTGCCAGAGGCCCACAGCAGATTAACTCCTGCTGGCTCATGAAAAAATGCCTCAAGTCTTAATTTTCTTTTTACAATAGTCTCTCAGCTTTCAAAGAACATCCAATTTTATACTTCCAAAGCTCATTGAAAAAAATAAGTGTATACTGGTACACATGTTCTGTAGAGATAATTAAATATTATTATCCTCTTTTTACCAGTGGAGACAACAACACACAGAAAGCTGAAGTGATTCTCTATATGCCAGAGGCTTCAAAGAGGAGAGCACAGCTGAAGATCCCAGAAAGACTTTAGCTGTATATAACACATCTCCTGCCACAAAATAGTATGGTATATCTGAATTTTGTGGGACACTTTCAGGAAAAGGTTGGCCAGAAACAATATCTCACAATATACTCCTTGATCATTTTAGAGATAGCATGGGAAACTTGTGCTGGAGTTCACACGTTCACAAGCATTAATTACCATTCTCCATTTGTAAAGGTGGTTACCATGGCATGAAAAAGTGGGGAAAGGGAGTTTAAAGGATATTATATTATTATAATATATTACATATATTATTATATTTCAATATCATATTTTAGATATCTAAATATGGAAAGCAAGTCCTCTGATGGCACTTGTTGGCTGGCCACAGATCTGCTCAAAAAGAGACATGATCAATACCATATATACTGTGGTATATTCTGTTCTTCACAAAAATAACAGTTATTTGCATTAACTTCAGGGAAAAACCACATTTTTCTCTTATTCTAAAATAGCTTTAAAAGTAGGCATTCACATTTACATTTGGTGGATGACCTTTAGTATCAAGAAGATGTCACCTGAATCATATCATCCATATTTCAATGGTTATATAGGAATTATTTTACACAGAAGTCCCTAAGGTAATTATTTCATATCAGAGCCAGGAAAGTTTAGTATCTGTATGCAATATGTATTTACACTTCATGCCAATGCATTAAATAAAATTCCATCCCATTCTGTCTTTGTCTTTGTATTCTCTTCTTTTCAAAGACACACAGTACATGATTGGATTGCAAATTCCCTCATAGTCTGAAAGGCTGTCTCCTGTTATTGTTAAAACAGATTTGGCCAAAACTGGAAAAAAAGTCAACAGAGAAGCTGAGATTGGTTTAGAAAAGTGCACAGCATCTTTGACAGGCACTCTGTCATACATGAAAAGGAAAAAAAAAATGCAGTTATACTATTAATGGACACACATAGATGCACAGGAAAAACAGAAGAATGTAAAACTTTAATGAAAACCTTATTTAAGAGAAACAGCAGAGAACCATTTAGCTAAAGCCCAAGTCCAAAACTTTTAGAAGCCAAAGGATATTCTTCAAAATCTTATACAACACTCTGAGATGTGCTCAGCACAAAAAGAGGAGGGCATGCAAATTGAAGGTCCTAAAACAGGATTTTAAAGACCTATTAAAGATATTTAAATTCCATAGTTAGAGTTAAAACCACAAGACCCGAGAACGACCTTGAATCTGGAGTGTTTGAAATCTTGATTTGGGTGCATCTGACGTCTGTGGCCAGTGTGTACTCACACTTGTTACCTGAGCTGGTTGAAACTCAACACAATATATAAGGAGTTTGACATAAATGCCTTTTGAATTCTTGCTACCTGAAAATCCTGAAGCCAGACAGTAAACTGTTCAAAACAAAAGTCCAGCTGGTTAAAATATAAGAATCTCTTTCACTGAGGAATGTTGACATAAATATAACATTTTCACATTTTCCAAATACTCCCTACAGAAAGTAGTAAAACAGTGGTTTGGACATCCCCTTTCCATTCTTTCTGCTCCATTTTTCTCATCATTGTTAGAAGTGTCCACATAAAAATAGCTGTTTAAAAGAGCAAAATTTTTTTTCAGAGGTTTTATCTCACTTTTCCAAAGGGTATTAAAGAGGAAAATAGGAAAGGAGGAAAAAAAAAAAAAAAAGACCAACTCTCTTCAAAACAACATATTTTCCTGTTCATAAAAAGCCTGTTCACTGAGCATTGCATGGTCACCATCCATTTACATAAATCAGCTCCAGTCCCCTCAAAATCTGGCTACTGTTCAGCAGCTGGGCTGCAGCTCTCAGCCAAGCTGGCCTGGAGGAAAAGGGGCAGTGGGTGTTCATGTCCTGCAGGGGCTGGTGCAGCCAGGCTGTTCAGGGGGGCTGGAACAGCCTCCTGCCTGTATCCCCACTGCAGGAGGCAGCACTCACAGCCCCAACAGAGGCCTTGAGGGAGGGAATGCAAACTCTCTTTTTGATCAAAATCTCCAAGCTCATCTCCTTCCCTATGACCGTAGAGGTGAGGTCCACATCCCGTTCCAACTTTCCACCTGCTCAAGAAGTCCCTTCCAGGATAACATCATAAGGAGGACTGCTCAGCTCCTAATTCAGGCTCATCCTGCAGCAAAAGCCAGGAGTTAGTGCATAAACCACATACAGTCCACTTGAAGAAAGACCACACCCAAAAATCCAGTGCTTCCACTGGACAGACAGTAGCAGAAGCAAAGCATCACAGGCTTTGCAGTCCAAATGACCTTCCCCACTTCATTCCAGCTGTTGTGTACTTTGTAAATATAGGAGTCCATCTGGCATGGGACTAGCAGGATCTGTTCCAGAATTATGGGAAATGGGAACAGAAAAGGTGCTGCAGGTCAGGATGGAGGCATGTTTGCAATGTTGATGTTTGCACAGTGCTTGCCAGCCCTGCGCCTGTTTTAAGCCAATGCCATTAATCATTCACTAAACTCCATTGAAAATATTGCAAATAAAAAGAATTAAATAGTGGCAAGCCCTTGTATTTTTATATGACAAGCTTTGACCTTCACATGTATATTACATGCAGACCATGCCTGCTTAAATAAAGTTCCATAGCAGACAGAACATCTGTTAGGTCTATTTTATATTCATGTTTAAGATGGGATTAGTCTCTAGGCTTTGTCAAATAATGAAAAAAAACAAAAGGGGAGAAAGAAATTAAAATCTTAATTCCCTTTTGATTTTGTGAAACAATTAGAATTTAAGATAATTAGTGTAAATGCTTATAGAAAATTCTGTAGGATCCCTGCCTGAAATCTTCCAACCTTTCAGAGATTAACGACGCATCTATAGCATAAAGCCCTTTGCAAATGTAGCACATGTACAACTCAAGAATTATGAGAAAAATTACTTTGGAGTCCCAAGTGCTTATGTGGTGTTAACTGGTACAGAGATGATGGAGATAACCTTGTTAGACCTGTTTTACACCAGACTAGGAGCTGTCACCAGCTGAAATGTTTTCTGGTTTTGTCTGGTGTGCAGAAAGAGACTGTTTTCCAAAAGTCACTGTGATCAGCACTGGTGGCAGGCTACAGCCATCCTCGTTTAGAGTAACAGCCTCTCCACTCTCATCACTTCAAAATGCTGCTCCATACCAGAAAATCCCGCTTTGAAGGCTTCACATGACTGAAGACCCACAGCAGAAGAGTGTCTGATGTCTCAGCAGGTGTTTCAGCCCAGTGAACACTTCAAAGCCCGTTGCAGCAAACCTGAGTGACAGCTGAGTCACTGTGCACCGCTCGGAGCCCGCCCACAGGTGACAGAAGCTTGCTCAGGAGCTGAGGAGCTGAGGCCACAGGGAAATTACACTGCAGGGAGGGCAGTGTGTGTTGGTAATGCTGAGCTAAAAGGTAGCTCAAGCAGATTCTTCCAGTTTCCAGGAAAAGCACTAAGTATCAAAAGCATGAGACCAGGGAAAAAGGCTCAGAAAGGCAAGAACAGCTGCACTCAGCTGAGTGAGAAGCTCGTCGAGGAGCCCAGAGTCAGTCCAGAGAGCTGGAAGGACAGGGGGACTGAGCATTCACAAGCCATAGGTGAATGAAAGTGTGAAGTGTGACTTGGACAGTAGTTATCCACCATTTCCAGTGTGACTCCTTTTCCCATAAAACTGTGAACCATCTCCACTTCAGCTCCCACAGGCAGGGTTGCTGCGTGAAGTTGCTAGTTTGCTAAGCAATGGGATATTGAGAAAAGAACACAAAGCAGGAATGAAAAGAAAGCTATTCTTTAAAACCACCCAAATCCTACAGGCATCCACCATACTACAGCCTGGAGGCAGTGCCTGTTCCTGGACAAGCACAGATCTACGAATCAGAATATATTTTCACTCATACAGACTTCTGAAAGGCAGGACTCACTGCTTCTGCTGTGCCTGAGTCAAGATCTCTTACAAGTTGTCCTCACTGAAAACTGGACTCAGTGTTGCCCAGCAAGCATATGACAGCCAGTTTGGAGGGGTCACTTCACTAGTGGGGAAGCAGATGGGAGTGAGCAATTACCAACAGAGAAATACTGCATGTAGATAAATATCAGCTGATGGAATGACACCAGCAGAGCTCTCGTAAGAGTTAATCGTGCCCCTTTGCCTTCTGGACTGTGTTGCAAAGGTTCATAAAATAGTGGGTAAAGGGAATGTGGTGGGTGTAAATTACTTGCAATTTCAAAGGCCTTTTGTCAGACTGCCTCACTGGAGATTATCAAAGGGAACAAATAACCATAGGATAAAGAGCAATGTCATGTTAAGGATTAAATTCCAGTTAACTAATAGGAAACAAAGAGTTATAACCAATGTGCTTTTTCTCAAAATAAAGAGAAGTTAATAACAGGGCACCACACACAGCATTACAGAAACTATTATGGCTCAATAGAGTTATTAATAACAAAGGAGCAGTTCAGTGGGATCATAGCATATGCCTGGGACAGGGACAACCTGGGACCCTTCCTGGTGCCTTTTTTTAAGTCCCCAAAGCCCCCTGTGAAATCTATGAGAAAGTGTGATCAGAGTTCATAAAAACCAGCTCCCACTCCCAGACCTCTGCAAACAGCCAGTCATATTGGGACAGGCTGTAAATCAGTAAAAGGAGCTCCTGAAGGCTGCTGCTGTAATACCTAACAGCTTATCTGTATTTCAAAATATCTCTGTCTGCCTGGTGATGAATGAGGTGTCGTGGCTGCTTGGGAAAGCAGAGCTGGGACGTTATAAACCACAGCGTGAACTTTACGTCAACACACGTGATGCAAGAGTTGGACACAACCAGCTTTGATCAATGCTCAAGCTTTAGAGCAAGCTGGGCTGGGGGGGGAGGACAGGGGATTGTTTGCTTGCATGAGGACTTGATTATCTAAATTGCAAAGAGTTGTTTGTTTCTGCTCTTCTGATCCCACTGACAATGGCTAGGCAGTGCTCTGCAGGGCTTTCGTAACCAGGGACATTAGGCAATTGATTTTTTTACTTTTCTTTCACATACCTAAAGCTACTTTGAAGGCACCAGCATCCCTTATTCCCTCCTCCTGCTATTCCAACCCTCTCCCCTACAGAGACTGAAATGCTAGAACAGCTGCTTGCCACAAATAAGTTTTCAAGTGCACTAATTTTAGTGTAGAAAGAGAGAAGAAGCTGGGCAAGACAAGCGAGGCATGACCTCAGATGTCACAGGCCATGTCAAGAATAACACCAAAGAAGCATCATTGCTTCTGCACATCAACCCCTAGATGTACAATTGCAGGTGGGAGAGCACCAAGAGGAAAAATACAGCTCACAGTCAGTCTGAAAACTAATCTAAATTAGAAGCTGGGAAAGGCACTGGTCTATAAGCAAGAGAAAATCCAGAAGCGGGTCAGAGCCTTCTGATTTCATCAGCAAAAGGAAACAAAAGAATTTTAACATGAGCATTCCCAGAAGCACTTACTGGTGCCTAATTCCTGTTTACATCAGAGATAAAAACATCAGCTCCCACCAGCCATTTTGAATATCTTGCCCTTGGGATATCATTTATAATGTCCTTGTTATTTAGAAACAACTCTTCCTAGAGAAAATACAGACCACTTAAACCCACAAGTCTGGGTCAACACTACAGTGTAAATCATTATTGCTTCACTATAGGTCTAATGCACAGCATCGGAAAATTGGGGAAAATTCATGTTTTTGAAGGATTTTCTCTGTCATACTATAAAACTGGGGATGATTCTAGTCTAATTTAATCAAGGAAAGAATGTTTTTAAAATTTAACTACATGTTCCGAATAATAGGGAGAGCAATATATTCCTCTGCATGCCTGTCTTGGCTTCAGTGCATATTTTTGAATCAGATTACGCTATTTTTGACAGTTATTAATTTTAAATGAAAGTGAGATGGCTTTAGCTCAGAGTGCTAGAAATTACTGCTTGTAGTTTTCTGTTCATTTCTTATATTATTATTTGAACCTCTACAGAGAAAAAGGAATTATGATAGTTTGAATTCTGGAATGCTAGCCAGGGATTATATTTTTAGCTGTGTAAATAAGTTTATGGTACTTAAAAAGTTTAAAAAGTTGTCCTCTTTACAAAATCTTTTCATATACAGCACCAAAGGTGAAATCAAATTTAATTTACTTTCCTATCTTATATCTTGCTTTCCAACCAATTGTTCGAAATAAGATTGAAAAATAAAACTTATCAAAAATTAGAGATTCTGCAAATGGTATGATCAGGTTCTATTTTTAACCTTTCAGCTAAAGGTTGTAACAGTAAAGCTTTCTTTTCCACATCATGTTATATGTTGCTGCTGCTGGCCTTGGTTAGTCCAATTACAAATACTGGGCTGCTGTACTAAATAAGAACCTGGCCTTCACATTAATAATTTATTCACATCACTTCACTAACCATGCAACCATTACACATACACAGATCAGTAGAAGGGTCATGCAGAATTAGGAAATGTTTTGTATTGATCAAAACAAAGCCAGCCAAGGTAATTCCAGAATAAATTACCAAGAATGTGCTGCATTGTCCATAAGCACTAAGATCTTCACCTCTGTTCAAAAAATTTGAAATGTTCATTCCTTCCGTTTGTTTAAAATTATTTTAACCATGAAAGTCTCTGCAAAATGTTAGCAAAGAAAAGCTTCTTTCTGTGCAGCAGATTTAGGTAATGACTATTGCACAAGGGGCTACATTGAAATGGGAAACTGTCTCAAGAAGCAGCTGCAATAGCCCTGGAATATAAAACTGAAATAGCTATTAGAAAGACAGAAAAAATTTAGGAACTGGAGTTGGAGGCATTAAAAATTCATAGCTTCCAACAGTTTACCCCTAATTCATTTGAAGCACTGAAACAGTTAAGGTATTTTACTGAGGCACAAAATAACCTCATTATCATTTCTAATACAGATCAATACTCAACACTGCCCTTTGAAAAACACAGCACTTGCCAGTCCATGTGCTTATTGTGTTCCTTGCACTAGCTGTAGCCCACTGCCATTAGAGCTTTGCTGGCTTCTGAAATGTGCCTCTCCCCCCTCCCTATTTGATCTGCATATTCCCGTATCAAATTGTAAGAAAAAAAAATTATGCAGGTCACCATCCTGCATATTGACTTCTTTTTTTTTTCCGTGTGACATTTTGTCAGGTGGGTGTCTCTGCTCCTTGGGGCTGCCTGGTGGCATTAGGGGGCTGCTCCAGTCAAGACTAATGGCACAGGCTCTGTCCCAGGTGGACACCGGGTATTGTTTGCAGTAACTGATTGGTGTGAGAGCCCTCTAGCTCCCTCTCCTCAGCATGTGGTCCAAAGCACAACATATGCTTCCTGCTTGCTAGATTTGTCTCCAATAATAAAAACAGGATTTCTTTTCAATTTTAGTCTTGTGCCCAATTTATCAAGCAAAATAACATCAAGGCTTCAAAAGGCTTGGTCAGTAATCTGGTTCTGCATTGGATTAGTGGGAAGAGGTGTAATACAGTGAATAGAGAATTACCAAGACAATATCTTGTGCTGTACCATGAAAGAAAAAAGAAGATGTGTACGTGTATGTGGGGTGGGTGTGCATGTGAATTCTGACCAGCTATTAGGGCTTCTCCTGCACAGAGCTGGGAATTGCAACCTGCAGCTCTCTAAGATGAGTTTAAAAAAAAAAAAAAAAAGCAGGAGGAGGAGAATTGAAGCCACAGTATTACTGAGATTCTGATATTTGTTCTTTTCATTGCAAACGATGATAAAATATGTTAGCTCCCTGGGGAGTGGGGGGATGCAATTGTTTGGTGATGTTTCATTCATGCTGCTATAGGGCTTTAAAGGGAATGGAAGGAAAAGGGACCCAGCTTTGTTGCTGGCTTTTGTTTCTTGGTTTTTGTTTGTTGCTTGGTTTTTTCTTTAGAAGATTGAACCATGAGAATAAAACTCCACCTTCTCAATTAACACAATAGCATAATTTAAAGAACCTTGTCATTGTTTGCTAAAATGGTAATGAACAGTGCTACAGATGAATTTAGTGCTCCTCCTGACAGTACATTATAATAAAGCACATAAGGCAATAATGGAAACAGCCTAGTAAATCATATTAGAATGTAGCAAGCAAAATATTTAACTAAGATTTTATTGTGAAAACCAGATTAGCCTTATTAAAAGCCACTGTTTGGTAAAAATGTTTAAAATTTTGTAACCAACACAAGTTGCATTCTCTTTCAACAAAGATCTTGATTTGCCTAGAAATCTCAACTACTTTGTATTTAGATCAGGAAAAAAAAATAATTTGTCTTTATTGATAGAATAAATCTAGGACTAATTAGACTTCTTTTCCTTCCAGTAGAGCATGCAATTAAATGTATTGCTTCAGGGGAAGTCTTAATGCTGGTTGCACATTAGGTGAGGTAATGCCAAGCCAAACACATTACAAGCTGCTCAAGGAACAGGCTGACTTCACAGCCACTCAAGAATATCTCAGTATTCCCATACAGACACATTGGACTGACTGAAACCAGCCCTAGACATTTAGTAAACTATATTTGAACATACACATATAGCTGACATAATTCCTGCAAAGTATTAAGATATTCAGTGATTTATGCTTTTGCCATATCATCTGTCTCTGTTTGAATGTCTAATTTACTCTGTATCAATCATAAAACTCCATGATAAAACTGTGTCTTCCCTACTGTTCTTACAAAGAGAACTGAGCCATGCATGCCCATGCAGAACATACTTTCAAAATGGCTCCACTGAAATGGAGATTTGGACTTTCTGCATTAAAGGACTTGGAAATATTTTGATGTGAAATGCTTCGATGTGAAATGCTTCATACTTTTCTCTCACAGATTAGAGGTTTTCTTGGTTTTTCTTAATGGTTCTCTCAATCACATCTGAAAAAAGAAATGACTGCCTGGTAAATGAGGAAGGTCTTAACATTGAGACCACCCATTTTCTGTCAAGTGAGCACAAACTTCTGAAAGCTCCAGGGTTAAGATTTCTCTCAAGAAACAAGTCATATTAAGACTGAGGATAACACTAGGCTGCTTGAAAAACTGTGGTGTTGTTATTGCTAAGTTTCAGAAAACATCCAGAAAAAGTCCAAAGCCTGCATACCTCGGAACATCAGTTTCTTCCCAATTTAGCAGCAGGGGATTTCAAAAGAAGAGCTTCCCCTGAATATGGCACTAAGCAAAGCAACACAGAACTGCTGGTTTGTGGCACTGTCAGGGGAGGTGGCAGAGTGAACAGGACAGGATCCAGCCTACACAAGAAACCATGCCCATTCCAGACCACCACAGGGTAATACTGAGACATGGGTGGATGTGAATGTGAATGTGGTTGTGATTGCAAAAGGCTCAGTATGGTGTAGCATCTTGCAGAGGGACACAATGTGATTACATTTCTGTACCACATACAAATAACTGCAGCTCATCCCAACCTATCTTCTGGGAATGGCAGCAAAAAGTAGAAATTTGCAGATACACAATCAGATGGGAATACTGCACACACTGAATACAAATATTCTGCTTTGTTTACATTAAAAAACCAGCCTCACTGAATGAACATTACAGTGGCTGAGCTTTGATCACATCATGTGATCCATGTACAAGTTCTGCTCAGGGAAGGAATATTTACCACGTTAATCTCCAGTGCAAATAGAACAATGTAAAGTAGCACAACCCAGTCTAAAGCAAGAGTGCTTTAGAATCTTGCCTTATATGTCTCCTCAATTCATACATGCATCATGCAGAATCATGCATCCCAGATAGGGTCAGAGAGAAATTTTATGGGGGCAATATGATTTATTTGTTCATTTACCATGAAATCTAGAGTATTATGTTCAAACCTATGGGATACAGCAACTCCACTGGAAACAATTATCACTGCATGATATGTGATATGCATTATATTTAGTTAATATAATTATTTGTTCCTGGAGCATCACCAAGGAGGGACAGAATGATCCCTGCATGAAAGAATTTATGGTATAACAGCTACTTTCTACAATTCTCAGGCACATAAGATTCCCACTGAGGCCTATGTCTGATAATGCTCTGTGTAGTTAGGATGCAGTTAGGGATTCAACACAGGTTTATTACAGGCTGTAATTCTAGGAGTAAGAGTTCTTTTGTGAAGTCTTACAGGCATTACAGGTTTATATTACTGAATAGTCAGAATACTCCTATGATAAATGGGAAAGAGTCTATTTACTTGATAGCTTCTTAAAAGCACGGTTTAAACCCAAGAAAAAGATAATAATTGCTGTGTTCTTGTGTCCACACACTCCTCTTTGTAGCACAGAAGCTGCAGAAAAAACTCAGCTTGCAGAATGAAAAAGGCCAACAAAGTAAAAAAACCCCAAAATTCTTTAAAACAATAAATAAATAACATCTATGGACTGAAGGAGCTAAGGAAAGAATAGGCATTGTTCCAAATTCAATCATGTCCCTTTGACATCGTATTTGACACTGTGATGATTCACAATAATCAATTATCTTGTGTAATGGCCATCCTGCAGAAAAGTAAAGAGGTGTACCTATTAAGTGATAAAAAGGAAACAATTTTTGCTATTCCACTTTTCAGGCAGGTACATTTGTTTGTACATTGGATGAATCTTGCCTTAGAACAATTAATCTGCCAGTGAATATCATTGCTTAGATGAAGTTAGTAGGGATAACATAGGTATCCTCCCGCACCAAAAATCCTTGGACATCTGACAATATTTCTTCAGAAAAAAAGCTTCTATCTCCCCTACCCCCTACTTTTTTTAAAAAGAAACAAGAAGAAATATGTGATTTTATTACACATACAAATCTACAGCTACACTCCAGAATTCATTAAGAATTAAGAAGATGAAAAATATTCTTTGCACTATTTCAAACACTAATAAACTTTCCTTAATTTCTCGGAAAAAATACCAGGGAAAAAAATGAAATACAAATGTTAATGAGACAACTGATGTCTCCAAAGCTTTGTTAAACACAATAGCCTGGGAAATTATAATTTATTTTAGATTTGATGAATCTGGTGAACACAAGCACACCAGGGAAAAGTTGCAGTCTTTAACTTGCAAACCACACAGCAATATTTTGAGCCTGCCTCATCTTTTAAAGGCACAGATGCATGTTCGTCTTTATGTACACTGGAAATATTTCCCCAAAGCTTTGCTAATCACAAGAAATATTGAAATTACTGATTAAAATGCTCTAAAGCAAAGCTAGTGTTGCATAAGGAAGACAGTTCAGCAAATCTTCTGTTATTTTATCTGTCCTGCAACTCCTTCAGGACTGGGCTGCGTGACTCCAGCCAGGGGGGTGAAAAACAAGATTGGCAGCAGCCCCAGAAAAAAAAAAGAGAGTGCAAGGAGAATTCCCCTCATCTCTGAGAAGAGAAAGACATCTCAGAGGCAGTTTTTCAGCTATTCTTAATTTGTAAGGTTACTTTGCTGAGACAAACAAAAATATTTCTCCACACCCTCCCCAAGAGCAGAATCTGAAATCACTGATTCAAAGGATCAGTTTTCTAGAGCCTCTCAGATACATGTGTTAAAAATATCTGTATTGTTTTACAAGGCTTTTAGCAAAGAGAATAAATCTCCTGATAGGAAAAAGAAACACAAAAACAACAAACCACAGCCAGGCCCCTTTAATGACTGGTTGCTCTGCTTACAGGATGGCTTGGGCCTTCCCTACCGTGAGCAAACTGCAGCTGGGACTGCTTCGGGATGGGAATTAGAACCAGTTGTAGATTTTTAATGGATGCCACCTGTTTCCAGCTCTAAGGGAGTCAAGATACCACATTAGGGCTCTGTCTGCATCTAATATTTTTGAGGGTTTGGATGCCTGGTACAGCAAGACCATGCCAAGCGATCCTGGTACCGCTTTCTTTCCTTCTTCCAAACCCATAGACCATAACAATCTGTATGAAATTTTGAAATTAATGTGGAACTCACTTATCATCATCATACAGAGAGCTGCTATTTCTGCACATTGCAGCATGAAGAATTAGGGTATTGTGTGAGGTTTGGGCCACCAGAAGTCCCTTAAACACTGGACTTTGGTGTAAATTAGAAACTAATGTCTCTGCCTGACCTTGTGAATGCTGCCTTCCATCTGAATGCTGCACTACAGATTTCTCTGCACTTCTAAACAGAGTTGTCTCCTTTCACTGTGAAAGAAAAGTAGATCCAAGTAGCCAGATGTTTTAGTTTAGTCTAATAATCACAGTTCAGAGATAAAGTAGGGAGGTGGGTGGGAACCCTTGGGAAGCTCTGATCCATTGGGTGTGCTTAGACCAAACTTAGCAAACCTTGTCAGTGTGGTATTCCAGAAAAACTACTGCATCTCAGCATAGATTACCTTTCTGCAGTTTTTCTCAGGAGACTCCTTACTTTCAAATTGTGTGAGCAGGCTCAGGTGCTATGGTTGGAGACACAACTTCTTCTCCTGAACTCTCTCATCAACACACCCTCAAATACAGCCTAGAGAAACAGACTCTCTTGCTTCCTCTCACTCTTGAACTCTTTCCTACACAGCTTCGAAAGGATGGGCAGAGGCTGATGACCTCAAAGCCAGGTGTACAAAGTGGTAAATAGAGGCCTTTCTGTGGAGAAAAGGCCTTTTTCATGCTGGCAAATTAACTGAAAGAGGTCTCTGCTTATTTGTAGCTGCACTAAATACCAGGCTGCCTGCAAAGGTTCTTTCTCTTTACTTACATGAAAAGGAGCATCAAATGCCTAAAATTAGCTCCAGAATGTTCTTCATAAGGAAACAGAAGTCAGGGAAGAGTCTATCTGGTAATTGTCCACTGAAATAGTCATGGTGACTGTCTCTCAAATATCACAATTTGATTTCTGTGTTTGGGCACAACACAGGCTGGTCTAAGCTCAAAGAAATTGGGCTGGGAACAAATCAATTCACCATTCTGTAATAAGATCTGATTTGTTTCTCCAAAGAGAAGCATTTAATTAAAGTAATGATGTATGAATGCATATGTATCCATGAAAGTGCGTGTTCAAGGAAAAGCCAGATTTCACTAACACACCTCACAGGAGCAGCAGCTATAGCTACTAGGGATGATAAATCTGAATTAACAGCCAAATGCTTCAGCTAAAAATAGTGGTGCCAAAGTATGAACCACAAGTGATTCCACAGAAACTTTTCAAAGTTAATGTATGAGGGAAAGGTTATGGACTGAAAAGTAGGGGGATTTAAAAGATGTTGAGAGACCAACATGGAATTTTGCTGAGTCCTGATCAGAGGCACAATGCCAACACTTTTTGTAAAAAATTACAGGGGACAAAATAGATTTGGGGCCATGATAAAGAATGTGACTGATTGATGAGTGTAAATGTGAGAAGCTACAATAACATGGTGAGGTTATTGAAGTCTTTGCAATGGCTCCAGTGAGGCCTGGTTTTGTTAGGTACTATAAAGTTGTGTCCACCACAGTGCAAATCACCTGTTATTTATTTTTATCTGCTTTTAAAGCTTCAGTTTTAATATTAAAAAAGCATCATTTAAAACTTCTCCAAAAATAAAGAGAAGCCACAGGCAGTGAAAAAATACAATACAGATAAATACACCAAATTAATTCTAGGTGGAGGTAATGCCTTCTCTGACAGTCAACAAGAAAATTAATCATTCTTAGGCAGAAAAAAAAAATAGAAGATGCTGAAGATGTTGAGATCTTCCCAGAATAAAACACAGTCAAAGGACTGAACACACAGAAGAAGAAATCAGAATGGAGCTGTGTGAAATTATTAAAAGCACACCTACATTATTGTCTGTGAACCCTGACCAACAGCTTTACCTTCTCAGAATTATACAGAGATTACAATCCTATCCCAGTAGTTTGCCATCCACTTAAATCAAGCAAAAGGAGAAGGGAATTTAAATTTTATCTTTGTTTGAAAAAAATGGAAACTCTGGAGTTTCTTTGGTTTTGCCCTAGATGACGCATGAAGTTTTCAGAGAAGCTGGGATTTAACTTCTCTGACATTCCTCACTTTCTCACAGAGCATTCCTCCTTCTCAGATACATGTTCAGAGTCCAAGTTATTGTGGAACTCCATAATCATAGGAATGGAAGGGACAACAGAAGGAGCACTGGATATTTTCACTAGATGTACATCCTCCAGATGAGCTTATTACAATGCTCATAGTATTGCCATTCAAAAGTTGTTTGTAATGTGTAGCCTGAATCTTCCCTATTCTCCTCAGTTCAAGAGCATTAGTTCTTGTTTACTGCCATCAGACAAGGAGAAAATCTCATTTCCTTCTTCCCTCCAGCACCAGTTTTATATATTTGAAGTCTAGTAGGCCTATTCCTGTTAGACTTTTCTTCTGTAGATTAAACAATCCCTATTCATTCAGTTTTTCTTTATAACATCTTCATTGGTATTTGCTGGTCTCTGGACTTTCTCCTGTTTATTCCCTTCCTGCTTGTAGCATTGAAGTACTCAAGCTGAGGCCAGCCAAGAGCATCTCCAGGCAACACAGAAAACCATTCAATTCCCTGTCATAATGGAGAAAGCTGCACCGTATTCCTGCTTTTAAAGAAAGTTAGGAAACATCATGGTTAAAGGTCAGCTTTTCTTGCTCAGCTGGCCTGCCTTGGGCACAGGTCAAAGAGGAATTCACAACAAGCTGGATTTGAAGACTGCTCCAACCTCTTCACTAAGCTGTAAAGCTTAGTATATTGAAATTTCACCACACCACCACAGCCATGCTCCTTCCAGCACCCTGAAATAGCTCAGAGCAGTCCTTTGTGCTGTGTAAAGGTGCAGGCACATTGGAGTTGATGAAGCATCTCTACACTACACTTCTGTTTACGAGCTTTAGTAATCTAAAGCTGATACACAACTGATGGAGAGAGAGGGGAGTGAACAAGAGGCAAAACCTTGTGCTGGGTTCAGGGAGAAGCTGCAGTGACCTTAATGTCACCGGTAACACCAAGCCTCATTTGTCACATGATAAAAATTACAGGTTAAATATTGCTCATTTTTAAGAAATAGAGCAACATTAATGGGCCTGGATCACGCTTCCGAAGGTTTTGTTACTTTTGTGTGTTGTACATTTGTAAGACAGCCTTGTTTTGATCCAGGAAAAACTGCAGTGTTCACTGTATTTGACAGAAAAGGCCAATAGACTCTTTATTGTAGAGGGGACAATCTAATTATCAGATGTCTCCAGTGTCACCTAGCATTTTGGATCATTACAGCACTGACCACCAGCCTCAGCTCTGCACAACTCTGGGCTTTTCTATAACTTTCATCTTTTAAGCACTGTTCTCTGCTCTGAGCAAAATTTACAGGCAATAAATGGCCACATTTTCCATTACCTGGGATTTGCTTCAATATTCAGAGATTTATCCAGAAAGGAAGAAATATATGGGAAACTTTGGGGGGTGGAAAGAACAAAAAATCAAGTGGATCGTTTCATTGAACCAGTCTCAGTCAGCCTCCAGGCAGAGTTCTGGGAGAAAAGGCATTATTCCTAGTCATTACTCTTCTCTTCCTGTTTCTACTTCAAAATGTTTTCCCATGTTCACATGCTGAGCAAAAACCTGATACCTACATGGATAACTAGGACAAACAGAAATCATGGATCTCTGTGTAACACTGCTTTGGTCAATTAGCACAAAATTTAATTTGCGTTAATCAGTCTAAGGAGAGGGGTGAAGGAAATAAGGCTGATATGTTAATTTCATATTTGGGGGTGCTCCTTTTTTCCCCATTTCTTCCCTTTCTAGATGAAAGCATGTACCTAAATATCGCAAGTATTGTTAATATTTTCAAGCTCTCTGCATAAAGTTTTGAAGTGGAAAATTTCTAAAAGATAGGTCTGCATGTATGCATAAGACTATTATATTTGAGACTACTATGTTAACTAGCTGGCATAAAAAAGGTGGCTAGAAAATATATTTAATAAGGTGATTTTTTTAAAAACAAGCAAAATCAGGTATTTTCTAAGCAAAAAGCTCCAGTAAATTTATCAATTAGAAAATTAATCTAGGGTTGCAGTCATGTTTTTACCACAGTAGTATAAAAATGTGAAATACTTCCTTCTTCCCTTGTTTGGGTTTTTTCTTTACCAAGCATTGAAAAGCTGAAGCAATACTTTTGTCCTTGTCTGCTCTAAATCTCTGTATATAACAAAGTAGTTCGTAATACAAACATATGGCTCAAAGCCTAAAAGGCTGTTGTGGGTTTAAATGCAGCTTACAGATAGGTCAGACCTCTGTGTGGAGCAACGGGTAACAAAACCAACAAGGGAAAGAAACAAAACAGTGAAAATGCTCTTTCCCAGAAGGCACAATTTCCCTGGTTTTCTTTTTTGCTTGCTACACCAGGCTGTGTATTCATACCATCAACCTGTAGCTGGTTCCCTGGACACCACAGGGAGAAGAACAATCCCCAGTTTATTTCTAGATTTTCCCAATCTACTTGAACATTAAGCATCTCCTGGCTGTGTTTTAGCCCCAGAACCAAGCTGAGCCCTACTTCTCCGTGTGGCTACGTGGAAGATATTCATCTCCTGGTTCTTCACAGTTTGCCAGTGACCCTGGGAAGATGCAATGGAAACCTGCTCTCCCTGGCCCTGTTAATTCCAATATTTTATGTTTACTGCTATAAACCTAGCAGTCACTACATTTTACAAACTCATGAATACCAAGGCGAGTGCCTGCCATCCCTCATCAGCTCAGCAGCCACTACGTATGGAATGAGATAGTGCCACATGAGACACTGTTTGTGGAGACCTTTTTTTCAATTTGCACATGCCAGTGTCCACACTGGTTCTGACACTGTCCAGTCCAACAGGGACAACAGCATTATGTGATCTCTGTGACAAGGAATCTTTCTAAAGAAGCAGAAGCAATGAACCTGACCCACCAAGGAAACCAGATCTGTTTGATGCAGCTCAAACATTGTGTCTATAATTATTTTCTATCATCAGGCTAAGTGGATATGTTCAAATAATGAACTCTGTTCAAGGAAATTGATTTCTTCCTTTTGATATATTTGAGGCAGAAAAGTGAGACTACTTTACTGCACATATTACTCCTACTGGGTGCATTATTTTAGTACCTTAGTGCTGCTGTTTTTCTAATTGAATAGGTAAAATCTCAACTTGTCTGTTGTCTTCTGGCATCTAGTTATTAATCATAGTTTCATAGAATCATAGATATACCTAGGTAGTATAGGAAAAGACCTATAAGTTCATCAAATCCAACCATAAATTTGATTTCTCTTTAAAATTAAGTTTTTAAAATATCTACATTCTTTTATTACAGAATATTTTAAAAGTGCACATATTTTATTTCTTCAGAGCCAGAGGAATAACTCAAGAGTTTTCTTCAGGCACATTGCAGAAGCCTCTCCTTCAGCCCTTCTGAGCTTCCACTGTCATTGAGGAGTGTCAAAGTCTCAATCAAGCAGACTCAAGCAGTAATCAGATGACTGGACAAAAAACTGCATTTGTCTATTGCACGAAACATGGATCTTCACAAGACACACCATCCTGGAATTCATTATCGTTGCAGACAGTCTGGAGGGGGTACTCACAATTTACACCACAGTGAGTGAGATCAGAGCCAGGCCTTTTCTTTCAAGTTATTTTCCTATCTAAGTAAAAGTTGATTTAGGGATAAATTTTTTAAAAATGTATATATTTTTAAGTAACAGGGAGGGAAAGGAATAGCCTGAGCACATACCCAGTTTTGAAGAGTAGCACAAGCTCCTTAAAGGGGTAGATCTGTAAGTACGTGCCACTGATGGGGATACCACATTTTGAATCAACTCCCATTTCCCCTTAATTGTTCTGTCAACCTGTTTGGGATCTCATCTACCTTCCTCATTATGGCCTTCAGAGGGAAGGCTCCTACCACACTGAGAGTCAAGAGCAGATCATGTCCCTCATTTAGACCCAACACATCTTTCCACAGCCCACTAATTGCATGGCAGCTCAGGCTCATTTGTCTTCCCAGATCGTTAAAATTCATCACCATGCTGTGTGAGCTCTCACTCCTGCCCTTGGATGGGCAGCTGTAGATTATTTAGCCACACCAATCCCTAATGTTTTTAACTAGGAACTGACCCCAGCACCTGAGCACCTGCTGGGCTCTTAGTCTCTGTCATGTTAAAAGAGTGCACAGAAGGACTCAAGCCATCAAAAGCATCCTGCTGCATTACATTAAATATTGATAAAAAATATGCAAATTGCTTATTGATCTTCTCCAGGAAGGGCTGAGATAATGAGAGAGGGACTGTTTGAGATGATGCTTGGGATTTTTAACTTTTTTTTTTTTTTTTTACATTAGACTGTCGTTGATGGCTGAAGTTAATGAGGTCTTTTGGTTCACTCAGTATTTCAGACCTTACCACTAGTTTGAAGATAAAAGAAATCAATGCACCTTTATTGTGCATCACTAGCAGCAAGTGCCCTGAAAAGGGCAGGAGTATTTGTACAGGTGCAGTGCCAGCACTCCTTACTAACTTTACCTGTACTACCCTGGTTAATATTATACTACTCTAAATTGTCTTATCCTGCACTGCATTTGTTTTCCAAGGCTGATATTTATCAGAAGTTGATGCTCACACTGTCTCCAACTTATTAGCAGTTCAGTATATAATTAATACCCAGAGACCAGTTGTTTTTCCATTCCCCTTTGCTCAGAGCATTTACTGCATCACATGTGCTTCCTACCCTTTGTGTGATTGACATGTGACAGCTTTTAGCTGTCTTTCTGTGCCTTCATCCTCATGCTGGAAATTTCTTCACAACCCACACCCTTGGCTTATTTTCTTTCTTTCTCTTCTGTATCTTCCTCAATTTTTGGGTACTTCCTGACGCCTCAGAGAAGTAAGCAACCATAAACCCAAAGCAGCTGGAGCAGAGCATTGTTGACCCCACAATAACCATCCATTTGAAACCACAAATCTGTCACACCTGGCTTACCTGCAGGACATTACTTCTGCACCTCCATCAAGCCTAATTCCAGACAGAAACACTGAGGAAGTGGCCACAAGAAGTCTCCCTCTGCAACTGGGCTCTCGTTAAACAAATTCATGGGTGCCTGCATCTTGTCATATTCTCACTATAATTATTTAAATTTTCTTAGGATTCTGAAGAGCACATCAGTTCTGTGTTTGGAGCAACATAAAATCATATTAAGCTGCATCTTTGCCCCACAAAGTTTACTGTTGTTAGATGAGCAGAGCAGATACGATGTGACCTGAATGTGAGAGAATAACTTTTTGGTAGTGGAGAAAGACCTCAGGTTTCTCCTTTGCTACATGATCCAACCACGTATCATGCTGAGCAGTGCCCAGGAGACAGGGAAGAACAGAGCAACAGGTTTCCTTCTTTTTCTTTGTTTCCCAAATGGCAAAGGTATTTTGGAGAGGCAGAAGGAGAAGCAGAAGATTTGCTGCAAATTGCAACTGATTTGTGGCAAGACTGCAAATACAACCCAAATCTGGTGGGTTCCATTCTGCTGCTTTGGCCTGGGTCACCAGTGTCCCCTTGGGCAGTTATGCAGGCACCTGCAACAGACAATGCCAGACTAACCTGTGCTTCCAAAAGTAACAATATATTTAGTTAATACTATCCAGTGGTTTTGTCACAGAAAAGTGACCTAAGAAAGCTATTTCCAACACAAGCAGACAGCAAGAAATGTAGGTGGGAAAAATACTGCTGGCAAAACATCAGAGAGGGGCCAACACCTGGGGATGATGTGTCCAAATGGGATGGTCACACAAAATGTTGGATCAGTCATGCCCAAATTCAGGTCTTTAGTGTATCAGTTCAAGAGCAGGAATTCAAAACTTTGTTGTAGCTTGCTCCAAGCTGAAAGTACTCATGTTATCAGTACCCCTGGCCACATTACACTACAAATCCTACCAATTGTCCTGGCAATGTGCAGTGGAAAAACAGAGACTTCAACACCTTCATAATTTTGTTCAAATCTTCTAAGGGTTTGGATATAGAAAATATTAAATATAAAATCTCAAGTATACTACTCCTAGAAACAGATAAATCCCAGCACCATTAGGAAAAAATGCAGGAGAAAATGCTAAAGATAGTCTAGTTCACAGACTGAATATATTTCTATATTTTTTATCATTCTGCATCAACTAAGACCATGGGAGAAAAGGCATGTTTTCTCAAGGGAAAATACTCCAGTGAGAGCCTGAAAAAGTTAGTTTCCAGAGAAAATCAGAAAAACATAAATAAACAATTATTCAAAATTGGATGAAAGAACAAAGCGATTGATGGACTGTACTTCCCGGTGTACAATTTAAGATTGATGCCATACTATTGTGTATGTCAGGGTACAACAGACCTGAATTATTAATTGCTCTATGATTCCCATTCTCTGAATGATACACTCCCTCAGTGCTTCTCTCAATGTATATTCTGCACATGTAAAGCAAGAGCAAAAGCATCGCTGCATCCCCAGACAAACAGAAGCACTTTTAGGTTTGACAATTTTTCCTGCTCCCACCAACAAAAAGAACCAACCAATTTAAAATTGCTAAGAAGCAGGGAAAACATTTTTCCTCCATCTCTTTCACACCAGAGTATTTAATTATGAATTTATTCAAACAGAAATTTCAGAGATCTCACTGCTCCAACAGTCTCTTGCCCGAGGTGCTTTCAAGCCCACAATGGCAGAACAGAAGGGGTGGAACAGAGCCCCAGCATTTCAGACAATCAGCTTTGAAAGCATGTTACAGCCTGTTTAGTTGAATGGTCCTATTCTTTTTCTATGTTTCAAACAAGGGTCGTGTGCTTGAACACGGTTTTGGGGTTTTTTGCTTGCTTTTTTTAAATGTCCATTTATTCAAAGAAATGAAAACATATGAAAACAAAAACAAAAGCTAAATGCAAGCAAGGTACAGGAGGAAGCAGTTAAAAGTGACCAATGAAATCAAATTCCTTTTGTCTCTATTGGCTGTATCAGAACTAGAAACACAAAGGACCTCTCTCTTAAATTGTGTAGATTGAAAATAAAGTCACTAAAGTCACGGGATCTTAATCCACTAATGAATTCAGGAAAAGCTCAAGGTATCCTTTTGTTTCTTTACGATATTAGATTTGCAGTTCAAATCTACAATTCCCTTTTTAAAAAAAAAGTCATTGTAAACAGTTCTGAAGATGCAAACAGACCATAAGGTAGGAACAAAATATGTTTACATCTACCAAATGATCACGTTGAACAGTAAGCAGCCCAAAGTAGCCTTCATGTCAATAGAAATTAGATCTGAAGTTCCAAAAGCAGAATAATGCAATGACCGCACTAATAGTTAGCAATAACCAATTTGTAAAACCAGATCACTTAAAATGAGGTATTCCAGGCAATCTTGCAGTTTGTAGTTTAGCTTCACAAGAGGTTTAGGTTTTTCAAGGGATGGTCGTACACCATGCAGCAGACTCTATGTGATTTAGGAGCACACCAGTTTCAATTACTTCACTTCCATGCCTCTTTGGGAAGCAATGACTTCATTGAAGAAGGGATTTCATCATAGAATCATAGAATATGCTGAGTTAGAAGGGACCCGAAAAGTTCACTGAGTACAGCTCCTGACCCTGCGCAGGACAAGGCCAAGAATCCCTCCACGTGTCTGAGAGTGTTTCATCCCAGATTGAAAAAAGCCTTCAAACCTGGAAATCAAACAAAATCCAAATGTGTGATTAAGTCAGGCAGTCCCACCAGGTGCCCAAGTGCCACCAGCTCCAGTAATGGCAGGAGCACTTCCTGGCTGTGGGAGCCGCGGGCTGGAGGGACCGCGGGCGATCACGCCAGGAGCACCGCACCAGCGGGAACCCCTGGGAGCCTCCAGCACGGGGTGGTCTCTTGGAAGATGTGTGAATCCTAGGAAACACAACTGATAGAAACCTGTCTAAAAGTCTGGTGAGACCTAGGAACTTGGGAGATTCCCAGAGATTTAATAGTTTCTTGACTAGAAGCAAGATATCCTGAAAAATGGCTAGAAGCCCATCTTCACTAGGAGTCACAGGATCAGCAGCCAGCAGTCTGGGCTTTCAGGATCCCAAATATTTTAGGAGCCTGTCTCTAGACAGACATGATCTGCTACCAGGTAAGTATGGGTTGGCTCACACAGTCTCCATGGCACCTGCTGGGCAGGAGTACTAGCAGGAAAAAAGTCATCTAAACTCTTCCTGTCCTTCTCTGTCTCCACAGATTATTTTGGATTTGGCAAATAGGATTTTTCTGGAAGGAAAAGATTCTCATGGAAAACATCAAACTGAGCCAAAATTCCACTCCCCTCGAGACAATACATTCATCTTCAGAAAGCACAGAGCATCAGATCCACCTGAAAACAGGAAGAAATGCTACTGAAAAGATGTTCCTTTCACAGGATTCCCACATTGCTAGGATTAGTGAGAAAACACACTACATATGACAGATATTAATCACAACAATTAATACATAAGCACCAGGTGTCCTGGATATGAGATGGCAGAAGAATTGACAGAGAATAAAATTGTTTTCAACTGTGTTTTTTACACAAGAAAATCCTCTAAGATGTATCCCTACCTTTTTTAATAGCTACTAGTCATTTTGTCATCAATGAATTGTAAGTTGATATTCTGATGTAAGTCATTCAGAAATAAAAATATTAAGGCTTGTTCAGAAACAACAAAATTCTGGTCAAAGATCAGTAACAACACTCCTGCAATCTACTTTGAAAATTCACCTAAAACCCACAGTTAAAGCTCTTGGGAACAGAGCAGAACATCGCCAGCATCATCTTTAGTAGAAGACAGCACGTCCATATTAAATGCTTTCTCATCTCACCCTAGCAGTCAAAAAGGTGCATTATTGGTGTCAATCTGTACCTGCAGGCTGTGTTTGGGTTACTAACAAGGATGTCAGAAGCCACAGCACAGGATCTGAGATGTCACACATTAGCCCTGCAAAAGCAGAAGATGTCTCACTGTTGTTATTTCAACATTCCAGTCCAAATATCTCAGCACAAATTTTAAAAAAAAAAAGTTACTATGCAAACATTCTTCCTCACCAGACCTTTCTTGACTCCCTTGCTGAGCCTCAGCCCATCTGTTTGATTTTTTTATTTGCAGGTAAGCATGGCAACAGCCAAAGTGAGGTCACTGAAGAAATGTTTAGGTTAATGTAATAATTTCATCCCTTTGAAATACAGTGTGTCTTGCCAGCAAGGCCATACACCAAGGAGTCAAGGTACTCGTTTAAGAGCAAGGAATCTCACTCCTCTCTTCATTGTTTCGCCCTAATGCAGCTCAGTTAATTTCTCTGGCATTGTTTGAAGGAGCCTGGTGATGCCAAGATCCAGTAAAATCTGCACCATCCTTATTGATGGTTGAAGAAATATGCACACACGGAAGAGAAAACTCTATCACCTCCCCAAACAAGGCTGGCCAACAGGAAGGAGCATCCAGCTGATCCAATCCTTGACCTCCAACAGCTCCAGAGCAGCATCAATTTTTATCCATGACCTGAGGATCCCATCCATAGTCACAAAAGTAGGGTTTCTACTAAACCTTGGCGTTTAGCACCCACGCTGCACCAGAAGATGCTACAGCAGCACTGCCAGGAAAAGCTTTCCAGGTTGCACCCCCTCCTCCAGGGCAGCCTCCTGCCTGCAGGTGCTCAACCACCCCACACTCTGCAGGAAAAGGATGGATCCTATTTTTCTTACTTTCCCCCATCCCTGCAAGCATTCAAGGCCATTTTGGATGGGGCTTAAAGCATCATGTTCTAGGGAAGGTGTCCCTGCCAGGGGAGTGAAATGGTCTTTAAGGTCCCTTTCAACCCAAACCATTCTATGATTCTACCTGCATGTCTGCTTTACCCTTTGTCTGAGACAAATATATATATATTTAACACTTGTGTCACGGGGTTGCTGGGCGCTTTCAGCACTCACAACATGAAAGTAACAAACACAGTTTTCATTGTACTGTCCAGAAGAAACATATGTTATTTAGTGACTGGAAATGGAAAACTGAAATATAGAAGCCCTCTTAATACTGCAAGTACCTGATTCAATACCCACTGAAGTTTTTTTCTATTGTCTTTAACAAGCTTTAATAAGCCAGGTTCATAGAATTACTTCTTTACTAAATCAATTACAGAACTACAAGCTATTTTGCAGTAGGACTGGTAGTGCTGTTTATTCAGGATATACAATTACTGCTAACCACTTTTTTTCTCTCTTCCTTTTGTTATTTTTCTATGTATTTTCAATAGATATTTTTGGGGTCTGTAACCCTGGAATTCAGCAAGTGAAAACACTAATTATATACATATACCAAGATTTTAATGATAAACATAAGAATATTTTCTATTTACTAAAAAGGAGATGAACCTTAATTTGAAAAAAAAAAATAGAATATAAATCACATTAAATGTCAAACCTTGACACAGACATCCCCTTTACTACAGTCAGGGGGATAAAATCACCTGTGATTTTCAGTGGCATCCAGATTCAGGTCTGATGATCAAGCTGATAACCACACAAGAGAGGGAAATCAGGATCCATGCTGGAAATTCAAGCTGACACTCTGACCTTAACACATGCTGTGGTGCTTTTTGAAAAAGAGGGCAAGGAGCAGCTTTCTTCCCAGTCACATGAGTTCAGGCAGAATTGTCATCCCGTATTTTTCTGTCCTTCTTTGTGTAGTGTTATTAAGGATTGCTTAAGTATGTTCCAAGGTGGTTAAATATTTAAAAAGGGGCAATTCCTTGCATTAGAAAAAGTGTGATCAAAATGCTTCCATTTCCTGGGGAGAATGTTTTTATCCATACAGAGTCTGCAAAGACTTGTTTTATAGTGACAAGGCAATGTTTTTAAAGAAAAAATAGTTGAAAAAATATTTAAAAGCAGCCAGCTTGTATTGCCTGTTGGTTTATTTCCAGTGTTCCTTAAAATAATAGAAAATGTCCTTTTTAAATGCTCAATTTCCTTCAGAAACTAAGCTTGCCAATATGGAAAACAAAACATGAGCTCCTAATCTTGCAAGATCTAGAGATCCTGAAAATATATTTTATTTTGGTATTGCCAGGAGTTGCTTAAATGCATAATGGTGATGAGATTGTTTTTCTGATTTTAATGCAGGTAATGTACTCAGAGCTCAGTGATCCAAGAGAAAATTTCCCAGCAGGCCACACTTGACAAGCAGGTGTCACTCAATCATTCACGTTTTCACCTCCCTGAGAGGACAGATGGTCCCAGCCTACTTAGCAATTCCATCCTCTGTTGGCAGCCCCTCTCCAATGCAGTGCCATAATAAAGATGCTCAGAGATTTGTGTTAATCTGTGGTCTTTGGGGTAAACTGTAAACAAAGTGTGTAGAGTTATCGTTTCTCATTATGGGCTGGACCTCTTATCTTCTCCTCTGCCTACAGCATATAGCTATCTTTAATAGCCTATACCCCTGGACTCAGCTTTCATGGAGATTAGTTCCTATCACTTTAAGCACCACAGAATTACTCTGTCTGCAGAGACTTGACCTAATCTGTTTGAGGCTTTTACTATAAAGACAGTAAGACAGCCTTTTTTCTCCAAATTAGGAGAACAATGGTTTAAATTGGCAATGGCTCCTGTTGCTGAATTTCGTGCATACATGTGTATTATACTTGCTGATTTCCTGCTCTGAGATGGAAGAGAAATTGTTATTCCCCTCGCCATCATTCAGAAACAAGTACAGCCAGGACTGAGAGGGAAGGGAATAAAAAATCCACACATCTGAACATCATGTCGAGGGGGGTTATTTGTCAATTCTTTTTTCACTGCTGTGATACATTTCCACTGCATCCAATTTCCCCTGTGTAAAATGAAGATTATCTTCTCCCCACAATCTGACAAGTACAGTAGGGAAGAAAGCAGAGAGAGAGATGGAGCACATGCAAGAGTTCCCAGAGTCAAGTCTGGCACCTCCTATAATTTGTGCCATTTGGGAATTTTCCAGGACTTTCTACATGCAGAAAGGAAAAAGAAGGTCAAAGGTTCAGAGTCCTCATAACACTACTCAAAACAAAGCCAGAGCTGCCTCCAGCACCAGCGTGTGCCACAGAATGACATTGGAAAGTATATCACATCATTAAAAGGAATTATCTGAATTGATGATTATGTCACAATTTTAAGTTTCTTAATCTCATCTTTCAGAGGTGATTGCATGAAATCACAATCTTTCAGAAATTGCATGAAAAACAAGGAGCATCATTCTTTGGGTTAGACTTGTTTCAATCTCCTAAAAGGGAGTCTGTGAAAGATTCACAGTGATTTTAATGGTTGTGGATGCAGTCACAGTGACTGGTGGGATAGAGCTCAACTGATGGAAAAGGGAATTTTGAACAGATTTTATCTCTGAGAAGGTGGAGAACATTTTCACCTGTTGAAGCCAATGGAAAGTATCCAATCAGGTTTACATGTGTGTCATTTCAGAAGTTCTTTAGCTTCTTTGCTTTCTTAGCACCTACATAAGTTCTACATTCCTCACAAGGTAACAGACACTTTCAGACCTCACACAAACCAGTCCTTATGCACACATGAAAGTGATGGAAACAGCCATGAAACAACCACTTAACTGACTTCATCTTCATCATAGACTCCAAGGCATTAAAAGACTAGCAAGCAAGATAGGGATGGAAATTGAAAATATTTTTAAAAAAACCAACAACACAAAACAAACACAAACCCATAACAAATCAGAAGTCTCGTGTTAAAGTTTCTCACAGTGGACACAACCCTTCAGCACTTGTCTTAGAAAATGAAAATCTATGAAAGACCTTCCCAGTGTAGTGTAATACTCTATTTGCACATAAAGACAGTGACTGAACCATTGAATCCTTCTCCATGTGAACAAATTATCCAGTAATTAGGATTCAGTGATGCCCCGAGTATCACACTGTGCTGAGGGCACACGGACACAGGGACATCCAGCAGAATTGACATTTCCATGGCTGGCTGTGGACATGTGCCCTGAGAAAGAAGACATTGGGGTTTCTTTTCTAATTTCACTGCTGGTCTCCTGGGCCACTCAGCAGACTTGTCTTTTCACCTCCTGTCCTGCAACCAAAGACGGGAACTTCCTGTGGACAAATGACACTCCCTGTCCTGGGATTCTTGCCAAAGGTAAGGGAAGCATAAGAAACAGCACCAGAGCAGTGACAGGCTCTGGCCTTTCAGCTCAGTGCTCTGAAGGTAGAGCAGTTCCCACGTGAACACCCTCAGAGGAGCTGTGCCTGGGTCCTCCAGTGCCCCTCCGCATTGCACACACACAGACAGTGGTCCCAGCTCTCAGGAGCTGCAGGACTGTTTCCAGAGTCCTTGGCCATGTTCTTATTTTTACTTCCCTAGAAATGGAGCTTTGCTCTCTTACTACCTTAAACAACTGAGTTCAGAAAGCATCCCCATACTTTGTGAACTGAAGGCATGTGAGCAGCCTATGAATATATTTTGGATAAACCACTTACATTTTCTTCCTCCTATGATTAGGAGAGCTCATAGGAAATGAACAGTGAAGTACTTACAAGCTTGTGCCACTTTAAGTTGTTGCCAAATATGTCTCTCACTGAAAAGAGGAAACTATTATAGGATTATTTCCTGTAAATTCAAACCACTGTCAAATGAAATATGACCATAAGAGTGACTACACTGCATCACATGAAAGGTGTGACAATTTCCAGCAGCAGGTATAAGCAGAAGCCCAAGTATGAATAAGAACAAGGTAAGTAGATGAAACACATCACAGAACCACAGAATATCCTGAGTTGGAAGGATCCAACAAGGTTCCACAAGGATCACTGAAGTTCAACTCCTAGCCCTGCACAAGACAACCCCAAGACTCACACCTTGTGTCTAAGAGCACTGCCCAAACACTCCTTGAACTCTGTCAGGCTTGGGGCAGTGACCATTTCCTCGAGGAGCCACTCCAGTGCTCAACCACCCTCTGGGCAAAGGACCTTTTTCCTAATATCCAACCTAAACGTCCCTGACACGTGGCCTGAAGTTGGCCATGCCCTCTGGTCCTGTCACTGACCACAACAGACAAGGGATCAGTGCCTGCCCCTCCACTTCCCCTCACGAGGAAGTTGTAGACTGCCATGAGATTTCTCCTCTGTCTCCTCCAGGCTGAACTTCTTCTTAAGAGTCTCCTACTTTCAGCTATTTCGGTTCAGGGACTTCTGAGACTGGAAGAGAATAAACAAGGTGAAAAAAAACCACAAAACATAAACCTTAAAAGCAACAGATTCATCCTAACAAGACAAGGTGGTAAAATTACCTTCAGACTTATTCAAAAGGATATTCAGAGCTTAAATTAGCAACAGCTAGCATCTACTCACTGGCTATCTTAGCAATTATTGTCTCCATTTTATTTTATACTATTCAGTACTAGCAAGAAAATCTGGTGACTTAAAAAAAAGACCATTTCTTTGTTCTGTATCTAACAGTGCTCAAACATATCGAGTATTACAAGTGACAAAGAATAATGCATTTTCAAAAGAAACATGAATGAAGCAGGTCAGCAATAATGTACTGGCAGCACTATACCTTCAGTAATAGGTATGCACCCTCTGTCTCTGACTTGAAGTTGTGTGGACAGGATACATCCCAGAACAGTTATTTCTTTTCCCAACTGTCAGCCACTTTTTTCCCATTCTGACTAGTGCTTGATTCACTGGAGCATCCACTGACAGTAAAACCCAGCAGTCTGTGATCTTACAGTGGCAGGAGCAGAAGGAAGGAAGCAGTGCATGCAGTGACACTCAGCTGCATGTGCTCTCTGCAGCTTGCACACAACCCTGCTCCCCTCCCCAGAACTCTCCTCAGGTCACATCACAGAGGTGGGGAACAAGTTTTCCATCTAATGCAGCTGGATTCAGTGAATACCATGCGGCTGAAATGGATATTTCTTCTCAAACTTACAATCTTCCTCCATTTATTTGTGCAGAAACAGCTAAATTCCTTGATCTTTTGGTGTTAAAATCCCCGTTGAATCTCTGGAAGGCATCACCCAAGGACCATAATCTGCCCTATAAAACAATTTGTAATGAAACCAATTTAGAAGAAATAAGAAGCCTACAGGATGTTATTGTCTTTAGGACTGGAATAGGAGAATACAAGCAAGAGGACGCAGCACCTGCTGCTTAAGGGCTGGAAGAGAAAAGAAAATCTAAGTTAGAAAAGCATCAGACAGTCAAGCAGAACTGTGTGCAAAGCTCCCAGGGACAAGTTGACTGGATACTGCTGGTAGCAAGGTGAATAAGAGAGACTTTAAGACACTGCCTGAATAGCTGATATAGAAATCTACTAGACTAGAGGAGATAAGAGACTCAGCTATTGAATTTATTTGTGAAAAGTCATGACATCTGAGGTGATCTTTCCACAAATGTGCAAGTAAATGCATCATATATTAAGTTCTCAGATTACAGGGAGACTCTGGCAAGGACCAACACCTGGCTGTTACAAACACTGGTGGTCTCTGAAATCCACATACAGTGTTGGAGAGGTGAATCTGTAGTTCTCATACCTACAAAAATATCCCCAAATCCAGGTTCTGGCCCCTACAAATTAACAAAATAATCATGGGACAATTGCCACCAGAATGAATGCAATGTTATATATACAGTGCTAGTTTTTGTTGACTTTCCAGTTCTGTTGAAGCAGCAGTAAAAGCACAATACTAATATTTAGTGAAGGAAACATATAATCCCCCTGCTTGCCAACATCTTTCCAGACATATTTTTTAGAAAGTAATTAGTCATGAACATTCATGATTGCTTATGAAGAGTGGGAGTCAACGAGCTCCACCCTTCATGAGGTGAGAGAAAAGTGAGTGTCCAAGGCAGACTTCCCTGCAAGGGGCAGGATCCTTCATGCAAGAGATTCAGTGGCACCTTCTTGCCCAGAGGCCTCAGCCATTCTGGGCTGGTGGTGGTCAATGGCTCAGAGTCCCAAGGGACATCAGTGACAAGTGATATCTCTCAGGGTCTATACTGGGAATTGGATGATCTTTAAAGACCCCTTCCAATCCAAACCATTCCATGACCCCTGATGCTCACTGCCTTGACCAGAGAGCACATTGCTCTCAGTTGGTGCTGAGCTTCTTGATCAGATTCCTCATATACCTGTAAACAACCACTGAGAATGGTGCAATTGGCTGATGGTTTATTTCCCTTTGACTTTTAATGCAAAAAGGTTTTCCAGCCAATTCTTTTCAGTGGGAAGGTATGTTATTTGTGCAGATTCTCTTTGCAATATTTTTTCTAAAATATCTCATTAATTTTTACTGGGAGAAATCATATCACCATTCTCTTTTTAATTTTTTTTTCCGAAGTCTTTTTTTTTCCCACTGCAGGTTTTCTCTGTGAGCATTTTATAAAAATCTGAGGAAAAAAAATGAGGCTTTCTTTTCTCCAAATTACAATAGATTATAGCTGCTAAAATGAGGAAAAGAATTGAAATTATTGATAAAACTAATTTAAAACATTTTCCTTCAGCTAGCCCTGAGAACTTGTGAATTTCTCAGATTTAAGACCATTTGGGTTTCAGTTAAATACAGTAATTGGTTGTAAGTCAGCCCATCTATGCTAAAAGCATTGCTAGAAACTCCTCATGTATTTGAAAGAAGAACTGAAAGAGAAAGAATAATTCAGTACATAGCTCAGAGGTATCATTAGTAGCAACAGTGTGATGTTAAAAACAGGGAAATTTAGGTTAAACAGCAGGAGAGAAGGCTGAGTGCAGTCAGGGGTGTGATGAGATGTGAGAGCCACTCTCCCACCACGTGACCCAGGCACATCACTGCCAGAAACCTCTCCCCACACTCAGCTCTTCGTCCTCTTTTACTCCAAGGATAACTCCCTGAAATTGTTAAATTACAGGACAGGCCCCAAGTCTGTTTTTAAAACTAGATTGTTCAGAAGACAAGAAGTTGTCCTTCTGCACTGGAAATCCACAGATTCAAAGAGACCCTTTAGGAGGCACCTTTCTCTTGCTTCTGCAGCTCCTACACCATGAGCACATCTCCAGGTTTACAGGTCCTTGTGAGTGCCACAGCTGTCTCCTACCTCTAAACAAAGGGTCTGAGAGTCTTTAAAGCTCATCTGCTGCCCTTGCACCTTCTCTCCACACACAGCAGACTTTAAACTGTTCTAAGTGTATTAGCTTCATCTTTTATAAAGCAACACTTTAAAACCAGACACACCGAGACCAAAAGAGTAGCAGAGTTACTTTCCTACTTTAAAATTTTTTGTACTTTATTGCAGGTAAAATAATATTTCACTGTTGAGTCTTTTTTAGAAAAAAATATTTAAACACATCAACCTGACAGCCACAAAACCTGCTACAAGCAGAGCAGGATTTAAGCAGTGCATAATCTTTCCCAGAGACTTTTTCAAACAAAGATGCTGTGGTTTTATTTGGTTTCTATTTAACTCTCCTGAGAGATCTCTCTTTAAACCCAGGCATGAAAAATACATTCTCAGTCCAGACACAGAGATTTTGGAAAAGAGAAATGCAGTGAAACAGCATTTCATTTGCAAGTATTTTACATTTTAGCAGTGTCTTTTGCTTTCCACTCAGCAAACATTACCAAAACTGCTGCTCCCTACAATAAATTTTCTTTGAATTTGTAATGTTTTAAGTACTGTACAAACAGCATATATGTAATGTAAACAACTTTAGCATATCTGCAAAAGTGAGGATATAAAATGCATGTCTTTGTGCCTTTCCATACTATATATAAGTAGACCATACACAATATATACTGTATATTCACATGTACAATGTCACTTTGGTTCTAAACAAAATAAACATAATTTCAAATAAAAATGTTGCGAAAATGAACAGCAAAATCCAGCAGCAAAGACTACTGAATAGATGCTTGGGAAAATTAGGGTGGGAAAAAGCTGAGAGGAAAAGAACAAATAAATCAGGGTTAAAATTGGCTTCTTATATACAAGGAAGAGGGAGAGATTTTAGTCATTAAAAAAAAATCAAGTTTTTCTTGTGTTCAGTCATATCATTCAAGTTGTAGGAAAGGAAGGGAAATTGAATAGAAATTATTAAGATTTGTTTGCATATTTTGGTAAGCTTTTCCATAAAAATAAATGCAGTTCAGGGCCTTTTAAGCCAAGTAATTGTGTCCAGGAGTTCTGTTTTAAATATGCTCTGGGGCATCTCATTGTTCATACTGTAGATGTAGAGTATGTTCATACTGTTCATGAAGTGGATTGTTTCTTTGCTCAAGGAACCAGAGTGTGTGGGATTAAATAATACACTTAACGAAGAGGCTAAAATTACTACATTCTTTCTATTTCAAAGAGATTCCAGGAAAGAAAAACCACCCAGGATCAGGGGAAACAGACTTTTACCATCTCATATTTTATTAATACACTTTCTGTAGTGCACCCTACTTACAGCTGTGCTTTAGGAGTATCCAGCTACGTTGTTACACCACCACAGACTCCCTTAGCATAAATCAGAACATCCCATCTTTCCATTTACTTATCCTTTCAACAGGCACAGGACCAGTGCTGGCCAGATGAGTTTGGCAAGGCTGAGTCACGTGCTAGTGAACTCGGAAAGAAAAGTGAATCCATGTCTCTAAATCACAGGTTATTAACCCAATCCCTTGAGTAGTGATGGCTACATTTGGGCTGTGAAACCCTAAATGGCCTGGATTCTCATGACTCCAATTCATTGTCCCACCTCAGCTTTTCTGCCACTTTGTGTTTTGTATCTCATATCAAAGGGAATTTAACTGCTCTGGCACTTTCAGAAAGCTTCTCACTTTCTCCTACCATCGTCTTCCAAAGATCTTCTCATATATTTTCCACCTGCACAGTGTTAGCTTAGGAGAACTCATCTCTTTGTGGTTCTCAGAGTACCTACTCTATTTTAAACCAATGGAATCAGAGTTCCTTCCCTGCTATTTTTGACTCCAGCTGGAGAAGAGAAGGACCTGGATAAGCTGTTAACACCTGGGAAAAGGAGGGATTTGCCTAGGTCAGGCATTCACCTCTCAGTGGTGTTTACCCTTGCAACACCTGAGAGGATAAAAGTGAGCTCTTGTCACTTCAGAAATCTCTCCTTGTCACTTCATAGCACTGTTTGCTCAAGCTTTTAATGGCTGGGCATGTGCCACATGATTTGCATACCCCCTGTGCATGTCCCCACTGGCATGTCATGTTCCACAGAAGGATCAGCAGAGGCACACACACACACACAGGCCTGTCTGGAACACAGGTGCTTAATGCTGTCTTTGCTACCAAGCTAGCCAGAGATTTCAATTTCTTTTTTGGAAAGGACAGGGGCATCTATGAGAAAAGAGAAGTTGCCAAAAATCTCTGTCCTGGTATTGGCACTCCCATCCTTGCTAAAGCACACAAAGGCTCAAGCCGAAGCCATTTAGCCTTTCTGCCCAACTCTGAGTTTCACTCTCTGTTGGGCCATACAGACACAGTGTTCAACAGCTCTAATGACCTCAGTTCTATTGCTTACTGGCTTTTGGAATTTAATCCAAAGTGCAGACACCTGATCTTTGTGTCCTTCTCAGTATGTATACGGAAGTTTTATTTATGAAACTCCACTTTTAAAGTACTTGAAAGTGAACAATATTCAAGCTCCCTCCCCAGCATTTACAGATTGTCTCTGTAATTTGTCTCTGATGGCCAAAGCTTTTGCAATTAGCAAAATCAGACAACAGGATGGAGCCAACAGAAATGAGACATTATCTTCTGCTGCCAATGTTTGCATCATCCTGAGCTCATTTTATAAAATACCTAAAAGGTGAGCCAGTCCTTGGAATCATAAATTGTGCACTTCACTCCCTTACCAGCTACCAAAGGGCACTGTGGACATTGCCCTGCCTTTGTTACTGTAGCTCTTACTCATTCTTTTTATTTTTTTTTTCCCAGGGGAGCAAGTCTCACTTGGAATTATTTTATTTCTCTCACAGCCACAAATCCTCTGGTCTGTGCGTGGTCCCCAGCCAATGATCTAAAGTAATGGAAGCAAGACCTTTGGCAAAAAAGTTTCCTGCCACATCTCAGCATGCTGCAAGGTCTACCCAGACCAGGAGAAAAAGGAAGACGAGTGTGCAGAAAAAGTTCATGCATTCCTGTGTTCACATCTGGGACCGAGCCTGCAGAAATTTGTGTGATATTTCTTTGGACAGGGAAGATATAACTTTATACAAGTCTACCTAGACTTGAAACAAACTAACAAACTAAAAAAACAAAACAAAACAAAAACAAAAACCACACACAACAAAAAAACCCCCACAAAATGTTCAGCTCAGCAGACTGTTGAGTGCGTGGTGCAATACCCACTGCTTTCCTTGTTCCACATCACCCTTCCCTTAGAGCCCATGACAACATGAGATGGCTGGCACGAGAGCTGCCCCAAATGGCTCTATGCCCACTGAGAGCCACTTTCTCTAGAGGAATTAACCACTAATTTCTCACAGCCAAATCCTAGACTCCTTGTGATTCCTGAGCCAAACAAAGAAACAAAACCACACATGCTCACATGAAGCCATTGAGAGGGTTAGGGGCAGCGCTGATTTTACTGGGTTTTGTTAAAATATCAGAAATTGGGGCAATAGAATGTAATTCAATAATCTCCATTGCAAACAAATATATTCATCCTCTAAAGGAGTTATGGATCCTGACAACTTTAGCTATGGACTTCATGTACCACCATAATACTAAACTGAGAGTTTCAGAGAAAGAAAACTCCAACCTTAATAGTTTCAGAAAGTGTCTATAGCTGCAACACACCATCACACTGACTAAACCTTGTCTGCTCTGACCACCATGCTATCTGTCACTCTAAAGCTTCTGTGGATATATTGCACCAGCTTATCTGTTCCCTTAAAGCTTGGGGATTTATGAACTGCCAAGACTGTTTGTAAAACCTACAGTATGAGTGTGAATTCATCACAATAAATTTTGCTTTCAACTCCCCAGGATTTTTCTGCTACTGATTTGTCACACCCTGGACACCTTCAGTAAAATGAAGTCCCACAGTACGTGTCCTGAAGTGGGAAGATGACATATATGCAATACCTGACTGGTGAGACACATAATGTCAAAACTAAACTAAAACAACTCCTATCTAAAGGCTACCACCCACTCTAGGAAGATGGTGGGTTCTCCCAGCCATGGACCTTTCCAGGGGACAGACTCAGTAACACAAAAATAACATCAGTTGGAACAGAAAAGAAAAAAACTACTTAGCAGACACGATTCTCAGTTCCTGCCACCTGATTTTTTTTGTGTTTATTCAGACATATCTTTATTTACACATGTAACCATTTTTCTTTTGGGTGGGAAAACTGAGTGTATCCATCATTCTGCTAAAACACCCTCAGTAAACACCCACCACTGTATTGACTTCAGCATCTTTTTAACTGTTAGGACTGATAGATGTTCTGGTGCCTCCATGAAAATTGAGCTTGGGGAGGAGGACCTGGTGAGCTGGACAAGCAGAGAGGATTCAGAAGCAGATATTGTCTAAGGGTCAGTAAAGCAGCAGAGGAAAGAAACAGAAACCACATCTCTGTAAAACCACTTCTTATCTGGTTATTGCAACAAACAAATGTTTGAACTGTCATGAATATTTGAAATGAGACTGGTGAAAGTGCTTACTAAGTAGGTGCTCTAGATAGAGAATGGGCTTAAACACACATTCTTTATGCAGAATACATAATAAACTCTCTGCACGTGGGGGTGAGATGACCAAAGCACTGAGGACAGGAACACACAATCTGCCCAGCCACAGGGCATCCACCTCTGCAGTTTTGCTTTGGAAAAAAATGATCTCTTAACCTTTATCTGCCCTTGCTTCTCAACTCCTTTCATTCCTTTCAACCCACATTGCCAAAGCTACACCTGCTGTTGAAGGGGTTTTCTATAGGAGGTCAGACAAATGAATGATAAGCCAACATTTCTGTCTTCCTGAAGAAATGAATGAGAAATGAATCAGTCTGGATGCAGGTGTGGCTGAAAACAGCCCTGCTCCAGGTGCATCTGCTTCTGCTCTGCTTGGTACTGTCCTCCTTGCCTCACCCTGAGGAAGAGGGTAAAGTCAGCAGAGGGTAAAGTCACTTCCCATANCCTGTCCTCCTTTCCTCACCCTGCCCCATCACCAGAGGGTAAAGTCACTTCCCATAGCTGTTCTCCCCAGCTCTGACATGGGGGTTGGAGCTGCCTCTTTCCAGGCTGGAGGCAGGAAAAGCAAACCAAGATGAGCAAGAGCGAAGGAGAGCAAATTAAAGCAAGAGGCTTGAGAGAAAGTTTTCCTTAGCTGGGGTGTCAGCTTTGAACTGGAGCCTTTTTAACCAGGCAGACTCCAGGCTTGGTCATCTTCTGTCATTGCCTCAGAGCAGGACCCATGCAGGCCTCTACATGTGTCCATATGTTTATGGCAGGGCAGCGTGGGGAGCCTTTAATAATTCAGTTCAAGTGCATTCTTCTTTGCTCATGAACCTCCTCTTAAAACAGGTTCATTGTTGCAAAGCTGCCAAGCTCCCACCTGTGCCTCTTGCCCCGACTTCTGGGCAGACCTTGGTGACTCTGGGCTGGCTTCTCCCCACGCTGAGCCTCTAGCCCTGCCTGCCTCCCCTGCTGCCTCCTCCTCCTCCACCAGAGATTTCCACCTCCACTGAGCGGTGGCACTTCTGCCTTCTTCCCATTTTAAGTCATATCTGTCACAACTGCTGCTGCCACAGACAAGTGCACATTGTTATTAATGCATTATTAAATTTTATCTCACATTTAGAGCCTTGTCGATGGTGCTCACTTAAAGACACTGTGGTGATAAGCACTATAGGAATGGCTATAAATAATGAATATTATCCCTCTCATGTCTTTCCCAGTCTCCCAACCCAGCAGACATTCACTGCAAGGCAAATGATCATCAACTCAATTTTCCTTTTACTGATTAAAAACATCTTCAGGATGCAGAGCTGCCACAAGTTAGGCAAAAGACTGCAGCTACCCTGGGAGACAGCCCAAAATACTTGAGCAGCTTCTGTTCCCACCAGGGCACCTTTCTCTAAAAGCAAAGCATTAATTCTAATTTGCCTTCTATGTTCCTGCTCCTTGCCAGGTTCCAGAAATCAAGTGAGAAGGTGGAAATGTAGAGAAAGGGTCCAAATTCTCCTGATGCTTTCTCTTTACAGGTCAAGTGCACAACACAATTTTTAATTGGGGAATGCATCATCTCCAGCATTTGCCTTCCATCCAGAGAAGTTCAGGCACATATTGGTTCAAAATCAGAGCCCAAAAGAGCAGGGCACTGGTGCCATCTAAGCTGCATTCTGTCCTACCTCATTAATGTTTGTTAATTACAAACATTAATGACAGACAACAATTCTGTTGTCTTTCTTCCATTCCTGTGTGGCTCCTGCAAATTAAGTCTTTGAATGCTGTTAAGGCTCCTGTGCATCTGCAGTTCTTGATCACTTAGACACTGAAAAATGTAAGAAATCTTTGCTATTACCTGACTATCTATGGGAACTTGGAAAAGAAAATGCTTCAGGACAATGCTGAGAGGTCTTAAAAGAAGTGCTGCAAACACTTTGGGTTTGGTCTAAGAAATGCCCAAGCAAAAATCTAGATTAATGCTACAGAACAAGGTATTTTAATCTCTTCCCAGTTTTAGTATGGACAAAAGATTGAATGGTTCAGAACTCGAAGGGAATTCTGGAATCAGAATAGGTACCAAAATCAGGCTGCACTCTGTCTTTAAAGTTTGGGCTGCTTGGAGTTACTGATTACATTTGGCTCAACAAACATTTTCATCTGGCAGTTCAGATAAGATGTTGTATATAAAGCTGAAGTGGGCAGAAAATCGCTTTCTAACATGTGAAAATATTTGAGATATCATAATTTTTGTTCAAATGAGTTTAAAATTTCAAAAATTAAGTCTTTTTAATATATAAAAGTGGAGATTGAGAAAACAAAAATCAATTTGGGTCAATTATAGCATTTTCTTCTGTTAATGTTGAAATGTTTAATTTTTATTTTGACCTGTTTTTCTGTTGTATATAATTAGCCGATATTCAACATTAAAATGTCATTTAAGTAAAAAATGTTTTGTTTGGGGCTTTTTAAATGTTAAAAAGGTCCCAAAATTTTCTCAAATGAGCAAATACACTGGTGGAAGACATTTTTTTTTCCAGTTAGAAGAAAATCACATTTTAGCACATCCTTGGCTTTTTGTGTATCAGAAAAACAATTTTGTAAAGAAGCTATCATCTGCTTCACCTCAGATATGAGTCCTAAGACAATCATCCCCCCAGGTATTGAATAAAGTTATCCCTGACTTCGTCAAGGCAGAACTAGACCTCATCAGAGTCCTGTAGCCTCACTGCATGAATTCTGAAAGACTGTAAAGCTACCATGAGAAAAAATTCTCATCTTTCCTTTTCCTGAGACCTCCTGACTTCACTCCAACCTAGACTCATGCTTGCCAAGCATTCGACCTAGGATCCCAAGAATTCTTCACTTAATACCTTTCCTTGAGCTGCTTCAAAACTCAAGATGGTCTTGTTAAAAACTTGGATTCCCCCTTGCTCTTCTGTTTCCTGAAAGATGAGCTGAATTTTGTTAATCTGTCATAATGAATGGATCTATCTCAGCAGCCATACATTGTCCTACCTGGCAGTCTCACAACACACAAAGAAAATCTCCCACATTGGTAGGTCTAACCACAAGGGTGCATTATATCACCTCCAGGGGAGTATCCTTCTCTAAAGCTTGGGTTAGATTTAATATAGTTACACAACTTTGGGTCAGCTTAAAGTAGAAGAAAAATGAGTTTTTGCCTGCCTGCAGAAAACTCCTTGGATGCACCTTCAAGAATATATAATGAAAACCACACAGAAACTTGATAACCAACCAAAGCATTCAAGCACATATTCATCATGATGTCATCTCCATCTTCTGTCATTACTCAAGTACCATATAAATTACATTTGTGTTTGAGGTTTCTTACATTTGTGGATCCAAACCTCAAGCCCCCAGTACCAAACCTGATTTTTAGGGACACTAAGCATCCACATGTCCCCTTAGTCTCTATTTTGCCAGGGTTCTCCCACCAACAGAGATACCTTTGAGAGTGAAAGAAAGCTCAAGCAGACAGGGAATAGTTATCACTCAGCACTCCCAAGATATGATTCAAGGTTCCTATCAGTTGCCCTAGAGTTCCCCCAACACCACAAAGTACTAACTCATCACATGGAAAAAAAGTGAAGCAGCTGGGCTCAGTGAAATAATGCTGTCAAGGTCCCTCTCCTAAAGTGGAGATGGCAATCAGTCCTCTCCAATATTTACTTTGTTATCTGCCCATCACAACAGACAATAATTAGATTACCATGGGTCAGGGTTTTTCTAGAGAGGTCACACAATGGTATAAGGTGCTGTCTTGACAAGACAATACCAGCATTTTACTTTCAAATTAGAAGCATTTTCCACTTCAGTTTTACAAAAAGTTTCACCATCTGTAATTACAGCACGGTCATTATACCCCATACAAACCAAGGCACACAGCCCAGGACCACAAATTGCAAAAATGAAGGCATAAAATATCAACAGTCTTACACACCCAACTCCGTGCATGAAGGAGAAAGAGCAGATGTATTTTTCAACTCAAACGGGAAACATCAAACTTCTCAAAGTGTCCAGGAACCCTCCCCAGCCACCTCTTGCTTGTCAGAGCTTTCCCTACACCTACACAGTGTTTCTCAAGATTAAAGAGGATTAAGTAACTCCTTCCATAAAGGTTTTCACCAGCTCACACATGTCAGAAGGCCTCAGCAATCATATCATAAGCTATAAATGTTGATGCTCCCAGTGCTGTACTTTTGGGAGGTAAGCTTGTCTGAGATAAATGTTGCTTGGAATACAAGCTGTTTCTCCTCTTATCAAGGAAAAATTTTGTATCCTGAGGATTCCCTCGTAAATTAGCCAAGCCCCACTGCTGCACCCACTGCTCCCCTACAGCAACACAAAGAATATGGTAACACTCATTAGAGTGCACCACCAGGGAAAAGTCTAATTGCTGGATTTACATTTTGTAGGCAACGTGTATTTATACTAATAATTCTATTTTGTGCTGCTTTACTAGTCAGAGAAGAAAAGAGCATATTGTATTAAGCTCCAGCCCCCAAGCACTGAAATAACACTAACAGATCCAGAGAGATGGGCTTTCACATAATTGGCATCCACCCACAGAACACAGTTGATGATGAAGCATATTTCCAGTGGTTCATAACAAGGGCATGCAATTCCCTGAGGATTTTCAACCTTTAATATTCGCCTATCTTTGGGAGCATCTACTCATCTCATCATTACAGCAGTACTAGTCACTTCTCTGATTGCAGTGGGACTGGAAAAAGCAGCACTTTAACCCTGCCCGTTTGGATCTTAAGTATTATTTCCCTCAGTGGTCACATCCAGGCTCCCACAGATCCTACAGTAAAAAAATGTTCTATACACTGTCTATCAAGAAAATAACTTGAAGAAGGAACAAGAAACTACAGAATTAGTCATATATCCAGAAACAATACCTAAACATGAAAAATTCAAATATTTATTTATATATATTTTTTTTTACCATGTCCTCTATTCTTGAAGAACATTAAAAAAATTCCATCTTCACAAAGCTGTGCTTTGTAGTACAGCTGAAGAGAAGAAGTGCTAAGTTGTTGGCAAACCTGACTTTTCCTTATAATGAGTTTGTAAAAAAAGATTTTGCAACCTGCAAAAGGGCTCGGATTTGATTCAAGATTTCTGAAGTCTCTTATTTTAACTAAAAAAAAATATCACCCAGACTTAATATTTTCTTTTCCTTTAATACTATAAAAGTGGGAGGTTTAGACCTATCAAATGGATAAAGGATAAGACAAAACTTAAAGTCAGTATGAACTCTTCTGAAGATCAAAGTTCTCAGATGCAGGGGTTTGGCTTGGGACTGTCTTGACAACTGCTAATAAAAAAAAGTTAAAAGCAAAGAAAGAAATACTTGTCTTACTCATAATAGCTTCACATAAACTTAACTCTACATAAAAAGTAATTAAAGGCCTCTTCTAAAAGGAGCTGGAAGCCATGGTGTTATATCTCCCTCCATACATTTTTTATCCAATTAAGCAACCTCAAAAAAAGTACTTTATACATCTTTAAGACGTGATTGCTTCACATTAGCTCACGTAGCTATTTTACCAGATCACTGCACATCCTACTTCTGGCCTCTTTACCTGGAAACTCATTCCCACAAATTAACACCGTGCCATTAATAGTTTTCTGTTTGATGTTCTCCTCACCTTCATTTTATACAGCCTTGCCAAACATCAGGCATCTGTCTGCGTGGTTCTGTTTGCAAATCAGCCCAGCCCCCTTTCAAGTCCTCTCAGTTTCTGCGTGGGAGAACTTGTGAATGTAAATAGATGTCAAGTTTCCCAGGCATTGGAGACTGGTTGGGCTTTTCATGAGCAGGACATCATCCTTAACTACTCTTCCAACTCATCTTGAGCTGCTCAGCCATGAGACTTCTGAAAGCAGGTTTTTTTAAAGGGAGGGGAAAAAAACCCAAATAAAATAAAGCAAAACCCCCCCACACGCACACACAATCAAGACATGGTTGCATGGTTGTGGATTCCAACTATAGGCATGAAAGGGCAATAGCACAACTGCCATTGAAATAGCTTTGCACACCAGAGGCATTCAGGAAATGAGGCTACATGAGATGCAGGCAGCATGGAAGGAAAAAAGCCTCTGCTGAGTAAATGATGTTTGCTCTCAGGCTCTGCACGACCTTTTTACTAGGTACAAGATGGGAAGATTGTGGAACATGTACTGATTAGGTGTATGGCTCCAAAAACACCATTTGGAAAAAGAAAATCCTTCATTATAGCGCAATAGGAAATATGCTGGAATGTGAGAATGCCAAGAATAACTAATTTTCTACCATTCCTTATCTTACATTTTTACTCCTCTTCTAAACACTTGTTAAAGCAGCCACTCTGGTATAAAGGAAAGAAAGGAAGAGCAAAAGAGTTCCATTTTTATTTTCCATCATCTGCTGAAGTGGTGACTGCTAACAGAGTCTCCCCTGGCAGCACACACATGGCCATCAGAGACAATGACTCACTGTAAAACAAGCTCAGCAGCCAAAGCAGCCACAGTGAATATTTTTTTGCTGATTCTATTTGGGCTGGGCTGGAGTGGGATTGGACATTTTACAACCTTATTTGATTTTGGGGCAGACAATTTTATGCAGAGTTAATTATTTCCTTATTTATAAAATAACTTGCTTCCTGGAGACTCTCTAACGTTGGTTGTCTCAGGCACCCTGCATTTAAGAATTTAAAATGTTTTCGGTCTTCTAAAGGAGCAAAATATCAGGGGGCTGTTGTAGGCTGTTGTGCACAGCAGGAGAAGGCTGCAGAAATTATTATTTGGCCTCCTGAGGCGTGTATAAGGTGAGCACACAACCACCAGCCCTCATCCAGCCTTAATCCAACCCTGCTAATCCCACACACCAAGCCCAGGACAAGGGCCATTTGCAGGGCAGTATCATGACCTTGCTCTTGGGAAGATTTAGGAAGGTAGAGACTACTCTCCTGGATTAAATCCTTCTCAGATGAGTATCCAACTCCTAACGGTGCCCCACATCCACAGAGGTGTCACTCCACACTGAGGGGCTCATGCTGTAGTCCCTGCCAAGACATGATCCCAGACAAAGCCCCATGGCTGAGATGTAACCCACTGCTTTCAGCACATCAGGAGCAGAGGTCTGATGCAGTAGGTTGAGAGGTCTGCCCAAGTCCTGGACCTGGATTGACACCAATCAATAGGACAGACCTGATGTAGTCAGGGGCTGACACAAGTCTTGCAAAATGATTGCTCTTATCCATGCATGTGCTGTTGCAAATCCCTGCCCAGTTCCTCTGGCTGGCCACTGACTTAGTTAGGAAGACAGCCTCTTGCTCTCAGCATTAGCTGATACCAGAGGTCATCAGCCCCTAATTGGGCCACACATCTTTCTTCATATTTCCAAATCTAGGTGAGTTATTTCTATTAAAAAGAAAAACCTTCATCAGAGTAGAAGAAAGGAAAACATAACTCCTTTTGAAAAGTTTTCCAACCATCTCTTTTTCTGCTAAAAATAATTAAGACTGGGTGTTCATCAGTGCCAAGACCTCATTTGGCTTGTCCAGAAGGAGCTCTGAATAGCTAGTCAGTATAAATACTGCATAAAAAATAAAAGTAACAAAGAGAGGATTTTTTTCTTCATTTGTTATTTTTGGGGAGAAAAACCAGCCATCTGTGTTCCAAATGTGTTGCTTTTCAATGATCCACAAGCTGTTTCTATGGTTAAAAATTATTTGACTTTGCTCTTCTGAATGGTTGCCCTCACCATATTAAAACACAGAGCCTCGTCCTGCTGAGTGCTGTGCTATTTGTCTGGCTGCTCTGCTTGGTAGGTATTGTCCAGGTCTGGAAATGATCACCTACACAAGAGGGCAGTTTAGTTTTCACTGTAACAGTGGAGGAAGAAAGGAGAGAAGCAAGGAGAAGTTCACTTTACTTTGGTGAAGATTTTACCTGAAACACAATTTTATATATTTTGGGTGACAGGGAAATGGTTTTATTTCCTATTTGCAGCCATCATGAATAGTTTCTCATCCTCTTCTCAGCTAGTTCTAAAATGTCTAGAAATTAGGCATTTAAGTATTTAAAATGTGGTGGGGGAGGAAGCATGTGCAAAAATATTCCTGCATGTATAAAAAGATCCTTCCTATACATTGCTTGTACATAAAGCATTTTATTTTGATTGAGAGCAGATTGTTCATTCCTATCCCCAGTTTGAGATTGGACAGACTGCACTGTGTGCCCATTTTCACAATATAGTGATCTTTATGTACACACAGATGTACATACAAAGACATACATATGGCATTTTTTTGTAAATTTAGCACTTGTAATTGTTTTGATGTTCAGATCTATACTTATTAGTCAGCCCAGCACACACTCATCATGAAGAACACTGGATTCAGCAGCTATTTATTAAAGGTAGAGATGCAAATGCAAAGATATTTACATAAATATCTGCAAACACTATACATCATTCTCTTTGTCTTCAGGAACACAGCCACATGCCAGGTCTTTTGTATGTTGAATGACCAAAGACACACTTAAATCAAACAGCAGTTCCATTCAGCCTCTGCTTTCCACAAGTCGTTAGACACGCTATGTTGAAAGGAGTGACTTGGTGCACACTCAGCTTTTTCAAAGAAACATCTGTGATTTAATGGCCAGATCTAAGCCATACAGAAGTCTGAGCTCTGGGAAACTTACAGCCTGACTGCCATCCACCCAGGAAACTCCTGCTATAAAGGAGTCTATAAAGATGCCATTCACACAGCCGTTCCCTGGGCCCCTGATGCATAACAAACCCAAAAACTTTTGCTGAGGTCTGTCCTAGAGAAACTCAAACTGTTCCGAGTCTGGGAGTCTCTGAGCCCTGCTGCAAACACAAAGCAGCCCTTCCTCTGAGACAGGCATCTCTTAATGAGAGCAAACATTCCCCTCTCTGAAGAAGGCAGCAGGAGACGGATGTGTGCAAGGACCAAGCTCTGGCTATTGTATTTCCATGGTTCCCACTACCACAGCATTTTAGAGCCTCACAGCTTCAGCACATTTCTCCCCAAGATGCCCCAATGAGGGTAGGAAGTGCTGTCACCACCTGGGACAATAATTCTCTGCACAACAGGAAACCCAGGGTAAATCATTGGAGCCATTCAGGTCAGGCTAAGAAAATAGAAATAAAACTTCTGATTTTCAAAGATCTGCTTTTAAATTTCTCATTAGCACCACAAATTTACATTGAATATTTGTCAATATTTAAGAATATTGACATTTAATTCCAGAAACAAACATAGAGAGATCATGTACAGATTCTCAAATATGAGAATATACAACAAAAACAATTTATTCTTCTCTCCACATCACACTTCCTTCCCACTTTTCACCAATGCCCTTCTTCCTACTCCAAGTTATGTTCTTCCTTCCCCACACAGACCAAAGGGTTTGATTCACCTCAGTCAGAAGGACTGAAAAGATCAAGAGTTATACAGAATCTTACCAAAACCATCTAAACAATCCAAACCTGTGAAAATTGGCCAGAAATCTCACCAAAGCAGACATCCTTCTGCCCTTTGCAGCACATCAGATATTCCTACAGTATTTTAGATGAGAAAGGAAAATGATAAACTGTTCTTCATGTCCCAAAGAGAGTGGCACACATTCCTGGCTTGGCACGCTCAGAGGAGGAGGGGTATCCCAATAAACCCTCCCTGAGGTTCACTGGCTGGCCCTCTCTGGACATCCCTTGCAGAGACCATGCTGAGAGCTCAGCACCCGTTGCAATTCCAGCTCTCCTGTCCCTACATGGCTCCCGAGGCTGTGCCAGCTCAGCTTCCTTCAAGGTAACACTGTGAACTGCATCAGGAGCTGGTCCACCTGAAATACAACCTATCCTTTCATCCTTTTCCCTTTTATTTTTACCAAAGTTATCTTTCAGGTGATGCATTTTGCTACACAGACATGCATTGGCTGTGCTGGCACAATGGAGTAGAGAGGTACTGGGCAGAGACTGCTAAAAACAGCTTAGACAGCACAGCTGCTTAATATTTAACCACAGCCTTCAGCTCCTGACTCTGGTCCTCTGAACTGCAACCAAATTAGATACAGGAAACAAAGCAAACAGTGCAATCTCCTGCATCTCAGTCTAGGGTTTTCATCACCACTCACCAAACAAGTTATAAATACTTCACAGGTTTCATGGTTTGTCCACATTCCTCATTCCATCTGTGCAAGTTTGAAATGTTAATAAAAAGTATAAACTACTACAAAAACAACAACAAAAAAAATCACAGAAAATTTTTACTATCTCTACTCGAGATGCTGCCTAAAGCCTGAAAGGTTATCAAAGCAGAGACACGTGTCTCAAAACCAGGTTTAATCCACTGCAGCCAGTTGTAAAGCTTTCATCAGTCTGGGTACAGTCATAAAAATATTTATTTCCAAATATATGCAAGCAGATACACATTTGCCTCCAGTTAGAGAGATGGGAATCTGTGTACAGTCATACAAATATTTATTTCCAAACACGTACACTTATAATCTCTGATTTGTATTTAAGAGAAATGTGACTCCAGAAGAATGTGTTGTAACCTGCCACATCAATAGTCTCCAAATCTGTGTCTCAAGAAGAACTAGGTAATTTCACAAGCATATTTTCAAGATTTTAATCCTCCAGAAAAATGCATGAAATATAATTTCTTACTTTTACTTAACTTTTGCAATTTTGCAAAAGATTTCTCATGACAGTGAGCATTTGTATTATAATAATAAATACTATTTCCATTGCCCTATCATGTGCAGTGCCCAATGACTCGTGGCCTGTGGTTTGCACAAGGATTGTACCAGCAAATGAATTTGCCTCAAATACTGTAACAGCACCATGGACTCCTTTCAAGCTCACCATAAGGCTGGGATAGAGCATCAGAAAACACACATCACCCAGCTGCTATGAGAAAACACAGTTTTCAGTTCCCAAGCAGTATACAACAAAATGACACACCAACAATAATTTTCACAAATGGGACTGATTCTCATTCCAGGGCAGGTGACAATTTCTCCCCCTGTAACTGGAGTTACCCTCAGCTCTTCAGTCCCATTCATGCTTTCTCTACAGAAGGAAGCTATAAATACTGAAATTATGCTATTTCCTGTGTACAATCTTTTGCATCACCTTTTTTTTTTCCCCTCAGCTAATCTGTACTGTATTTATGGCCCTTACATGCTACTTGAAAACAGGGGAAAATCAATATTGACTTCTATGCTGAAATATGATCCACTGTTTGAAAGGCCATTGAAGTGAAGATGATGATTCCTAGCAGGATAGATGTTAGAGGCAAGCAATGTCCTTCCTTTCTAGGACTCAATGGGAAAACTGATCAGGACAGACTGGTCATTTGCACCCATCATTCCCAAGAAGTCCTCCACCGAAATGATGGGGAGACACTGGGTGGACTATCTAGAGCAGACTCAAAAGAAACTTTTTCTTGGTGAATAAGCACAGAGGTTTGGCAGATTTCTCTGCTTTTGGCCTCTCTGTGCAGCCATGAATGACAGCATCCACTTCTTTCTCAGTGAGGATATCCAAAGTTGCTGCCAATTTAGGCATCCAAAATTTTTTTTAAAAATTGTCTCAGGGACACAATTAGGGTCATAAAACCCATTCCCACTTTCAGCTCATTGCTAATTCTTCAACAACCCCTTGGTACTAAACCACAGTGGATCTCTTTCCTGCACAGTCATGCTTTTATTGGATGTTCTCTGCTAGCAGCACATCCCTTCTATGAAATCACAAGGAACTGAATGCTCAATGAGAGATCAAGTGCTAATAATGCCACCCTAAATCTTTGTCTCTGGTCAGCAGAGGAATCTCCAGTGAATCCCTAAGAAGTTACAGTTCTATTTTTATAGCAACAGCTGTACCTAGGTTTTAAGAGCAGGCAGATGTCTTTGTCTTTCAGTAGCCTTCAGTGACGAGACATCACTTGTGTTGTCAAAACTGAAAAAAAGAAAACAGTGGTTTGTGCTGGAAACCTAAGTATATTCATTTGTGTTGTCATTTCCAGAAGGAAAGCGAAATTTTCTTTTCCTTTACTGAATGACAAAGCTCAGCCCTTGTTTTCAGCGTTGATGCTCCTGAACGAGGATTGAGCTGTGTGCAATAGCAGAACTAGTTTGAGGGAGAAGGTTCCTATTTAAACATAAAATTCCTTCAGGAATGAGTAGAAATGCAAAGCAAAATATAGCAGAACTAGAAGTCCTGTGTTTGTTTCTTTGTTTTAATCTGGGAATGCTCCTTTTATAAGATTTATGTCTTTGCTAGTTGAAGCAATATTCATTATACATTGTAGGAAATGTTTCAGAGCTCAATTTGCTCTCCATAAGGGATCCTCAATCACCATAAAAACAAAGGAAAGACTGCTCCCCTAAAATGCACAGGCCTTGTTTCCTTAACCTGTGAAATTTAACAGGGAAGAATTTGCCTGGGATAACAAGGAGTTTCTATTCTCTTTAGCTGGACAAGAGCCACTTCCTTTCAGCAAATGCCAAGGTGTGAAAGCCTAAAGTTCCCCCATAAAATGCACAAATCATATCAGCCATTCCAACACCAGCTATGCCTCATGCTGCCTTCAATCCAAACCTCACCTCCCACCCCTCCTCACTCCCCACTACCCCTGGTATCACCAGTCAGGCATTTCTTACAAGAGGGCAGAAGGAAAGGAAATTTTAACACTCCCTTTGGCTCCATCCACTCACTACAGCACCAGTGCCTGGGAATCTTGGCCATGGGAACACCTCCACCCCACCCAGCACTCCTTCCAGGCATCTGCATGTCCCCACCCTTCCCCAGAGAAACAGCCCTCACCTCCCACAGCCACCACCAGTCACTGCTGCAAACGGGTCACAGGAGCAAGAGCAGCACAGTAACAGCTCCACACATTTATCCAAGTGTATTTTTGCCTTAGTCTTTCCTTCCCTCAAAAATCAGATGCCAACAGAACTCCCTGAGTGTGGAGCTTGTCAGAGCAGCCTCTCTTATGAACCAGCCAGCACAGACAGCTACTGAACACCAGTGTTTCAGGCTGGAGAAAAAGCAATATATACCAGAAACCTGTTAGGCCATTACAGTAAAAAACAGTGATGTGCAAAGATGATCCAAAGAATATTTTACTGTTTAACTCATCTTGTCATAAAACTGCAGTAGGACCTACCTCATAAAATAGAAATTTCACAGATTCTATATGCACTCAGAAAAATTTTAAAAGCCCTGATGCATAGGACATCCATTTCAGCACAGAAGAACATTTCTGTCTAAGTACCTAAGGCAGGGAGGAAAGACAGGGCAGTGGGGACTGTGTGAAAGAATACCAACCCTGAAAGAAAAGTCTCTTAGTAGTCTTTCCAGCCTGGCATTGATGGTGACACAGAGTAAATAACACCTTTTGCATGTTCAAAGCTTCTGGGTCAAAATCTCAGCCAATATAAATAATTAATGCTTTTTCTCTGTCCCTCTGATTTTATGAGGGGAGCACTTTTTATTCCAGCTCTGTAAACTGCAGTGGTCACATCATCCCTGAGGGAGCTGGTCAGACAACTGGGTGTTGTTCAGACTACACATCTCCAGCAAAAATTAAATACTAGTTTCACTTTGAAGGAAGGACAGAAAAAGATAATAATAAACAAGACAGAAAGCATTGGGAAAACATGTTCAATGTTTTTATGTCATTGTCTTCCTATGGAAGGATGCATTATATATTATTTACTCTTTAAACCTTATGCTTCTTTATATATATTGGAAATGAAATAAAGTGGTAAGCCTGTGAAAGAAAAGTTACCTTTCTATCCAAATCAAAGAGAACCATTCTCCACTACTCCCAAATGGTCTTCTGTAAAAAATGTTGATTAATTTTGATTTTCACAATTAATCACAAAAGTGGGTTTCACCATTCTGAAGCCCACTACAAAGCAAGTTCCCATTTTGCCATTATCTGTGGTCATGACAGTTCCTACAATTAAAGAAGGGTATTTCAAGAATTACAAGAATAATCTCCAGTTGCAAGGTCCATGACCCAAGAGGTCATTGTTTGTACCAGATGTTCAGTGTGACTTGAACTACCCTCAAGGAACCACAGGAACCATTATCTCAATACATAAGAACAAACAATTTTCACCTTCTTTACTTCTTAAAAATAAATTTTATAGCTTCTTCCTATCCGTCTATCCTTCTGTCTATCCCACATTCTCTTTTTCCTCTCTTCAACATCTTTCTTGACTTTTTTATCTCTCTCCAGTTCTACTTTGGTAGCATCATAAATCACCTTTTCCCCAGCTTTGACTTTTCTGACCATATATTTGCTGACTGTTCCTGTTTCTCTCCTTCCTCATAGGATTGCTCCTCAGAGTGTAATTTCGTACTCCAAAAGAGATGAATGTTTTCAAAAAGCCTGTTTCAGCCCCAGGAGCAAAAGGGAGCTAGTGCTGGGAGAGGTATTTGAGAAGAACTGTCAGTGCTTCTAAATTGAGAAACACTGAAACCACGCAGGAAGAATAAAACATAGCTTGGAGTAAAAGAGGCCACTGTAATGAGTTCAGGATCAGATACAGAGAGCTGCTGTAAATCTGTTAAACCTTAGTTTAGTGAGAGAAGAGAGAATCTGTTCCTAAATGAGGAACTTGCATGGATTGGTTAATTGTCAGTGATCAGACCCCAACATTGGATCACAAGGCCTCAGTGAAACTTGTGTGACCACATCCCTGTCCATCCACAATACACACGACTCCATAATCCTGGATGCCTCCAATTTGCTTCAGGTGTAGATGGTGCAGTTTGTTCTGTGGGCAGGGAGGAATATGGTGTCACATCTGGAGGTGTCATCACTGCAAAGCTAAGAAGTCCCTATCAGTGACAATTTTAACTAACCATCACACATGTTATTGCTTCCAGCTCGTTCCTGGGCTCCTTTACAATGTACTGTCCACACCCACGAGGTGAGGTGGGTCTTGCTCCAAGGAGATCACAGCCCACAGAGAAACAGAGGCAGAGGACAGAAGTGCTCTGCCTGTGAGAGCTGATGTACAAAGAGATTAAAGGGGGATTTTCAAAGGAGTCTACACAAATTCCTCCCTTCTCTATCTGCCTGCAGCAGTCTCCTCAAAAACACTGCCTTCCCAGTCTGTCTGTACTACCCTTATTGGATTTTTCTTTACAAAAATAAAGATACAATAACCACCACATTTGTCCTTTTCTGACATCACAACCAACCACCCACCCCAAGTTAAAATCAGTCTCCCAAGTCCTTTCCTTTACAGAGTTTTCCAAGATTCCTGTCTTTCTTCTCTAGACCAGTAATAGGCATATGCTGAACTGAGAACTTTAAAACTGCTTTGCTTCCATGCATAAACCTCAGAGTAATTTTCCAAATGCTTCTGGCATGCTCCCATCCATGCTGCCCAGTCCCAAATCCTGTGAGTTGCTCCCAAACCATGTGGAATCTTTTCTCACAATACTGAAGTAACTTTGCCATCCTGCTGGCTTCACCACTTTCTTCAAAGGCCCATAACAAACAGATCATAACTGTTTTATATCTTCTACTTAACCTTTGGAGATGTTTAAGCTTCTCTGAGGTAGAGGCTCTCTGATTTATATTCTAATGCCTTCCAGTCTAAACTAAATATAACTCTTTCTAAAATGTCCAAGTTTAAATTATGGATTATAGTGCCCAGAGTGTTGCTGCAAAACCTCTCACTGAGCTCAGATCAAACTCACCAAGTGGTTTTTCTTGTATTGCACTCATTTTAGTGTCCATTTTAAAATTCTGTTTGTGATATTTAAACACCTCCATAACTTTCTTTTTCCCAACAAAATTGATTTAGAGATGAAGAAAGCCTCTGGGTTTGCCCTGTTAAATGTTTTTTCAAGTAAGTTTGCTCCATGATAATACTGAAGAAGAAAGTCAGGCGAATGAATGTAGCTGCACCTATTTTTTTTCAGTCAAATTCTGTGTTCATGGAAAAAAACAGTCTTTAAAAATGGGAATGTCAGCATCCTGGCACAGGCACACTATTAAAAACACCAGAAAATGGACATTCCCCAGATCAATACCTCTCCCAGGACCTATCAAAGTGTGAGAGGAATGGTCCTCATTAAGGCTATGATGGTAACACGCAGTCCTTTGACTTCTGTGCTGCAGTTATCATTGCAGACACATCGAAATCCATTGGCAATGGACATTTTCACAAGACCTGAGATCAGGGGATCAATTTAGAGAAACCACAAAAGAATCACCAACCAGTGGTAATAGCTTTCACATTCTCCACACCCTAAATTCAAAGGGAAGGCCTAGATGTAAGATGCTAAAAGTCTCATTACACTCCAAATCTATCACCAGGCACTATCCAGCTTCCCATGATGGCTGGTACTCAAACCTCAATTTCATTGACATTTTAAAGCATCTTTTAATCCACTGTAAAACGTCTGTGAAGCACCTGTCAAAGGAAGCACATCAGAGAGTGCCTGAGATTTGAGACTTGGTGATTTCAGGTAAAGTTAGAAAACCATCTGGAAATTTTCACAGTTTAGAGAAAACCCCATTGAAAGGTTCATAAAATTATTGAAGACATCCAATTCTATGTCAAATTGAATGAAACAGAGGCCTATAAACCCACCAAGGTGGTGATAAAAAAAATTTTTTTTTTCTCCAGCTATAAACTGATGAGTTTGTATCCATGGCCCATTTCTGCAGTGTGTTCCAGCTAAGCAGCCACCCTCTCTGACCTCAACAGGCACAGCAGGCTGCATACACAGAGTTGATTGCAGAACCAGGGCCCACTGTATGATATCACATCAGAAAAAATAAAAATCACCCAGTCAAGCAGAAAGCTGAAAAAAAAACAGTCTATCAAAAGAGAAGGATATGAAAAATTACCAGACAAAAGCATCATGCATTTTGTCCTCATATATTTTCTTGGTTTTGCACAACCCTTATTTACAAGAACATTGATGGAGGAAGAAAAAAAAAACAAAAGAAAGAAATAATAGAGAAGAGTTCGACACATCCCTGTAGAATTAATTAGTTGTGGAGACTTTCACCCCTATTAAAAATTCAAATAAATTAATTCTCTTAGCCTATCTATAGACCCGGATGTAATTAGTGTGATAATCAATATATCAGTAGGAAACAGCTACTTAAGTGCAGCCAGTGCAATTGTAGATTTAGGACAAGTGAAAGGGGCATACTCAACAACAGCAGGGAAGAGTATAAATGCAAATGAAGCTCATAAAAAAGAATGAGTGGTTCTGGCTGTGCAAGCTGCTCAAAATTCATCTAGGTTTTTTTCTGAAACAGTGAAATATTAGGCTGCTGTGAACTACCCATACTTGGCTAACAAACACGAATATGTACCACAGACCTTAATTTGTTTTCTCACTTACTTGAAGACTTGTTAAAGTGCTGCTAGCTCTCTACTCTCCACTAATGCACAATAAAAAAAGTTCTAATAAAATGAGCACCTGTCACACTCACATTTTTAGTGTTAAAAATACTCCCTGTTGTGTGTGGAGTACCAGCTGTGCCAGCAGCTTCAGTGCATGACTGACATGCTCAGGGACATCAATGGCTGAAGGTAGTTTGCCTCAGATTTGGCTCTGATATTCTCTCCTTACAATGGGACTTTAAAAAGTGCAAGCGAGTGAATCACAGAACAGCATTTCACAGCAAATTTCACCCTATCATCCTCTAAATACAGGAATCATGTGCATAAAATGAACTGAAAATAGCATTATATGTTTTATATAATTCTTTAGGCTGTGATACTCCTTTAAGGACAGAGGCATCCAACTCCTGAGACTTTCACTGCCACCAAAAGCCAGGGAAAAATGGACTTTGGGATGATGATGTGATAGAAACAAATATGACTGTAGTGGAGGTTCATTTCATTGTCCCACTTGGAGCTCATGATGCTCTGAGCTATGTACAAAGAAAAGAAAAGGGGGAAGATATGACAGAAACAGGAATAACTGTTTGTAATTAGATTATCCATTTCTCTGGGGGGGATCCCAAAGGCCCACATTTAAGTCCCTGGCATTAAACAGTGTTGTCAGACTTGATCTTCAGTCAAATGTAGAGGAATCTTACACAAGATACCCATCTCATACCCATCTCAGTCATCAGACCTTGACTCAGAGATGTGTTTCAGGCAAAGCTGCAGACAGCAATTAAAGCAGGAAAATACCTTAATTGTTTGATCTCTGCCTCTAAAAGTCCCAAAGTTTCTTGGCTTTCAATATACTACAATTCTTTATCCAAAAAAATTATTTATTTCCTCTACACAGAATTAATTTCAACTCTGGGTTTCTAATGGATGATTTAATATGTCCTCAGTTTCAATCCCACCCAGATACGTTTCAACATTTCCCTTTCACAGGAGTCCCTGTCACTAAAACATGGTTTGAAGTGAACAATTTGGTGTCAAAACCCATGGCAAGATTTACAAGAACACCTCCACAGCTCCACAAGTCAGGGTCTACATTAACAAAACGTTTAAACAAGTGCTTAATTTTTTGGTCTGTGGGAAAATTCTACCAAAAAATCAAATTAATACAACAAAGCTACCAGATTCATTCATTTGTTCTGGCCTAGCGAAATGAGGACCAGAGGTGGCTCAAGAAATCTGCAACCAAAGAGCTGGTACCAGGCTGCCAAATCCCCAAGGCACTTAACACCAAAGTGCCTTAGACACCCTCTCTTCTATCAGTGTCTTATTCTAAGCAGCACAGAAGGGCAAGTCAGAGATGGAAAGCACAATTATTGTTAAGGGCATTCTACCTGTGAATTTCCATATGTTCTAAAGTTTTAGAATGGTCTTCCCCAAGTATCCAGGATTTTTAAGGTACAGCTTTTTCTTAAAGAGAATGCAGATATTCTTTAAAATATTCTTTACCCTGCAGTTACTGATGAAGCTTTATCACCTCATGCAAAGCTGAATTATGATTTTGCCTGGAAACATATACATCCACTAGAGAGAAACAGACGGTGTGTATTCATATATTTCAAAACAGAGGATTTAACCTCTGAAAAGAGATATCAAAGCGTCGCTGAAGCATGGACCTGCATTCAACATTCTCACATTTGGTTCACAAATATCCAATTAGGTTTCTGTCTGAACCACAGTACCCCAAATTTATAATTAATCATCTGTCAAAGTTACAAGGGCAACGGAGCACCACATTATTTTGAACAGTGATAAAAAAAGAAAAGATGTTGGGGTTGTATGAGAGAATATCTTAGCTTTGAGCAGCAATATCAGATTCCTCTTGAGTGAAGAGTTAATAAAGAACCATGCAGTATCTCCATAGCAAACTCAGCAACACGTTTATATCAAAATAAAGATAGAAGGGACACACAATATCTAATGTAAACTCAAAATATATTGCTGTAAATGATAAATTCTTTTATAAAAAGTAAATTTTTAGAAATCAATCCCCATCTTTTATCCAATAATAATGTTGACTGATTCTTAAAAGATCAAAAAACTTTAAAAAAATACTTTTTTCTCCCCTTTGTTAATTGCAAGTGGCTAATGATTTTTCTTTGTTGGTCTGGGAACATGAGAACCTGTGGTAAATTTTAATAATGTTAATTAACATCACCATATAAAGGAACAAATGTTTATAACTTCTAAGGATGCAGAAACCCTATCAAACTAAACTAAAACTCTTTTGTCCTAATTGGGAATATAATTGGAATGAATCCCCCAGGATTTTTGCTATTCCTTCTACATAAAACCCTATTACTGGTTGATCCCAGAACAAAGACACGTTCCTAGAGTTTCCCATAACCCTAATCCATACAGTTCTGTCCCTAGCGGATGCACAGGTGCTCATAAAAAGTGAAGGTCCCCATCTTTTTAAAGAAGCTTTAATTGATAAGACCCAGACAGACTGCAGACAAACACAGCAACATGGTAGGAAAATTACCTCTTTCCCACTTTTCCAGTGGGAAAAAGATAGAGGTTATTTGGCTCAAAGAGTAGCTATAAGGTTAATTTCAGAAAATGGGATTTTGTCTGAAGGCTGAAATGGTGCTCTCTCGATATCAGCAGCCACATACTGCTATAATTTGGGACCTTATTCTACCCACTATGTATTTTCCTAAACAGATCCACGAGGATGTTTGCCAGGATTTGTTCCCTGGTGTTATCTGTCTGTACCATTTCTAGTTATTCTGGAAATTTAACCTCCTTCTTCCTCACATTGGTCAGATTTAACACAGGACTCAGTTTTACCTGCACTCACATGGGAGCAATCCCACTGCATGAACCAAAGGCACAGCAAGGAGAGGGGAGAACCTGCTGTGGGAAGGAGGATAGGATCCAGCCCTCAGGAACAAAACCTTATTTGGCATTAAAACAATTCAAATCCACTTTTTGAAGTGAAACGTCTCAGCACTAGTTCAAAGCCTCATTCCAGAGAGACACAGACTTTTAATGCTTCTTGTGCACAAAGTAATCACCTCTTAGCCCAGTCCAGTATTTCATACAGAAGCAACATTGAGTAGACACCTGGAAGAGATAATCATGGAAACAGTTACCACCCACGGTTCTTGCTTTTGGTTGATTCCACGCACAGAGACAAAAGATATCCAAACCCAGAGCCAAACTTACACTGGCTATATCTGTCCCTTGGCAAAAGTCTCAAATCCACCTGCAGC
>WAAE01016873.1:0-33749 GCA_013400495.1 Nicator chloris
GAAAAAAAGGGACCTGGAGAGAAGGTTGTAAAGATCTTGGCTGAAGGAAAGATCCTAGAAGAGAGAGAAGATCCAGGAGACCAGGTAGGTGGATGGAGACAGTCGTTATTGTCACCCAGAGTCCTTGGCTAACAACGCCCAAGATGAGTACAAACAGCAGAGGAATGACACAGCTTTCTGCCCAACCCTCCTGGAAGAGCAGTAATCTCTGTGCAAAGGAAGTGTGATCTGCTGAAAATATCACTGTTGGGGATCTCAGTTGAGGAGACAGATGAATGGGGCAACGTGAGTGAGATAAACAAGTCAGGGAAAATCTGGTCTAGTTAGTTCTTAAACAAATCAACTATAGGTTATTTATAGAATCTCACATGTGCAAGCACTTAGAAACTTAGGCATCATATATATTTTATAATTATGGTATCAGTACCATATCTGCATATCACTTTCAGGTAAAATTAGTGTCCTTTTTAAATGCAAGTAATTTCAACCACACAAACCATATACTCTGATGCAAAATACAAACGGACATAATTAGAATTTGTAACTGAATCCTGAGTTTTATCAGGATTCTGCTCAAGTACAATGATTGTTGGTACGCCCTCCTGCTCCCAATTTGCAGATTTTCACAGCTGAAGGATCTTAGAAGTGCATAGGAATCTGCAGTGTATTGCCAGAATATACTGAGAGATTTCTGGAAAGAACAGCCACAGGCTTCCTGAGATCATGGTTAAAAAGATATTTTTATTTCCAGTGTTTCTGGCTACTTGGAGAGTAGCACTGTCCACTTTCTGCTACAACAATCAAGTCATTGCTTCCAAGCCTGTCAATTATGGGAATTCAAAAAATCTCTGCCTAAATGACTCATGCTTCTGCACAATCTTCAGGCAGTGACACCTGCATCTCAGATCTCCACTTTCTCTTGCTGCTGCATCCCTGCAGACACTCCAAAAACTCTCCAAATAGAAAGAGAGAAACTCATACTAATTTATTTCCTTTGGGGAATATTTTCTGGATGAGCCTGGAGACCAGTGGTGAGCCAGCTAAAAGCCCAGGTAGATACCTGTCTACTTCACCTTTTATTCTTATGAGTTACCTTGCCCTCACTCCACTCAAACATTAACAAATGTAATAGGGAAGTGTGACCCCAGACCCATCAGGTGTTGTCAAGGGTGTTGCTCAGCCCCACAGAAAAAGACTATCTGCTCACCTGTAGATGTGAGTTCCTTGAAGAACATAACAAACATTACACCCAAAACCATCGAGAGAAACAAGTGATGCTCAAATAATAAATAAATAACTTAAAAAACAATGACAAAAGATTTAAATAGAGTTCCAAAGTTGCAACATGGATAATACCATATAAGCTTTCAGTCATAAGAAACTCATTTAAGTCCTAAGAGAGGCTTTCACTTTCATTGCATATCACAATTTGTGAAGTCCAGGTTATATTGAATTTGTAATATAATTTGACTGACCCATTCTCTGCAATTAAAGGAATTTTCTCTTAGCTTTTAGAGATAAGATTAATTATCTTTTCAAGGTCAGATATTCCAGAAAGGCAACTATTTTGTCCTTAAGGTTTTCCTGATGGTGTCTCTGCATGAGAGGTGTATGCCAGCTAAGGGAGAGTGTTGATGGATCCAGAGGAAATCACACTGCGCTGCGACTCCATGAGCTTGACAGATGACCACCACATAATTTAGAGAGCCAACAGTGATGCATTATGTGGTTAGATAAACTGGGAATTCATTCTGCCCTCCATAAACTTATATAAATGTAAATTACCTTTCGGGTGTTTTTGGGGGTGGTTTTTTTTCCTTCTGGACAATCACCTGAATCCATTAGCAGTCTGCAGTTGCATTTCAGCATGACAAAATTTTAAGCTATTAGGTATACACCACCAAAGTCAAATCCACCTCAGGTTTCCTGCAGCATCCATATACAGCTTATTGAACCTCTGTTTGTACCTGTCAAGTTTCTTTATGACAAATCATTGGAATCAGATGGAAATTCAGTTGATCTCTAAGGCCTGCAGTACATCACACACAGAACGTTAATGGAGTGTCAGGAATATATGGGCATCTTTTACTCCCACTTTCAGTGATCAGCCACTCTCAAACACAAATTGTTTTCTTTCAAGAAAATTTACAATAGAAGAAAAAAAATGAAAAGGGCAAATATTCATAAAGCATCTCATAAGCTTTCTAGAGTTACAAGATAAGCAAGAAAGTAAGGTAGACCTATTGCTGAGTATCAAATATAAATATTTGTTTAGTCTTCATTTCCCTGATTACTATGTAACCCAGAAAACAACAACAGAGATTTGTGACACTTTTATTTCTACTACCTAAGCTTCTTCTGCTGACACTTTTAATCAGTACAATTAACAATCTATCATACACACAAAATTACTACTTCTTTACATATCTGGGGGACAATAATTAGCCTTGTGAAATGGATGCAATTACCGTTGTTTTTTTTTAAACTGAGCACCACTACAAAGACCCATGCCAAAAACTCTTCTAGAACCTAAAAGACTTACCAGAAAGGAAGTTACCAAAACTGCATGTCTATTCTATATCCCTAGCTGACCAGGAAGATAAGGTTCTGTGACACTGGAAAATTTGGTCCATTAAGGGGAGGGAAGTGATAACATATACATGAAGTAGTGGTGTAAAGACCATCACCAGGATGTCTCAGTGAGCACTAATGATCTTTCCAAATGAATATTAATATGTTTAATCCACCACATGTCATCTTGTATTACATATCCCACATTTTACAATTATTATTTTATTAATATTAGCATAAAAAAATTATGTGTTCATTTTATCCATCTGTGCCTAAAGCCAAAATCTTACCTACCACACAACGTAATGTACAGCCACGTGCTTAGGCATCAGGATTTTCTCCTATTCAGCAAGTCCACAGACCAATGATTTTGGGCTCCCAGCCAGCTATGCACAACATTCACACATGACTTGTGTGCCCACAGCAATCTAAAGACTGCTGGTGCTTTGTGGGGACATACCAAAACAGGGAAGGTAAACAACACAGAAAATATAAATATGAGGCACTTTGAAAATTCCCTACTACAATAATTCTATTAGCAATAAGATTTTCACCAAATATGGGTGGTTTTTACCAAAGGAAGAATTTGGGGAAGGTCATTCAAGCTCATTGTCATGCCAAATGACAATTCTCTCCCACTGTATGAAACAAATGAAGGAATTTCAGGAAAAAAAAATTAAATCTGAGAAGACCTGAAAGAATAGACACACTATCAGATCTAAACACAAATGAAAAGGCATGAAAAAATGCTGAAACTATTATTATCATTTGGTCAAGAAGGAAACAAATTCAGATGAAGAAAAAAGAGGAAGAGGTTTATCATGATACAACTACAGTAATATCTAAGAGCATTTTTTGTCACCATTCTTTATCTAGGCACTTTATAATAATTTGGAAACCTACTGCCTGATTTAACTATTATAAATAATTGTGTATACCTGCATTTTTCATCAATGTAGTTCAAGTAAAATATTGTTTCAGAGAATGGATAATAGCAAGGAATTCATCACAAAAAGAGCATGGAAAGTGTATAGTTTTTAAGGCTTTGGGAGCCCTTAACTATATCCCAAACATTGTATCAAGCAGGTAATAAAGTGGGACCTCACTGGAGCTGCACAGGCCAGATAAAAGCTGATACAGCAGGGGTCAGGAGAAGCAAAAGTGACTTGAGTAAGGTTTGGGACATTCTGGAACTCTAGAAATATTGGAGACCTTCACCACAAGCGTTATGGGAACAGAATGCAGGAAGTAAAGCAGTTCACAAAGCATCGGCTGGGTTTAAACCACACACGGTGACTACAACTATTAGAGAATGTATGCTTAGTCTGCTGGAAGTCTGCACGTCATATTCAGATTGAGAGACTGAATATTATGAATTAATTGTAAAACCATCAACAATGAGAAGAGCAACTTTGTGTTGTATTTCTACAGCACCTTAAACAACAAAAAACCCCACAGTTTCCAGTAATTTAGAACCAAAAAGAGAATGCTTGCATATAAAGAGAAATCATGACAATTTCTCACATTCATGACAAACAAAAAACAAATTTAAAAAATCCACTATATGAAGATAAGGTAAAGTATCACACATGACCTAAGAAAAGTTGATCCTGAATTCTTGCATGGCATTCTACTGTTATAACCACTTGCCCAAACAACATCTCAGGAAACAAGCAGCAGAAAATCACATCTGTTCTCTGTCACAATAAAACCAAGAAAGCAAATCTTTTGCCTCACATGTGAAAGTATTTTTTTCTTTCTTTTTTTAAGACTCTCATGAGCTAGCATTCCTGTGGGAGTTAGTGGAGAAAAAAGAGAAAGAGGAAAATCAAGGCTTCTGTTAAAATTTCTAAAAGAAAAATATGATTAAAAAATGTAAGTGATGTAAACCTTACAATTTGGGACCCAGTTCTTCTTCTTAAAACAAACAAACAAACAAACAACAAAAAACCCCACAAAACCCCCCTTCATTCCTTTTACCTACCTTTCCTAATATTGGTTCTATTTTCTCTTTATCTTGTTATACTGTTCCCCAAGCTTTTCATAAATCCTCTAACCCTTTTATGAAAATGAATTAATTTTCTGTTTATGCTTTTCTTATTTTCTTCCTTTCCAGTTTAACTAATGTGGACACATTGCTTCATTTCTTTCCCCTTTTTTGGGAGCTATGTTTTTTTCTCAGCCTTACATCTTTAACAGTATCGTGAAGGCACATGGCTTTTTTCCCATTTCTTTCTTTCTTTCTGTTCACTTGGAGATTTGATCAGTCATGCCTTAAGCAGTGTGGTTTTTAAGACTGTTCAGCTGTGTTCCATTTTAGCAGAATTTTCTTACTCATTTTTCACATACTAACAATATTTCTCAGTGCATTTCAAATCTGCTTTCCCAAATTTGAAAATTCCTGTGTGGCTATATGCAATCTGAGCTGTTCCTTCTAGGCTGAATACAGGAAGGCTGCTAACCCTGACATTAAATGCTCTAATTTCATACTATTTCAGTTAGCTCATAATCAATTATTTTCTGATAATTTTCAATAACCTTTCTATCATTTACATTTTTTTGTAATCAAATTTTCCTATGGCATTTAAGCCTCCCAAAGTACTGTACCTAATGAAAACAAATGCTCAGTTATACTACAGACACTCAATCATAGTACATAAGTTGAAAGCATGATATAAACAAATCAATTTGTGTAAATGTATTTTGACAAAAATACCCATTAGATGAGTATGCAAATAAAGGAGAGCATTTTACATACATTTATATATATATATATGTATATGGAATGAACAAATGGGAACTTACTTTCTATTTCACAAATTATTTTTGTCAGAGCTTTTGTGTTATTATTCAGATGGTACCATTACTATGCTTGGCACTTTACAGATGTCTCCAAAAATGAGGTCACTGCCTTGAAGAGCTTATAATTAACCCCCCTGTGAATTAAATACTAGGTAATTGCGGATAGTATATCTATCTGCCTGTGAGCTATACAGACAACATTATTCAGGGTTACATATTATATATTTGTATAACTTTGGGTTCCAGTTTTTATGTTATCTAACACAAAAATAAAAACAAGTGAGTGGTGGAAGATTTAAGAAACATTCAAGCCAGACAACGGTTTTCTCATTTGCTTTCTCGTAGATGGAAGCAAAGTGAATGGGTTACCAAGACAACCATTTCATGAAATCAGATTGTCAAAATCTGTTAAGAAACAAGTAGTCTATAATATGAGCCTTTGGCTAAATGAAATCATCTGATATGATGGAACTATAAAATTACCTTATAATTTCAATTAAAACAAGTTGCACCCATTCAGTCTTAAATGCTGACCACTGCCATAGTCTGCAATTGTCATTCTTCAAATAAATTGTTGAAGCCTAGAGAGCAGATCTACTAATCCTTTTCCTGTCCCTGTTCTACAATAATCATCTTCTTTGTGCTGACCACCATAACAGAAAGAATACTTTTGCAAAGCCAGGAGAAAAAAGGTTTTCATTTTCCCAGCCAAAAAGCTGTACTGAAGAGATTGTTTAGTATTCACAATATCACTTCTATCCTTTTTTGCCCTGTCTAGGCAACTAGGGAGTTAGATCCTGTGTGTATAAACCAAAGATAAGAGTGCGAGAAGAATAAAGGCTTTGCAATTTCCATTTATTTTTGTCACTCCATTTTTTGCTTCTCTTTTTCAAGTTCTCTGATCTAAAAGCAGCATAGATTTTTCACTTGCCAATACTACAAACTTGCAATCAGTATTGGTATTAAATTAATGATGTAGTGAGAACATCACCACCTCCCATTTTTGTGACACTAGTCCTGTATATTAACCTCTCTACAAATGGAAGGAATAATTAATCATCATCATCATCATCATCATCATCATCTACAATTTATTTCTCTTTGTTTATACCTGGAATATATGCATTTTACATGCTTGTAAAGAGCATTTTTTTATATTAAAAGACAGAAATATACAAACAGGTCTTTAAAATTCTGTGCTGCTTGTTTCACAATGCTTTTCCTATAAAAGATATTTAAGCTTAACTATAGCTTCTGAAATGTTCTGATTTTTCTCTTGGTAGGTTTCTAGAATCTCTGGAAAACACTAAGAGCTCCAGATGGAAGAATTTTTTTGAAAAGCTTGATTCAAGAGACTTCTGAATTTTGGCAGATAAATGCTGCATATGTTGTGTGGAGGTGATCTCCTGTGGGGGACAGGAAGATGATCTCTTAATGCACATTCACCAACTGTCATAAGGCTGAAAAGAATATTCACGTATTGTGCAAAGATACTTACCAAAATTTCAAACCCCTGTTTTTCAGTGCAAAAGCTAAAATAAATCTTAAAAGTGAACTGTCATGTTCTTCAGGGGATGAATTAAACATGCTGTTAAGTGTATACACTACTGGGAAAAAAGTGGTCCTTTTTAACCCATATTTATATAACTCTCTTTAAAAAAAAACAGACTTCCAACATCATGTTTTATTGAAGGAAAAAAAAAAAAACCACACCAAAAAACACCTCTGAACATGCCAGCATCACATACAACAATCCAGCTGATATTTTCAGACTAAGTGAAGGTACAATTCTAAACTAAAATAACCAGACTAAAGCAAATAATTAACTAGGACAAAAAGTTAATTCTGTTCAACCAGTGGCAGTACACTAACCTCTCCATTTAAAAGGTTTACTGATTTAGGTGCTTTAAGAAGATTTTCAGATCTGTGGCCTAAATATGTGGAAAAAAGGCAGAGAAAGAAAATGAATTCCTCATTTCCCTTGGGACTTTTCTACTGCAAAAAACCACAGAGCTTCCACTGGGACAAAAATAGGTTTAGAACTAATTCAGTTCTAAATATGGTCAAAATGTATATGGTCAACAACAGTGCCACTTGTTGTTGACCATGAACAGAAAGGTCCCTCATTATCCAATAGGTGAAATCTTTATACCAGGCAGCAGTGGCATAGCCCATATGACTGTTTTGGAGAATATTAATATGTGGTTTTCCTTAGAAACCAATGAACTCTCTCAGAGGATGTGGGACAAAGAGGATCCTTATTGCGAGTGGGGAATCTCAGCACTCACAAAGAGATCTAACTCTCACTACTGTTACATAAACTTTTTTATCGCATATTAGATATAGTCTAATCTGCTAAATTCTGGCACAAGTTTATTTTTCAATAATGATCATACTTTAGCTCAGAAAGAAACTGTTCCACATGAGTTGAGAATGCAGCCTTCATTAGGCAATTCTCACTGCCTTAGGCTCCTGGTGTGTTATCCAGCAATGATCTTCTCTTTTCTTTTTTTTTTTTTTAACTTAGAAGATGATGGTTTAGTGATATAAGACTTTATAGAATGGCTGGGGTTGGAAGATCACCTTAGAGTTCCAAACCCTCTGCCATTGGCAGTGACATCTTCCACTAGACCTGATTGCTCAAAGCCCCATCCAACTTGGCCTTCAACGCTTTCAGGGGTGGGGCATCCACAACTACTCTGGACAAACAGTTCCAGTGTCTCACCACTATCACAGTAAAGAATTTCTTATGAATGTCTAAGATAAACCTACTCTCTTTCAGTTTGAATCCATTCCCTCTTCTCCTGTCACTACATGCATTTGTAAAAAGTCCCTCTCTGGCTTTTCTGTAGGCTCCTTTCAGGAACTGAAAGGCCAGAATTAGGTGACCTCGAAGTCTTCTCTTCTCCATCCTGAACAATCTCAGTTCTCTCAGCCTTTCCTCACAGGAGATGCTCCATCTCTCAAATCATCTTGGTGGTCTCCTCTAGGCTCTCTCCAACAGGCTGATGACCTTCCTGTGCTGGGGCCCCAGAGCTGGATGCAGCCCTGCAGGTGGATTCTCCCCAGAGCAGAGCAGAGGGGCAGACTCCCCTCCCTGGCCCTGCTGGCCATGCTGCTTTTGGTGCAGCCCAGGACAGGATTGGCTTTCTGGGCTGTGAGTGCACATTGTCAGCTCATGTCCAGCTTCTCATCCATCAGTATCCCCAAGTCCTTCTCAGTAGGATTCCTCTCAATCTGTTAATCTCCCAGTCTGTGTTGACACCAGGGCTTGCCCCAACCCAGGTGCAGCACATTCCCTGTACTCCATCTACCTTAGCATAGCTTCTAGGAAGATCTGTTCCATTATCTTCCCAGGCACAGAGGTGGGCCTGACAGGTCAATAATTCCCAGGGTCCCCCTTTCCACCCTTTTTAGAGCTGAGTATGTTTCCCTTTTTCCAGTCACCTGGGAATTCACCTGACTACCATGACTTTTCAAATAAGGTGAAGAGTGGCTTGGCAACAGTATCAGCCAATTCTCTCAGGACTCTGAGATGCATCTTATGAGATCCTATAGACAAATACATTCAGGTTACTCAGATGGTCATAAACCTCATCTTACAGTAGGAAACTCTTCACTTCCAGAGTCCTCGGAGAGACACAGACAGAGATGTCTTCTGATACCGCAAAAAGCACTAAAAGTCTGAATCATATACTGTTGTGCATTTTAGGAACAATTTACATACTTATAAAAGCAAAGTTTCTCATTCAAGAGGGGATATTTAAGATTCAATAAAGCACTGAACAGTTTCCCTTGCAAAATTCAACTAAAATAATTAAAATGCTAACCTTAAAAGCAGCAAGAAGTACTCTTAAGTCTTTGTTTCAAAAGATTTTAAAAAATTTAAGGTTATATGATAGTCTTAGAACAGAATTGTAAATCTCTGCGTAATTGTGTATAACTTGGTACATTTCTGTGTATTTACCTAAAGTACGAATATACTCTTTTTATTCTATGAAGGTTTTTTACTTTCCATAACCGAATATTTCGTTGTCTTAAGTAATACTACACAATATATATATATTTTTTTAATTAGCCACACCATATTGTGCAAGTTGACATATAAAAGAAGTGAGAAAATTGTGTCATGTCTTTTTCATGTAGCTTATACAAAGTAGGTATTTATCATGACATTTGGCATGCGAAACAGTGGCTCGGCTGGTTAGGAATACCAAGAAGGTAAATCCAGATGGGGAAAAACTGAATGATTTGGACTAATTAGCACAGTTCAGAAAACTTCATCAGTGTGGATGGGTTCCAAAAAAAGACAGATGTGAAAAATGTTTGCAATGCATCAGTTTAGTTTGTTTATTGCTTACTCAGGTACAGATGCTGGAAATACTACAAGAATAAGGTTTAAAAAATAATAAAGAACTGTATGAATATCTTCTCTGTTATACTACAGACAGACTTTCCTTCAAGGATGAAGAATTAAGTTGCCTTTTCTTCCTCATGTATTTCACTCTGAAAAGCTTTAAAATGGACATCTTAGTAGTACCTCTAGAAAAGTACGATTAGATAAGGAGTACTACCATTCAGTTGGAATTTGGTGTTTTCACGTTTAGGTAGGAATTACACACACGGTAACATCTAGTGTCCTCGTATGGTAGAGAAACCACAGCTGAATTACTTCCTGCAATGTACAGCTCTCATTTGGAAAGCCAAGTGTAGACTTTTATCCTCCTCGCAGTATATTTATACCTATGTTTTCCACATACAGTTAAGTAATGCCAGAGGCAGAGACTTTAGCATACACGTCATTCTAGTCACTCAGTTATCACTGCCACACCATCCAGCTCCCATACAATGGCTCCCTGTTAATAAAATATTTATAAAATCACAGAACTATATAAAAGCCAATTCTAGCAAAAAACTGCCAGCAAGTACTGTAGTTTTAAGAAGTTGCACCCAGAGTAGCAAAAATGCTGCTTAGAAATGTTTCCTAATGTGTCTAAAAGAGCTGTCCAAGCATATAACAGAAAAATAGCCAAGATGGAGTTAAATAGTACCAATAGTACTTGTACAGCAGCACTTGCAGATACAAGTAATCTTTCTGGGTCTCAGAAAAATCACTGTGAGGATTATTGACATGAAGAGAATGTGAAGAGGTATCTCTTAAAGTATAATCCAAAATTGCAAATTGGTTTTGTCTTGAATGTGCTGCTGCCCATATGAAGCTGAAATATATGCAAAATAGTATCTTTATCACATGCTAATGCAGGCAGAATACCAGACATCCTAATGCACAAGACCTGCCTAGTACTTGACTTTACAGTTCAAACAAAATAGACAGGATTTAAGTGGATTATATCACAAGGACTTTGTGCATACGGAATGCCTTCAAAACCTTCCTAGCGTGAAGACACTTTTAGGTAAAAAAACCCTCTCTTTTACTAGTAAGCCCTGAAAAGTCAATCCAGATAAACATATTCAATAATTTATCATGCCAGACATTTCAAATACCAACAAATTTAGCATGCACACACTGAGAAGCTTTGTGTTAATTCTGAACGTTTTAATAAGGGCAAAGTCACATATCTACAAATGCAATATAAAGCATTTGAAAGTGTTAAGTACATCAGTGTGTATTATAAATAACTACTACTTGTACTTAACTACAACTAATATAAAAACAAAGCACCAGTGCTCGATCAATAGATTAAATAACCAGCTGCCTCCCAGTCAGAAGATGAAATACATATCTAACAACAGTATGCATAGATTCATTGATTGTCTGATAATTGTGATTAAAAGGGCATGCTGGTAGGCTCACCGCCAAATGTTTCACAATGTTCTTTTACCTAGAATATTTCTAGGGGGAAGACAGCGAATAAACACATGTTAATGGGGAAAGAAAAGGGTTCGGTACCTGTAACAGTAATATTTTCATAAACAGTATTTTGCACCTTTGAATCTCCTCTCCAGGATGTGTGTATTCTTCATTATCAAATTATTTCCTCCAACTTATTTGTAGGACAAACCTTATGTTTTTCTGTGTCTGTAACACTTGATAGACCTGCTGAGCAGAGGAGGGATGCCTGGCTACATGCAGCAGAGCATGGTACAGTCAAGGCTATCACAGTCTAACATATGACTGTGTCTGGTTAGACAGCTTCCTGACACCTCAAGGCTCAGAGATCTGTATTCTTCTTCAGTATATGTAAACAGCTAAATGAAAATGAGATGGACAGATTTTTCAAATCTTGCTTGCCTAGATTGTTTACTTTAGCTTTCACATTTAAAACTACGGGAAAATGTGACCCTCCAGGCAGGAGGAATGCATAGTAGGGTGTACAAGAGTCTCGGATTACTGCACTCACCTGAGGACACTGGAGACTTCAGAAATTCTCCATAATCTCCCTAATCATAGGGAGTCACTAACCACATCATGCTATTCCAGCAGATATGCATCCCTAGAAAACGAATTATCTCCTTTTGTTGGCCAGTTTGATTCAGCACAACTTTGTTTCCAAGACAAACAAATTCAACAATCATTAATAGAATTAAATACACAAGTGAAACTTTAAAAAATCATCAAAAATCCAAGTGTTAAAATGTAATGTGTTTTGTATTCTATACCATGATTATTCAGGATTTTCATTTTATCAATATTTTTAGGTGTCCCAAATAAGTTGGGTATAGCAAGCTGAGAGGTATTTCAATACAATACAGACCTCAGGTAAAAAATAATGGGATGAAAGTGAGACTAAATCCTCCACAACTATATGTTTCTGCCACAGAACAAAAGGAGCATGCTCATGCTAACTGTGGCTTAAGAAACTTAAGTAAAATGTAAATACTCAGGTTTTTTATTGAAAATTAAAGGATGGCCATGACTCCAAAATTACAGCAGTTTGGAACCTAGAAGGAACAACTAGCAGTTTAAATTATTGTACAGCCATGATGCAAAAGTATGGTATAGAATATTCTTAATGGAGAAGACTGAAAAGAGAAAGCAGCTTAAACAACTGTATTTGATTCTTCCTCTGTGTAAGTACAAATCACCAGTGTGACCATCTTATGAAGCAGTTTTGTGTCACTACAGAAAAGAAACTTTATCAGTTAAAAAAATAAAAAAAAAACAAAACAAACTTCTCAGGAAAAAAATCAAATATGGAAGTTAGTATGACATCTCTTTAACAATCACCATGCAACAACGTCCATTTCGGTGTCAATACATCTATCAAAATTCTGTGCTGCACATGCATTTACAGAATTTTAAATTTGATCATATATAATGAGAAGAACAGAAAATCAAATATTAAAAGAAAAAAATAAAACACTACAGATAAAGAATAAAGCAGGGGACAACCAGTTTGAGCAAAGTATTTTTGAGTAGAAAACAAGTTTTTATTATATCCAGCTGTACAGGCCAAATAAAAAGTTAATGGACTTGTCTTTGACCTTGCATAGCTTTTGCATAGACAAAATGAATGGAAACAAAATGTTCTTTTGCTCATTTCTGTTGCACAATTTAGAAAAAATGAAAAGCAAAATACTTCATTAAGCCACAGATTTTCTAAACTCTTTCAAAAAATCAGCTACTTTCTCTATTAGCCTGCTTCACCATGATTTAAGTCTATGTCCACAGCTTTGTAATGTAGCAAAGATTAAGGTTTTTGGCTGCTGGCTTTTTTAAGTCAATAAAGACAGACAAATCAAGACCCCCTCATGGCACGATTCTCATCAGACTAATAGACTGGGTTAAGGAAGAGGTTTGAGGCTTCAATGCTCTGATGGAGCAGAGATTAACTCAATTAGGAAAGTACAAGGATGGACATGGCAGGAAGTATGTTTTTCTGCTTTAGCTTCATCAGTTAACACAGGCAAGCAAGCACCCTGAACTGAGAACAAAGGCAGTGCTATGCTGCCATAAACAAGGGCAAGAAAATAAATCTGGAATTAATTTCAAATTTAAAAAAGAAACCCTCACCAAAACCTCTAAGTTTTCCTCACTGGTCTAAGCACTAAGTTCCCAGGAAACCTTCTTCTCTCAGTTCTGCTTAATAAAAAAAATAGGAGAGTAAGCAAAACACCACTGCAATGCTAAAGCTATATACTAATAAAATATAAAGCTATATACTAATCTATAGTACAAATCTATAGCAGTACAAATCTATCAGTAAAGAAGTTAAAATTGAAAATTGCATATCAGTTTCTGAAAAGCATTGATATATTACCATAACTTCTTCTATTATCATTACTAGTTTTTTGTTTGCTTAAAAGAATGACTTTTCAGCAGACTTTATTGGACCCTTTTCTACGTACATAGAGGAACTTCTACCAGCAGCATCATATACACAAAAGAAAAACAAGGAGATACATATATAATATGTTCACACCATTCTTTTTGAATGGGTAAAAGCAATTTAGTGTTCTTTATTACCAAAAAAACTTTTTATTTTTCTATATCAAAACCACACTAAAGACACTATAAAGATAATTTAATAATGCAAACCCTAAACAGTTTGAAAATGTGTGAAGATTGCAAAGATGTAAATAAGAAATAAGAGATGACAACCAGTCTTTATTTCCATCTATTGGATAAAGTCTAGAGCAGGCAAATGGTTCTTGTAGCATGCTCACATCAGAAAGTTCAGATAATGCAAGAACAAAGACAGAAGCATATCCCAATGAAGAATTGCATAAAATAGCGATGCAATTACCAAAACAAACAACAGTTAAAGAGCATATACAAAAATACAGGTAATTCTCAAGTATTTGTTACTATGCAGCTTCTTATGGGACACTCTCTTTGTACATCTGTCTTGGAAATGCACAATTTTTGGCCATATAGCCCAGCAGCCGAAAAGGATGCACAATCCCATTCAAGAACACACCATGTAGTTACGACTCAACTTAGACAATTAAATGTTAGGTAGGCTGAGAATTGATAACTAGTTTGATTAAATATTGTTCCTGCTGGGTTAGGCTAAGATCATAGAATCCTAGAATGGCTTGGGTTGGAAAGGACCATATAAAGGTCATCTAGTTCCAAGCCCTCTGCCATGGGCAGGTTGCTCAAAGCCCCATCCAACTTTGCCTTTAACACTTCCAGAGATGAGGCATCCTCAGCCTCTCTGGGCAACATATTCCTGTGCCTCACCAGCCTCATAGTAAAGAATTTTTTCCTGATATTTGATCTAAACCTACTCTTTTCCAGATTAAAGCCATTCTTCCTAGTTCTGGCACTACATGCCCTTGTAAAAAGTCCTTTTCCAGCTTTCTGGTAGGCTCCTTTCAGGTACTGGAAGGCTTCTATATGATCTCCCCAAAGCCTTCTCTTCTTCAGGTTGAACCACCCCAGACTTGCCTCAAAAGAGAATAGCTCCAGCCCTCTGATCAGCTTTGTGGCCCTCCTCTGGACTTGTTCCAACAGGTCCACATTTTTCTTGTGTTGGGGGTCCCAGAGCTGGACAGTTTTTCAGGTGGGCTCTCGTGAGAGCAGAGTGGAGGGCCAGATTCACCTCCCTTGACTTGCTGGCCAAACTTCTTTAGATGTACCCCAGGATGTAGTTTGCTTTCTGGGCTGCAACGCACATTGTTGAGACATTGAAATTCTCATGTATAAGACATTTTTCTTCAACAGACAACAACTATTAAATAAGTCATTCTACTCTTGGAAAAACTTCTGCGCCATTTAAATCATGTATTTTTTTACTAGAAAACTTAGCATCTTCAGTTTCATTAACTTAGCGTGTTTCATATTTTTTTGACAGAGAGTAAAATGAAGATATATTTTAACTATCAGTAGATCAAATAATATTTTACTTGATCATTGCATCTGAAGTACTCTAGTCAGGCAGAAGATTAATTCTGACCACCTGGGACAGGGCAACTCTGGATGGACCTACAGACTGGGGAACAAGAGACTGGAGAGCAGCACTGTGAAAAGAGTCCTGGGTGTCCTCGCTGACAGAAAGCTGGATATGAGTCAGGAGTGCCCTGGAGGCCAGGAGGGCCTACTGTGTCCTGGGGTGAATTAAGCAAATTATCACCAGCCAGTCAAGGGAGGAGATTGTCCTGTTTTGCTCTGCACTGGTGCACCTCACCTTGAATAGTGCAATTTTGAGGGCAGACCTCAACACAATCTACAACTTCCTAATGAGGACAAATGGAGGGGCAGTTACTGATCTCTTCCATCTGGTGACTACACATAGGACCTGAGGGAATGTCATAAAGTTAAGTCAAGGAAGTTTTAGACTGGATATTAGAAAAAGGTTCTTCACCCAGAGGGTGGTTGGGTGCTGGACCAGGCTCCCCAGAGAAGAGGACACAGCACCAAACCTGACGGAGTTCAAGAAGTGTTTGAACAATGCTCTCAGGAACTGGGTGTGACTCTTGGGGCTGTCCTGTGCAGGCCAGGAGTTGGACTTCAATGATCCTTGTGGGTCACTTCCACCTTAGGATATTCTATGATTCCATGAAAAGTCATGCACAGTGGTATGAACCCAGGTGACAAGAACTATACTAGAATAATATATGTAAACAAATAAATATCTCTTCCATCAGAAAACTATTAAATGTAGTTGCAATAACACAAAATAGGCATTTAAGATATTCCTCCTTTTTCATGTTGGTTTACTTCTTTTGTAGTAAAGAAAGTAACTCAGTATGAGTTATTACGGTTGTTACCTAAGCCATTTTCTTTCAGGATTTTTTTCCTGTCCTATTTAATACTGGTTACTGGAAACATATTACAAAGTGATCTGGAATGTACTCATAAAAATCCAAAAAACTAGTTAGACAATGAAACAACAGACAAGAAAAATTGAAAATCTATATAACTTTGTTACTTTATCCCATATGATGGGATAATTCAAGTACTTTTATGAATCCTTTATTTACTAATGACATATAAATAAAACAACTTCAAACATGGAAGATATAAGAACAAAGAATTTCACTGCTTCCTTTGTGATGTCTCACTCATTATATAAGCTTCATTTCCCCCCCAGCACATTCTTCCTAAATTATCTTCCATTACCTACTATGAACTAGTATGTTTTCTTTCAAATAGCTCAATGGAAAAAAAAAATCTAATATTTGCATAGAAATACATCAGCTATGTGCTTTATCTTCATTTTTCACAATTCATTTGCAATAACATTTAATATTTAAGCTGTTTAGGCAAAAGGCTCATTTTATTCATAGAATCCAATAGATTTTGAAGGCTTTATTTATATATACAAAATGTATACCCATTAAGATCTTGAATTTGGTGTCCCATGTATCCTAATGTTATAGAAAAGGCAGAAAACAAGTGTGTGTGCTAAACTGAAACACTAAACTGAAGACTCAAAAGGACCATCTACCCCAGAATCTCAGCAACTAGGAGTAGCAGCTGAATTTTTAAAACTAATTTTACATTCTTATATTGCATTTCCAGCTCTGGGGCTTCCAGCATAAGAAGGACAGGGACTTGTTGGAGCAAGTCCAGAGGGGGAGCCATGAAGATGAAGTAGTCCTCTCCTGTGGAGTCAGGCTGAGAGTTTTTCAGCCTGAAGGAGGCTCTGGGGGGGCTTTTAGCAGCCTTCTAGTACCTAAAAAGGGCTGACAAGACAGCTGGAGTGGGGCTTTTTACAAGGACATGCAGTGATGAACAAGAGAGAGTGTCTTTAAACTGTCAGAGGGTAGGTTTATATTAGATGTAAGAAAGAAATTCTTTACTTTGAGAGTGCTGAGTCCCATTCAATCTGTTCCAAAGAGGTTCCCCAGAAAAATCATGGATGCTCCATCCCTGGAAGTGTTGAAGGCCAGGCTGGATGAAGTTTTAAGCAATCCAGCCTAAAGGCAATTGTCCCTGCCCATGCTGGGCGTGGCAGGGTTGATGACTACATCATCTGTAAAGGTCGCTTCCAAACAAAACTATTACATGATTTTTAAAAAATAAAAATAAGGACACCCTTATTATGATACCAAGTGGCTACTCTTCCTATATTGGGACTGCAGGGTTTTTTTCCATTCAAGTGTCTAGAATTACACATATTAAGCTACAAGTCCAAAATTACCTTGGCTTCATATCTCTTTTGCAGAACATGAAATTTTCTTGTAAGATGCACAATTTTCCTAGTTGGGGCAAGGGCAAGAATTACAAGAAAGGCAACTGTGATAGTCGCACACAATAAACAAACCTTCAAATTCTTATTTCAGTAATTTCTTTAGTGACAGCTTATTTAAAATATGCATGTAAACACTAGACTTCTCCATCACGTTCTCTTTACTGTTCCTTTTTTCCCCCCTTCCTCTCTCTTTTCTACTCAATCTATAGTTATTTTCAGTTATATTCAACAGTTTCAGCAGAAATAGAATGGCCCCATTTTAACCCAACGTACAGATCAATTGTTAGAATATACTCAGGGGTATAGGAAATGTAGGTGAGAAGGGACTTGATCCCAAGCATATGCTGTAACCATTAACTTAGCACTCTTCATCTCTGATGCATTTTCAGATCACACTTCTCAAGATGAAAACTGGAAGTCAGCACAGGCAAAAGCAACACTCTGCGCATAAATGAACTGCACAAGGATGTGAANCAAAGAGGTTCCCCAGAAAAATCATGGATGCTCCATCCCTGGAAGTGTTGAAGGCCAGGCTGGATGAAGTTTTAAGCAATCTAGCGTAAAGGCAATTGTCCCTGCCCATCCTGGGCGTGGCAGGGTTGATGACTACATCATCTGTAAAGGTCGCTTCCAAACAAAACTATTACATGATTTTTAAAAAATAAAAATAAGGACACCCTTATTATGATACCAAGTGGCTACTCTTCCTATATTGGGACTGCAGGGTTTTTTTCCATTCAAGTGTCTAGAATTACACATATTAAGCTACAAGTCCAAAATTACCTTGGCTTCATATCTCTTTTGCAGAACATGAAATTTTCTTGTAAGATGCACAATTTTCCTAGTTGGGGCAAGGGCAAGAATTACAAGAAAGGCAACTGTGATAGTTGCACACAATAAACAAATCTTCAAATTCTTATTTCAGTAATTTCTTTAGTGACAGCTTATTTAAAATATGCATGCAAACACTAGACTTCTCCATCACGTTCTCTTTACTGTTCCTTTTTTCCCCCCTTCCTCTCTCTTTTCTACTCAATCTATAGTTATTTTCAGTTATATTCAACAGTTTCAGCAGAAATAGAATGGCCCCATTTTAACCCGACGTACAGATCAATTGTTAGAATATACTCAGGGGTATAGGAAATGTAGGTGAGAAGGGACTTGATCCCAAGCATATGCTGTAACCATTAACTTAGCACTCTTCATCTCTGATGCATTTTCAGATCACACTTCTCAAGATGAAAACTGGAAGTCAGCACAGGCAAAAGCAACACTCTGCGCATAAATGAACTGCACAAGGATGTGAAACTCACTAAGCCAGTTACTGGCAGCTCCATTTCCAGGATGTCTCTAATGCAACTTAAGGTATTTTGGTACATACACATTTTAGATGCCACCAGGATTAGGCAAAACGTCATGAGGTTTAGTGAGGATCAGATTAAAATGCACATACCTAAACTCTAACTCCCTTTATAATGAGTCCTAAGTGTTCCACTCCTTTTATACAGACAACTGCAAGAGATTCAGGCTGGGAACCTGAAAATATAGCGATACTGTCCATCACAGCCTACATGAAACTACTGCCGCAGGAAGCCTCCCTGCCAATCCAATCCAACCCAATCCAAAGCTGAGTTGTGGGAGGTTCTCTGGAGATAAGCACCTAAGAAACTTTGGAGGAGGAGGAAGGGGGAAAAATGAAAGTCCACAAAAATAAAATAACCACAAAACCAAACACCATGACGAGAAGATTTTTAGATCTTCCTGTTGGTATTGGATAGTTTTTATTCCCACAATTTCTTTTGCAATGAGTACAGCATTTTTCTTCATTTTAAAGCATGGATACGCTTGAAGACAAGTCTCTTTGGAAGTTCACAATGTAGATACTTGATGCAAATCCTTGACGAGGATTGCTGAATATTTTGTGACAGAAAATGTCAAAATGTACAGCTAAAGTATCTGTAGATTCAGGTTGCACACATGTTAAAATAAAGGCATTCCTATTTTGTTCTGCATATGAACCCTGACAAAGTCGTTGTCAAGTCCCAGCATTTCTACTACAGAAACATATCACAGTAGGAATTGTGCTTTCTTCCATTCATGTTTATTGACTTCAGCTTTTCTTCCATCCCACTACTGAAGAGAAATGAAAGGGAAGGAAGAGACCTTGGAGACCCCAAAAAAACTTTAAAATAAAAGAGAGCAGCAGGATACATTACAATAACATTGTCTACGACACAAATAAGAAACACGAGAGAGAGATGCTTAAGCGGCATTCCATTACCTCTGCAAGATCTTAAAATGCAGAAAATTGTAAATGTTCTTTGTGATGTTTCAATCCATATAGGCTACCTTCTACATCCCTAAGACTGAAGTAAAAGTCATATCTATCACTTTCAAAGCCACCAATCTAACAAAGATCATTGGAAAAGATACTAGAAGCTCCACCCAGTTGAAACCGGGTAAAAAGATCTTCTCCAAACCTTTCTACACCAATTTACCTACAGGTTTTACCTTTCACTTGTAGTAGGCTACTCAAAAGGCTTGACAGACAGGCCAAGAAAGAGGTGCACTTCATCTTTAGTAACAAGTAAAATATTTAATTAAAATAATTTCAAAATGAAATTGCATTTCTGCTCTTTCTGGAAAATTAGATGTCATTTCAGTTATGCAGTAAATCACTTTTCAAAAATGAAAGTGATAGGATTTTTAGGCTTATTTCATTTGGGGGATCTGGGCATTTTTGGTGCAGGGGGAAGTTATTTTTCCTTAATATCTTAAAGATATCATCCCTGACACACTTTGCTGTCTGGAAGTTGGCACTAGCTTCCTGTATTCTCATTGCAGTCCATCTGTTAAAAAAGATCCAGTGAGTATTTAAGATATACTTTGCTACAGGTACTAGCTGTCTCCATATACACAGTCTAAAGGAGAAAAAGGTATCACTGAAGGTGAACAAAATTTAATTCTCATGTCTTTTGACTATCCAAAGTTAATTTTGGAAAATATGGAACACATTGAAAATAACAGTGCTACAAATGGGAAATAAAAGCAGAGAAAGCTGTGAGATTTAAGACTGTGCCATATGTCCTCCACTGTCTTGTGCACCCACTTGAAAATAAACTCCTTAAGCACAGCCTCTAGAAATCTGAGTCCTCCGTGCCAGTGACTGGAGTTGTGGCCATTTTATTTACTGTCTCTGGCTTTTTTTGCAGCTCCGTCTCTCACATTCTTTAACATGTTCCAATGAAATATGAAGCCTTTATTCATGAACTTGAAGATATTTAAAGCCCTACAGAGGCAAATAATTTAAGATCTGACTATACATCAGTGGTTTCTGTGCAGTTTTATCAATTTCTGTAAAAGCAGCACAGAGAGTTAGAATCAAAGGACTAGTTGGGTCAAACTGAACAGCAATATGTCTAGCTATTTTGCTCAGAAGAGAAACAAACAGCAGGAAAGTATTAAAGAAATAGACTATGAGAAACTAGAAACTTCCTAAAGGAAAGAAAAAGAGAAAATTCTTTTATAAAAGTACTTCTAAAAGGCTGAAAAATTTTTTGCACAACGTTATTTCTCATTTACCAAGGAACAAACAAACAGTGTTTCAAAAGCCATGGAGTTTTTCCAAACCTGAAGTGAAAATGAATTAAATGGAAAATATTCTCTGCTGTTTCCACCAAGAACAAAATATAGAATTGCTATAAACAATTATTGTTGGTTTTACTTAACTTTCTTATTAAAAACATATCTTAAATTGTCTACATAATAATTAGGCAATAAAGGTGAAAGGTTAAAAAAATCAACTACTTCAGAAACTGTAATAACTTTTTTTTTAATTCAAAACCTACCGTCCTTCTCCCTTTTATTTTTCTATTAGTTGTAGAATAATAATCAATTCAATTTTTCGTTCTTCTATTTAAAGTTTGGTTTCATTAAACTATGCAGGGAAATAAGTCAGACAAGGATGGTTTGAGAAAAAAGGAGAAAAGATAAAGATAAGCTACAAAGGATATTGGGATAACTAAGACTTGTTAACTCCACTTATTTTTCCTTTTGCTTAAAATCTTTAGAGAGCATTAGAAGGCATTGCACCAGATCATGACTCAGTATTAATCTAGCCTCAGTTTTAAACTTGAATAACTTTTATAACTAATTTTCCCACCTTCTATTTTCAGCGATTTTGAGTTGGAGCCTGCCTACTTCCTAGTTGTCAAGGGTGCCATTTTTTATTAGAGCATGTACTTAGATTCTGAGATTCTGAGATTCCCAAGTAGTTTGAATTTTTGTTTGTGCATAAGATGGTTTCATCCTGTATTTTTTCTGGTACTTATGAAACACCTGCAGGCCCAAAACATGATGTATGAAATATTTACCATGCAATATGAGTTTACTCTCCCAAAGAAGTATTTCTATTGATCAGCCAAGGATGGGAACCATATGAGTTCTGAAGGTGACCAAAGCTACGTGCTATTTCAGGTCCAGATGTGCAGCATTATAACACTGGCATTCTTAGGGATTTTTTTTATTAGCTGAAACCTCTGTGAAAGATATAGTGAAGCCTGGCTCCCTATGTTAGCTTAGCATGGATGGCAAAACAGAGCTGGCTGTTGCTACTGTTCCCACTTTTATAGCTGCTTTTGGGAGAAAATTACTTGGAGGAATTCCTACCTGAATATAGTTTTCTAGAAAAAAGCTTTGTAACTAGAGAACATTACATGCCTTCAGCTCTGTACAACTCTTTATTTTTCAGAAATAGATGGTTTTGCCAAAGTCCATACCTCTTCCAGTCATCAGCTGCTCAGCTGATGCAAATGAACACAGAGTCCATGGCATTGTCAGTAACAAAGCTGTTTCCTCCAGATGCAGGACTTTCATTGATGTTGTGACATGGTCGGTGGGAAAGATTTGAATCTCTCTGCAATTACAAAATTCCTTCCTTTTCCTTCACATCCTTTTTCTTTCAATTTTAGTGGTAACATACTAGTGGTCAGTGTCATCTGTAGAAATCAGTTAATTAGATGAACAATTACTATGAACTTGTGGATGTTCAGATCCAAGTTTTCTCTGTGTTTGGACTACTTTTCAAAAAACTGTTATAAATTTAACCATCACAGTTGTTTTTCAAATGTTAGCATATAAAAGGATTACAACACATGGAATTCTTGTTCTTTACAGATTCATGGAAAAAAGCACTTTGTCAGTTGCTTTTCTATAGGGAGCTGTGGAAGAGGGGAGGAGACAATGGCAAACCATAGCAAGATCTAAAGTAGTTATGAAATATTCATCTTTCTTGTGTTGTACATTAGAACAAGTAGGCCTGACTGATGTATAATGTATTCTATCCCACCAAACTAAAATAACACCCAAAGACCTTAGAACAAAAAATAACATAGAGTCAATTGCTGTGCATTGCTTCATTTCATTTGTAAGCTTGCATTTCTGTCCCTCCCACCACCACTCTAAGACAATAGACACATTAGAAAAGGGGGGAAGAATCCTCTGCCTGTTTCAGCATCCAAGGGATTTTTCCTCCCTGCCCTCCAGCGAGACCCCGTGAGAGCAGCAGGCTGGGAGCCTGCTCTGCGCATGATTCCTGGACCACTGCCGTTGCCTTGCCAACGCAAAGGGAGAACTCGGGGCTTACATTGGGCATTTCAATGCAGTGACCCACTTACTGTCTGTCAACAAATTCACTGGGACAATAGTGAGTGTAACACATTACAGAGATTAAATCCCAGGGACTGAACTACAAAGATGTCTGGAAAAAACCCTGTTAGTTTGAAAAGCCAGAACACTATAAACAGAGTTAACAGTAATATATTTTAATCCTCCCATGTATTTGTTGCTTTAAAGGAGAAATTTCTACCGTGATAATCTGTATTCATTATTTCTGTATTTATTTTTTTAACTAGGTTCACAAAACTAAGTCAATATTGTCATAAGAGTAATGGCAGTGAAATAGCTTTTGTATATTGCATTCTTGGCTACAGCTGAGTGGAATTAAGACCTGAAAACCTTCTTTGAAGCTATAAGAATGCAATGGTTAATTTAGAATATATTTGTACAGATGGCTATCGTAGGAGCAAATCATTACAAAAACCCCCACAGTGATTTCTGCAAGACACTTAGATCATGGATTTATATTTAAAAATTAACTATGTACAGGCTAGTTACAGGTTTCCCATTCAATTCTGCCCCTTTACAAATATATTATTGCAGGCATGTTCAAAATCTTCCCCCTTTCTTCATTTCCCAGTTTCCTTCTGTTCTTTTCATTCTCTGCAAATAGATTATTCAAACATAAATAATTTGCTTAAAGAGGCTGGCAACTACCAAGAGAACTAAATATACGTAATGGCATATTACCAAATGCAGAAAAATCCATGTTTAATATATGTTTACCCACATTCTTCAGTTTCTTAGTAATATAACCCTGTCACTTTAAATGAAAGTCAGCAATTTTTTTTAAATGTATGTGTCACCAGTTACCAAATGGAATTATCTGAGGAACCATGCAGTGAGCAAAAAATAGCTGCAGCCTTCTGCAGTCTCTGTAGAAAAGGCTACTTTTTGATCCAATGAAGGTTTATTTATATGTTTACTGTTAATATTTCATATATTTCTATTAGTTGCCTGGCTATATGAACCCATATTGCAGGGTTCTGTTGTAATTAGATATTACCAAACTTCTTGGTTTGAATTGTTTCTCCATTATCTACCTCCAGCAGAAATACCTTTCTAATTAACGCCTAAGAGTGGGTATTGCTCCACATCCTGAAACTGGTATTTCCAAACCTTTGTGGCTTGCAGACTCCCGTAGTCTCTGTAAGATATTATTTAAAAATTATTTTCAGGAGGTGTGGGGGAATGCAAATGTTCCTTATGCCTGCATGAGATTCCTGATACCAGACAAACTTAAAGGTGAAAACTTTATTCTAGAAAATTCAGCATCAGTGAGTGGTAAAAACTGAAATTCTAGAATATATATGATATCCCTGCAGTATGGTCTAATAGTTAAACTAATTTAGAGATATGGTGAACCGCACACCACCCTTTTATTCCCAGCCACCTTCCCCAGGCACATTTTGTATATTCCACACTACTGACAACTCAGTCCTTCTTCTGCTCTCTTCCAGCTTTGTTTCTTTTCACAAAATTAAATCTCAACTCTCTCATACCTTTAAAAGGCTTCCTAGGCCCATGCTACTATGCCATGCAAAAGGAACACAGGGACTCTCCTTTCTCTCTCCCAGGAGGGTTAACTTTGTTTATAATCTTGTCTTATTCCATACATAGCTGAATTCAAGTCTGCATTTGCTCTTTAAAATATCAGAATATTATAAAACCACATAAGTTAAATTCTTTAAACAATACATATTTTATGAAATCCATAAGCTCTCATTCTTCACAGATACTACATACAAGTAACAGAGAGACACAGCTGTGTTGATTTTTGTGTTCCGCTCCTTTCCCCTATTCCTTACACTCCTCTCATATGTAGGAACTTGTATTATTATACCAATATTTTCCAATGTAAAACACTGGTTTTATTTACTAATTTTCCAAAATCAATTATTAAGGATGCGTTTGGCTATGCATGATGTCCCTTCAGGCTGCAATCCCTAACGTTACAGCCAAAATACCTCCCACTATTCCAAAGTGTGAAGTTAAAGGAAAATATATTAATTTTCTCTTGGGGTTGGGAAATCTAGCAAGCTTTTCTTTGAACAACTTTAAGATTTCTTTTAGGATTTACAGGAGGGACTTGAAAATAGCAATGGGACAGGCATACTCTCAGAGGTGTGCTTTTTTAAGCATTCCTAAAAATTCCTTCAGACTTGTTCCATGAAATTTGTGATACACATACATACACTGAGAGATTTGCTGTGTCTGTAGAACAAATGCTGTCAGGAATACAGTCTAGGTCTGCTGGGCCATAGCACAGTTTCTCCTGCATTTCTGCAAAACAGGACATGAATAATCCTGAACTGACTGCATCTTATGGAAACCTTATGGTGCCCTTGTGAAGAGGGAATATCTGCTGGTTTACTAAATGCTCTCCAGTGATTTCCAGTTCCTGGAAACTCTATAAGAATTCTTCCAGTTCAGTCTGCTGTTCTTGATTGCAGGACACATGAACCTTCCAGTTCCCCTCTGCTCCTCACACCAAGTAATCTACTTTGCATCTGCCAGTGACTAAAAGGTACCTAGGTTTCTCCTACACATCCTTCTCAACACATCCTTAAATGAGAGTCATTGTGAGAGAATTATTTCAATGTTCTTACCTCTCTGGGAGGCAAGTACTACTTCAGCTTTCTCTCCACCTTTCTAACCACATCTGGAAGGGAAAAATCAGACTCTACTGTATGCTGTTAGGTAGTCCTCCCTTCCACAAGTCTAGCTTTTCCTCCTAGTTACCATCTTGGGGAAAACTCCCAGAAGATTGCAGTCCAGTGTCTCCCGTCTCCATGAGAAACCACTGCGAAATGCATTTCCCAAAGCCAAAGACTGAGGGCAGTGAAAATGAGAGAATTCAATCTTTTTTTACTGGAGGAACATTCTACCATTCATTGCACATGTTGCACCGAGCTTTGGCAAGTATCACCAAAGAGCAGCCTTAGTAGTGGACTATGCTAAAGCTGCTGCTCAAAGCAATGTTTTTATAGAATTTTTTAATCAAAATTAATGTGCACAGCCTATGCAGCACTGCAACCTAGATGGTGATACTAGATAGCTAGAGAACCATGACTGTGAGAATGATCATCTCCCAGTTGACTCTGAAATGGTACAGGATCTGCTTCTCTAGCTGGATCCCTGCAAATCTAAGGAGTCTGATGGGATTCATTCCAGAATCCTGGCAGAGCTGGCTGATATCTTCACAAAACCTCTCTGGATGATTTTGAGCAGTCTTGGGAATCCAGAGGGGTCCCAGGTGACTGGAAATTGGCAAACATTGTCCCAGTTTTCAAGAAGGGAGAGAAAAAGAACCCCACTACAGACCAGCCAGTCTCACTTCAGTGCCTGGTAAAGTTATGGAGAGGATTATTCTGGGAGGTATTGAAAAACATCTGAAAGACAACACAGTCCTCAGTCACAGCCAGCACGGCTTCATGAGAGGAAAGTCCTGCTTATCAAATCTTATTTCCTTTTATGACAAGGTAGCCCACCAGTTGATGAAGAGAAGGCAGTGAATGTGATTTTTTTCTATTTCAGTAAGGCCTTTGATACTGTCTCTCACAGGACTCTTCTGGACAAAAGTCCAGCACACAGCTGGATAAACACATCATGTGATTGGTGAACAGCTGGCTCACAGGTTGGGCACAAGGGGTTACAGTGAATGGGGTGACATCAGACTGGGGACCTGTCACAAGTGGGGTTCTGCAGGGCTCCATCCTCAGCCCTGTGCTCTTCAACATCCCCCTAAATTACTTAGATGCAGGACTAGAAGGGATACTAAGCAAGTTCACAGATGATAGAAAACTGGGAGGAGCTGTTGGCTCCCTTGAAGGAAGGGAGGCCTTGCAAAGAGGCCTTGGTAAAGCAGAAGGCTGGGTAATCACCAACCACAGGAAGTTCAACAAGGGAAAGTGCCAGATTCTGCACCTGGGATGAGGCAGCCCTGTATGAACAATAGGGACTGGGCAATGTTCCCTGGAAACCAGTCCTGTAGAAAGAAACCAAGGGGTCTTGGTTGATGACAAGTTGAATCTGTAATTGTGCCCTGGCAGCCAGGAGGGCCAACTGTGTCCTGGGGTGCATCAGGCACAGCATCTCCAATTGGGCACTGGAACAGGCTCCCCAGGGAAGTGGTCAGAGCACTGAGCCTAATAGAGTTCAAGAAATATTTGGTCAATGCTCTCAGGCACATTGTGTGACTCTTGGGGCTGTCCTGTGCAGGGCAATGAGTTGGACTTGATGATCCTTGAGGGTCCTTTCCAACTCAGCTGATTCTGTGATACAGGGCTAAGGGTTTATAGGAATTCTGCAGCTAGGAGCAGGCATAGCATCTTCTGTCTGTTTTCTTCTGTTGCTTGAGGGAATTGTTACAGTCCTTGAAGCTTCCTCTCTGGCTAAAGTCTCAGTGCCATTGCCGCCCCCGACAGCTTTGCACAGATCCAACGTAACTGCTACAGAAACTCCTTCTAGCTGAAAAGTGATTCTGCTTTTCTTCTCTCAGCTTCTTGCTTCAATAGCAAGTAGCAGGAGTAAAATATTACCAAGATATGATATCACATTCCCTAAACACAATAAAAGATGGGAACCCTTCAGTCCTAACTACTCTCTCTGCACATTAAACTCTTCCAACCTGTATAGTTACCTAATTTGCCAGCCATTGGCAATTCCAGCAGCTATCCACCCTCTCCCTCCACATCAGACTATACAGTCCTGTCTGTGGCCCATCAGATGTCCTCCACAATGCAGCTCCTGCAAGGGCAGATCTTCACTGAATAACGACCTAACACTACACACTAAGCCCCTACCCACCTACTGCATTCTACGACACCTCTAGATACAGAGACACTAATTTCACATCCTGAGTAGCCCTGTTATTATCTCCTTTAAGGAATAAAGCAGGAAATCCACTATTCAAATGAAAGGAACTACTAAAGGACAGCTAGCCTTACTACCATAAAATAGTTAACTATACAGGACTACATTAATTGTCATCAACTGTAAATGAGGTCTGACTTGAAAAATCAGGCCTCCACATGACACTTAAGTTTGGGGCCTTTTTTTTTTGGCCTTTTTGTGTAGGTGTTTGTGTTTTGTTTCTTTTCTGTTTGTTTTTTAACAGGTCGTCTATTCTTTCAGTTTTTTTATTTTGGTTCCAGAGCTTTCAGAATACATCCACTTCACATTTTTAAGACGTCTCATTTTTTTATGACATTAAGACAAATATTTTCATTTAATCATTATTACTTTGTCCTTGGAAATTTTGAAAATTTACGCAGATGTTGCCCACAACTTCAGGCAACAGACCCCTTATGTACTGAATAGCTGTTCAAAATTCCCTCATGCTGAAAGTCCCCTTCATTCTTTTGTTGTTCTTTCATTCTCCAGTGGTAAGGAATATTTGCAATAGTTCATTTCCCAGACTAGTTCACTCTCAGATCTACCTGGCTTTGCTGAACAGTGGAGCATGAGAAAGATGTAAACACTTTCATTTTCGTCTTTCCTAATTTCTCTTGGTGAGGAATACCAACATACCACTGTGCTCTACCCCTGCTGCTAGCACAGGAAACTTTATGGATCTATTTTACTTCACGACTCTGAATTATGGCCTAATGCTTGCTACACAGCAAAGGAAAATATTCTACAAAGTACATTTTTTTTCCTCTCAAAATATATTCTTGAATGTCTGTTCATCATCATGAACAGGAATTTGTTTCACAGAACTGAGAAAACCAAACTATTTTTTGAAACATTACATAATCTGCTCTTCTAATAACTACACTATTGTTATATTTAAAAAATAAAATAGTTATTGCACAGCTAGTACAACTTACTATGACTATAAGCCCCAAACTGCAGACCCAAATTACATTCATTTTCTAAGCATCTTTTGATATTACTTCACCTGTCTCTAACTGCGACTCAGAAAAGCACTGTTTCATGACTATACCAAACCACTATAAATTTATTGCCTTTACCACCAGTATATCTGGCCAAGGCCTTTTCTGTCATGCTGGGGAGGAAACTGGAGGTGCTGGGAAGTTGAGACAAGACACAGCCAGGACAGGTGACCCAAACTGACCTAAGGCATATTCCAGACCATGTGACATCACGCGCAGTATATAAAGTAGGGAAAAGAAAGAGGAAGGGAGGGATGTTTAGAATTATGGTGTTTGTCACTGCTATGCATGATTGGGCCCTGTTCTCCTGGGGATGGCTGAACACCTGCCTGGCCATGGGAAGTACTGAATAATTTCTCGTTTTGTTTTCCTTGTGTGCATGGCTTTTGTTTTCCCTATTAAACTGTCTTCAATCTCAACCCACGAGTTCTCTGGCTTTTACTTTCCCTGATCTCACTGGTGTGGGAGTGAGTGAGCTGTGTGGGGCTTGGCTGCTGGCTGGGGTTAAAACACAACAGCATGTCACAATGTAAAGAAAGCACTACACTTATTAATATAAATAAAATTTAAAAAAAACCCAACCAAAAACAACAACTTCAAACTTCTCAAGAAAGTGCTGCAAGATTAGGTAGAATGATGAAGATAAAAATCTTTTTCCAAAATGTATCAATTTATAAATGCATTTTCATAGGTTAGCATCAAATTTGTAAAAAATTAATGCACATCTTTCTTTTGAATACTTCTTGTTTGAAGAAAAAGACTGGAAGTAATTGGAAATATGCTTCCATGGATTGACCTAGTATCATCATTAATCCTCTCTAGCAAGCTAACAGTAGTACTACAATTTCTGACTGGATGTTGAAGATAAAGTCCCATACACTTTTTCCCAACCCACATGCTAGACAGTCTATACTTCAGAAAACTTTATATTCTACAATTCATCTGTTTAAATTGCAATAAGTCCTTCCTGCCTACTTTTATATCTAGGGAAGCCTATAATAGTTTGACATTGCTTTCAGTCATTCTAAATGCAACATTTTTGTCTGAGGGCAAAACTGCTCTTCAATGTTATTCAACACATTAATGGCAAACACTAGGTCCATCATGTGCTTTGACATTAAAACTAAAATACCAAAGGATGAGGAATACTCTTATTTATGACAGGAAAAAAAAAATAAAAAGAAAGAAAATAAAACCAACCAACCTTTCAAATTCTTTAGAATCACATAAATGAAAACAAGATAGGGCCCATGCATGCCAAAAGTGTCACCAGAACTGTCAGAGCCTCCATGCAATCCATATCCTATTGACGAAATATATAATAAATGTAATTTTAAGGATATTTTTTTCATTGAAGTCAGTAAGGCCAGAAATTTGCTTTTGTGATGAAACTGTTGAGATTTTGTTCATATCACATGATTTTAGAGCTGCTGTTTAAGAGGACTTCAAACTTACAACAAAGCAAGGGATGTAGAAGACTGGTTTCTACAGCTAATCTAACTGTTAACAACTTGTTAACAGACAGTCGTTTTAAAGAACGGGTTATAAACAACACTTAAGCATGATAGCCTGAATAGCAGACATAAATCTTGCTATAACAGTGTAGAGCTCACCACATTGCATTCTTCCCACTAAGACAAATTAGATGGTGATGCTCACAGTTTTGGGGAGAGAGTGGATGTGACATGATGGGACCACATTGCATGCATCGTGCACGAAGATGCTCAGAGACACTCTTTGCATGGGTTGTATATCAAATATATTCAAAGAAAGAAGACACTTTTCAGAAATGGTATTTTGAGTATATTTCTGTTAAGAGTTAGGCCTGTTAATTTTTAGCCTGAAATTTTCTTGGTATTTGTGTTTATACTCCATCCTGTGCTGATAAAATAAAGTCTGTATTTTTTGCTGCCAAAGACAGAACAAATTTTGTCATCATTTCAGTAGCTGAAAACGTTGCAATCACCTTCCTAAGTAAAAATAGCCATTCATCAGAAGAAAATGCATAATTTTTTAAACAAACAAGCAAACACAGGCTAATTTGTCTCTGTTGGGTATCACTTCTGTAAATTGAGTTTAAAAAGGCACTAATGAGTAGTAGAGACATATCCATTCTGAATTTTCCATATCACAGATTATAATCACTAAGAAATTCAGGTTTTTTAAAGAGAATGAAGTTAACAACTTTCTGAACTGTTCCTTCCTTTGGCATGCTGTACAGACATCCACCATATGTATATCACAGCACTCTGTCTTAGATTATGTCACTGTTAAAATCAAAGGTCTGTCACTCTTCAGTTTAACGACACATATGCCATATGCATAATGAATGCAACTCCTTTAGTTTTGTTCATTTAAATAAAATGTGTGATTAAGAATTAAGGTGGGACAGGAAAGAATCTTCAATTACACTGCCTTTCACCCTTAATAGCAAAGAACATTGAATGGCTGCAATTTATTTATTTACTAATTAGTAGGTATTCCCGAGCATAGTTCATCTTGCCTCGAGGACTCAGCTGAGATTGCATTGTAGAATTGTAAAGACTACCACCTATTAAAGTGATAAACAAGTCATACAATTAGTGAAAGAAATGAAAGTTTATGTATGTCCTATATTGCTTTTCACAAATGGGAAATCAAGACACAGCATATTACAGTGAGATTTTTCAGGGTCGCAAATAATTTTGTAGTAATTTCTGCAAGTCAAACTGAAACATGTAAATGATACAAGTAAACTGTTTCAAATGTTTCATATCTCAATCCAGAATCTTAAACAATGTCCCAGTAATTTCACAAAACATTATCTCTAAAGGAGTAACTTACAAATTACTGTCTGAAAGAAGAGCTTACTTTTTAATCCAATAACATAATTTTAATATCTTCACTATTTCATAACAATTTCACTCCTCAGAATTACCAGCCACAATGGAAATTATTGCTATGATATATTTTCTTTTTGTAATTGTGTACGCTTACTGAGAATCCCACAATCTGGTTGAAGAACCTTTTCCTAGTATCCCCATATAAAAAGAATTCTTGTTTGTACCTACTGAAGATGCACACTGCTGAAACTACATGGAGGTCTTTGATTTTATTTTTGGGGTTTTTCTCATTATCCCATTTGTTGAAATGCAGTTGTTGGTATTTTCTAAAGTTAGTACACTAAAGAAATCATTTTGACAACCAGTTTATCCAAGTGTTCTGCCTCATGGAGCCAGGGAAATGGAGTGTGTTCATTTAGAAATTTTGTTTTCCCTAGAGATTTGCTCTCACTCATATTAACATTTTCATGCTTCTGTTGGAGGGCTTGGATAACCCAGTTCCACAAAGTGAAAACCATCATCTCAGAACTGCTTTCCTTAAATGTTAAGATAGACTAAGATGAGACAGTTCACTGACAATGTTATTCATTTTGGCTGCATACTCCACCTCTAATTCACAAAAAGTGAGACAGTCTCACGAGTATGTATTGAATACAAGTCAGCCAACTTTTTACTTTGTGTCCATCATCATTACAGTTATTCTGGCTAACTACCCATCTTATTAGCTCAAATATAACAAACTGAACAAAAGCACTTTTTTCTGTGAAGGATACAGTTGAGCGATCTAGTCTTTTCCTCCTATAATAATTTGAAAAAGTCTTAAAATACTTTTGTGTGATTTTTGAAATTCGTTTTCTCTCAAATCCAATTAGAAAGCTTAAAAATAGCATGGGATCACTTGCTTTGCCACCATTAGGTGGTAACTAACGTTCTAAGATAGCAATTGGAAGATTTTTCTAGAGGTTTTTTGTAGTAATAGATACTGAAAGACTGTGTACTAAATACAAAATCATCAAAATACACAGCATTCCCAGCCTTCTCTGTCTTGATAAAACACAATGTCTTTGTGAACTGGACTTAGAATTTAGTGTTTTGATGGCCACAAACTATATAGATAAACCAAATCAGTTGTGGTTTTCAGCACACTAACTGTACAAAAAGGTGGCCACTATCAGGAATACAAATGTATGACAAACTAAAGAGAAGGAAAATAGAGAGCAAATAAGCTTACAGAATGATGTTCTGGGCTAAAGTTGAATGGATAAACCTTGAATCTGTCTCTGTGTCAGAAGCACAGAGAATACTTGGATACACCATTGACAGTCTGGCCCACAGAATCCTTTATTCTTCTACATCTCAGGGTGGATTCCATTCATTATTAAGCCGTGCAGCTCCCCAACATGGAAACATGAGTAAAATGGAGATAACAAGCTAAAAGACAGTATTTCAGTAGATGATAGCTCAGAAGAAACGAAAGCATAGCAGGTAGCAACAAAATGAAAGAGGCCTGTACTTCTGTACTACCCTGATACTGAGGAACCTAAGAATCTTCATTTAAAGTTCTTTTTCCTGCATATTTGTTCTTAAATAGGAATAGCATCAAAATAACAAAAACCAATATTCTGAAGTTGAAAGAAACCGTCCTCAGGCATCATGTTTTTCAGTATGAAAAACCTCCAGAATGACTGCTGAGAGGTTTTCTTTAATAATATGGCTGTTATTTCTTTGAATATTCATACCTATTTTTGAACTTCCATGTACTGCTAATAAGCAGTATCTGCTGAATACATCTGTAGGCTGAGTAACTGAGATACAGAGGACTTTTTAATTACACCACTGCCATTGAAGATGCAAAAAGACTTAACTGATATCAGCTC
>WAAE01016874.1:0-30724 GCA_013400495.1 Nicator chloris
CATTCCATTCCATTCCAATTTTTAAATAAATTATGTCATTTAGAAAACATATTCTTATCTGTACCTAAAACAGGCCTAAAATTGCCCATGTCCCAACTTCCTGACTGCTATAATACAGCCTTGGCAGCACTTTGAACAACCTGCAGCTCATGCTGTCACTGTTCTCTAACTGGCTCATCCCACAATGTAAAGTGACAAACAAAAATCAAGATTTAAGTTTTCCTGTCAATTAGAAGCTCCAGGTAGAAAGAAAAGAAGAAACTCAATCCTCTGTCTCAGATGAGCGAGATACAGGATATTGTTATTTTTATATCGCTCAATCACTCATGACTTGAGCTATAAAAAGTCCTAAATTCCTCGTGGTCCCATATTGAGAATGAAGTTAATGCTTCATTAGCAGTAAAAGCTTCAGGTTATGTGAGTGAGTAACCTTTTGTTCAAACATGATGCCTGACATTTGCATAACTACGTCTGTTTTACTGAGATGATGTGACTCACCAAGCTCTTGTAAACAGGTTTTTCTCTTTCCCGCCTCCTCTCAATACCATACATCCTCACACTTTGCTTTCTCACTGCTGTCTGGTAGGGCAATGACATTTTTAGGCTCCATCAGCTTTTCACATCAAAGCAATCCCTCTCCTGTACCTGGCAGCTGGTCCTGGAGATCAGAGAGCCCAAAGCAGAGATGCCTCACCCAGCTGAGCACCTGGGCTATGTGGGATGTTCTGCAGAAACAGCAAGGCAGAGATGAAATCACCTTCTCCTGGTGTCCCAAAGATCTTTGCAGTGACCCTGGTTTCTTGCAGTGGAAAGGTGACCTGGAAAATCCCTTCCATAACCTCCTTCTGTAATTACTTATGTGAGTTTACATGTAAAATTATTATCAAGGCTTTTTTAGCCTCGGGCCATCTCTGAGCTCTGCCCGGGAACAAAATAACCTTGCTGGAGCAATGGGAGGACTGAGGCTCTTGTTTTAAGTGGTGACTGGTTCTGTACCACAACATGAGGCTGATTAGAGCAATTTGAGGCTTGGAAATAGTAGTAGAAAAATACGGCAGGAAAATATATCTCAGAAAATATAAATATTCTGTTAAATTAACCAGTTCCTTCCTCAAGCCAACCAAAGATTGCCCTGAAATGTCACTGTTTGAATGGGTAGGAACCACCCTTTAGTTGCCAACCAAACATATCCGTGGCTTCATTTCTGCTGTGACTTTACTGGAGAATTCCAATTCAATTTCATTCAGAATAATTTAAATATTTCTGGAATGCAAGGGGGTTTTGGTATCTAAATCACTGCTTGTAGAAAACACCAGAGGGACTGGGACGGAAAGGAATCTTCCCTGGGAACAACCCACCTCAGAATCAGGGATCATGAGCTATGTATTTCTCCTTCCAGAACCTTCTATTTACTTTGATTTTATGGCTTTTGGGTTTCTGTTCACTGTCTAGATTTTAAAAGCCAGGGAGTTATCATTTGATTGATGAACTTCAGAATGGCCAGGTCTAGGTCTACTCTGATTTTTGTTTGTTTCTTTGGTTGGTTGCTTGAATTTTGTTCTCTGTTCCTCATGGGAAAATTGTCCAATGGAGAGAAGATTTTTTCTCAGAGGGAGGAAAATGCAATTTTGGCACTTGGAAACTTGAAAACTGCTGTTTTCTGCAAATAGTGTTCCAGGCAAATGTTTAGGAGCTACAGAAACGGCTTTCACTGACTCTAATAAAGAGTCATTAAATCATTAATCATTGGAAAATACCTCTAAGATCATTGAACCCAAACGTATTTATTTACAGCTTACAAGGCAGTGGTTCCCTTTACGTCACAGCTTCTGAGCATCTTTTTCTTCATTTCACATCCACTACGACGTCATGTCCTTTTTTCTCATGTCCTCTTTCCTGCTTCCAGTTCTTCTGTCTTCTTTCCCACTCTGCCTCCCTGTTTTATTGAAGCTGCTCCTTATCAGAGTGCTCTGGTCCTGCTAGGCTTGTTGAACTACACGGAAAACAGTTCATTATCCCCTTTTTTTGGAAGGAGGGATGGAGGAGAAGATTCATTTTCTGCCAGGCTAGAGAGTTGTGCTGCCCCCCAGCATCATCCAATGAGTTGGTAAAATATATACAACATCATATGACCAGAGATAGGAAAAAGAGAAAAGTCTGGGGGTGTGAAATGGGAAATTCACTTTGTTGGGTGCAATTTTAATTCTTGATTTGTGGATTTCTTCCCCTGAAATTGTATTTACTGCTGTGAGACTCCCTTGACTTGCACATGGTGAAGCCTTGGACAAAAGGTGAGGTTTGCTTTTCCCATGTGCAGGTTCTGATTAGAAAAAGCAGTTGCCCTCAGAGCAGAAATTGGAACAAATCCCCATGGAGAAGGTAGCAGATCCCTCAGCAAAAGGACAGCAATTATTCTCTGATCCTCCTTTGCTTTAGGATGAAGTCACTTATGAAAAGTGATGAAGATATGGACAACAGCATCTTTCTACAGAAAAAAGATTTGTCCTCGTTTGATGCTTCACACCAACCAAAAAAAGATGCACCTTTTCTTTTCTTCTTGCTTTGGGGTTTTTTTTGTGTGTGTTTCACTGTATGAGTGTGCATGAGGGGGGTTGTTTACTTTTGCTTGGGTTTTTGGGGGGGTTTATTTTGTCAATGCATCATCAGTTGTTTCAGAGATTGGACTTTGGGCCCCGTCTGCAAGAAGGAGGTGGCATCTGGATCCCAAAGAAAGCTGCAACTCATGAAGTTCCTCCCAGGGGGCTGACCCAGAGACTTCCCAAACACCAGCCTTTTTAAACTGTAAAAGCTGATTCTTCACACATTTTTTAACCTCACGTTTTTATGTTTCTTTGCACCACCTTAAGGAGCCATTCCTCATCCTACAATGCTCCGTGGAGTTACACATAGGATTCCATCCTGGTAAACCAAAGAGACAAAGTTTTTACTCCACAAAGTTCACAGGAAAAGGGAGTTTGCTGGTTTCTCTGTAGAATGGGAGGAGTTGCAAACTGTCCCTTGATTTACATGTGCTGTACCCAGACAATCCTTCCTGGAGAATGGGAAGTAAATTCTGGTCAGCCTGATACACCCTCCTTCCTCTCAGACTGGATACCCAGCTCAACAGGAGGAAAAGAACTGGCTTTAAAATTCAGCAGGTTGTTTCTCCATTTAAATTGGTGATTTGGATTCCGGTTTGGACCATAAGGAAGCATAAATTATAACACAAATGAGAATGTGGGAGACAGTGTAGGAAAATTCTGTACTAAAAAAAAAAAAAAGCATAGAGGGAACAACATTTGGGGAATAAAAAGTAGGGCAGATTTTGAAATATTCTCAAAACCATTTAACACCATCTGTCAGGGGTTTGTGTTGCTAGGGATTTATCATCTCCTATCTACAAAATCCTCTGGCTAGTGAAAACAAATTTGGGAAAAGATGATTAAACTTCTCCTGCCCTTGGATTCACACCCCCACACTCTCACCAACCAACTCATCTTCCTAACTGTGCTGGGAGGAGGCAGCCCCTGAATCCATGAGCCACTCTATGGAACGACCAGCAATTTTTAGAAAATCCTAACTAATAGTTGCAAGAGCATTTCTTTCAACTTGCCACAGTGTAGCTTGGTTTTGCAGTGCTTACAAAGCAACCCCTTCAGAGCCCAAGGGTCAGCTGAGCTCTGAATGATAATGTCCCTGAGGCAGAGATTGATTTACAGAGGGGAAACAAATGCACAAACCCAAAAGCTTTGGATACAGAAACCTCACAGGCAACTCCCAGGGCTTTTTACTCCACATCCTGGAAGCATTTTGACCAAAACCTACCTTGTGTATTTTTAAATCCTATTGATCTCACTTGGTCAGGAGGTTGCCTCTTCAAAAGGCCAACTGATAGTCTGAAGTGCTGTTCTAGTTGTATAATGATGATGTTATGAGCAAGTGGCAGATATTGCAGATGACTGCAAGGTGCCGGAATAACCTTCTTGACTAGAAATGGTTAAATGCATGCAAATTCCAATACCATTTTCATTTCAAATAAGCAATGGAGTCAGTTCCTAATTGCTGTGACACTGCCTTTGGGGGTGAGCTAGAACATTATTTGCTTCCACTCGGTAGGTTTCCCTGCACTCCTGTACGCCTCGGGATAAAACATGAGGTCTCCTTACAGAAGAGCAGAGAAGGAGCAACGTTTGGGGAATAAAAAGCATTCCACGGAATCCCGGCCCTAACGAGCTGCAGGAGATGTAAAACCCTCCAGGTCTTCTTTATCCACAGACAGGAACGTAGAGACAGCAACACTAAACATCCCACAGGGGCATTTCTGCAGAATAAAAGGGAAAAAGGTAATTTGTATCCTTGTACATTTCAATGCAATGGAAAATAATTAAAAATTAACTGGAATGTTACCTTTGTGAAAAGCTTGTTTAAATAATCTAGTAAAAAAAAAAAAAAGTGTTTCAATCATTTTTTACAGACTCTACCATTTAAGCTGTTCTAATACTCTTAGTTATTTCAACTCCTCTTTAGGCATTTAGTAGCCTGCTATAAATGTCTTAGAAATGTGCCTTTAGATTGAATGTTGTTCTTGATGTCTTTTTTCCTTTCTGAAAGCAAATTATGGACAACATGCAAATGCAATAATCAGAGAGGGTTTTTAAATAAAAGTGTGTTTGCTGAGACAATTAAATTGTAATTGTCTGATAACAGAGGCTCTGGAATGCCAACTGAATCCCGGGAAGTGCAATGAAGAGCAATACTGCCATTAATTATTCTGTGTGCTGGGGAGATGGGCCACAGTTTGCCAAGGGCTGTAGGTTGGTCTGATTAAAGTATGTAAAGGGGGTCAAATCCATGCTCTGTGGGGACATCAGTCCTTACAGGGACTTGTTTTTATGGAAAATAAGGCTAAATGTTTGGGACAAGGAGAGCTGGTAGGTAGAAATGGTCCTAATTTGAGGAAACAGTGAGAATGGAAGTAGGACACCAAAAAAAGTAGGAGCACAGCAGGTGGTGGAGAGGGCTGATCTGAGAAGACATAGAAGTGGGAGTGGGTTTCCATCTCTAGATGAATTAAAGGCTCTGGATATAATTTTTGGTGATGTTTTCCCCAGCTAATTTGGGTAACAGCTATTCTCAGTGCCTGAGTGTACATCAGTATTTCTGGAGATACCAAGACCTTGCACTCCTGTCTTGCAGTGTGGCCAACAGGGGCTTTCTGCCATTTGGAATCTGAATGTGCCATTCTTGGCTCAGCTGAGATGCTGCTTTGACACCCATCCAAAGGATGAAGCAGTGTGTGTTTGCTTGCCACGAGCCAGACAATCAATGGCTCATTTTTCATTCATTCTGTGTCCAAAGCAAAGCCGTGTGTGTATCTGCCAGACCTTCTTGCTTGGGTATCCCTGGCAAATGGCACCTTCAACACAGAAGCAATGTGGTCTTTGGTCACAGGCAGAGCTACAGCAAAGACACATCTCCCACAGATGATGTTCTGGAGTCCACTCAAGGCAAAAAGAAAAGGACTCCAGGGTATTTTTGACTCAGATGTGCAATTTTTTGGAGGGCACATCCTGCCTGGGACTGTGAAAGACCACAGCCCTGGACTGGAGGAGGATTCAACATCTGTGTGCAGATGAAATGAAACTATGGCTTATCTAAAATCCAGAAAGTGAAGGTGGACTTTTTCACTGATTTCTATGGCCTTACAATGAAACCTGCGGTTCTTTCTTGAGTTAAATGTCAACTCAAAGCAGCCAAACATTGCCCGGTGTTTTCTCGCTGCAGAGTCAACAGCAGGCAGCAGACACCTGGATGGCTGCAACCACCCAAAATACCCATCCCTTCCTCTTCATCCTGCCAATGATCAGTGACATGGCAAAGAAAGAGGAGCTGTATGTTCTTCATGACCACCTCTACACACATCCTAGCAGAATTTGTCCAAAAAAAAGTGAAGGCAAATAAAACAGCTTGTCTATTCTGTTGTTTACAATTTGGAACGCTAGTTCCTAGAATCTCTGAATTTGCTCAGCTATTACTAAGTGCTGGGCTCAGGGTAGCTGTGTAAACTCACAGGAAAATCACTAAGGATGACGTTTTAATCCTTTTGGCTCTGATGGCTCAGCCCTATTATCTCTAGAGGGGCTAGAATTTAACCTTGAGTTCAAAGCCTGAAAGAGTCGTAACGAGATGGATAATGAAGAGGCAGACAGATAAGTGCCAAAATGGATATAAGCTTTTCTTTAATTTCAAATTGGGCTTTATGAGGAATGTACACCTTAGCAACCCTTTACTCCCAGAAAGGGAAGGGTTTGAATGCTGGCTTTTAATAATTCATGCAGTGATTCTTCCTGGATGCTGTGTGGGTATGAATTTGCTTTTCTTCCTTACAAAGCTTACATTCAATTGAGAGAAAAAGATCTAATATTTACATGTATGAGGATTAAACGATGATGGTATCTTATTATTGCCACAGAAAACGTTTATCAAACGGGCTTGAGTTGAGGATTTGAAGCTTCCCACAGCTACGAGAACACTGCATTGCTCAGACAAATGCTTTTCTCTGTGACTGTAAAGTAACTGTGATTCATATCTGAGTCCATAACTGTGCTTGGAACATGCTCTTTAAATGAGGCTTTCAAATCCCTCTGCTCACCTCACAGAGATCCACACTTCAGTGTTGCTCTGACCCAGCTGTGGCAGTGACAAATCAGTTTCCACAGTCACTTAACAGCGACTCTCAGAATTGGGCCACTGGCAGACAGAGCAGCTGTGATGCCTTTAATTCAGAAGTAATGACTTTTGTCCACTGAAAACTGGATCAATGCACAAAAACTCTTTTCACTAAAAATCAGAGGATTTCAGTTACTACCCAGATAGGCAGGAGCTGCTGATGCCAATGGCACATCACTAAATACAGAGCCCAAAGCGCTCCCCATAATTCTGTCTTCTGCCCCACACATGAAGTCTGCCTTCAGAAAAGGGTAAATAAAATCATGAACAGAAAGGGATTGATCACAATAAAATAACTCTAAACTTCCCTTCTCATACAAAGCTGAACTTTCATTTTCCTCTCTCTGAAGGATGTGCCATAGAAGAAATATCAACAACTGCTTATATGAAGAGACATCAGATGCAGAAACATGGACTTTCATAACTCAGTATGTTTTTGACAGCTTTGGTAACTGAGGGATGGAAAAGTTTTGGGGAGAGGTCCCACCAAAACAGTTAAAAATTAGGAACACATTTTATTTCAAGACTCAAAGGGCTGTTTCTGATAAGGCCTGGCTATATTGTTCTCACTAAACCAAATGAGTTATGCCACGCGAAGGTAAGCAGGGTTTCTCCTCAACAAAGTAAAGACATTTGATAGGAAATTCTAAAAGCATTTTGGATATTCTGAGGTTTGGCCTGTTTCAGGAAATACTCTGTGCTGTGGTTACCGTAATAATTCTCATTATTCTTCTGCCTGGCCACTCTCTGCTCACTAACAACTTTTTTTTCCCATGTCTGATCTTCAATTTACACAAAAGTTGGCCGTTTTAAAATTATAAGCATGTCTTCCAAAGTCTGAAGCTCCATTCAACAAAGACAGCCAAGACTTTGATGACAAGACAGAAACATCCCTACATCCAGTCCATGCTGCTTCTACAGGAGCTGGATGAGGAATATCTCTGTGGGTGTGAGACTAAGTGAATTTCTCAGGGCATCTGCAGTCAAGAAGGGATTTGAAGATGACTATCCCAGTGCCAAACCATCATGGTAATCCTTGGATTTGCCTTCCTTCTGCCCAGTTGTATCATCCAAGGTAGAAACAGAGCATCCTCACTGCACTGGGGGTATTGGACTAACCTGCAAATGAACCATTTGCCCTTAAGACCCTGATCTTTGTCTCTGAAAATACAAACTTACCTTGGCATTATCACAGAAACCAAGCCTGGCAGGTGACTCATTTTGCAGTGGGGACCCTTTGAATCACTTTTCCCTACACATTTGTCTGGGTCTTGAAGCATCTCCAGTCATTGAGTGAGATGGACACAATCACACGTGTGTTGCATGTAAAGTGGCAGATGGAGCTTCTATGGCAGATATCTTATTTCTTGTTAGTGCATATGAGCCCCCCCAGAAACAGCTCTTCCCAGCAAGTCCACCCATGTGGGAATTCTCAAAGCTTGAGCACTATTTCCTGTATGATCTGATGCAGCATCACGTCTCTTGTCTTAATCCACTTGTGCTTTGTTATTTATCTGATGTGCACTTACACAGCCACCATGAGACTGATGTTAGCTGAGAGCTGCAGGTAATCATGGGACAACCCAAACTTAATTAGGAGGTATTTTTGTATTCAATTACTCACGTTCAGAAGTTTATGTAAGATCAAGTCTTAGTATTGTACCCACGGCCTTTATATTCACTGCATGGGTAGTAGCAAAAAGACAATACTCTTTGTCCAAGCTGCAAGGTTTCTGCCAATATTTGCCATCTGGGACACATTCCCTATCTTTGCTCTTGCCTTTGTGTCTGAAGTAGCATCATCTGAATGGCAAGACATGTTGCAGTCACACATGCTCAGTGTTTGTTACTTGGCTGATGTTCAGACTCCATGGAGAAACACTCATAAAAATTGTCCTGATCAAAGGACAACAGCAACAAAACTTTGAAGATGTGTTCAGGACATATCTGGGGCTGGGCAAAGAACTAAAGTCATTTGAAGGCAGTGTCTTTAATGGATACATTCTGTGTGGATGCTGGCTGGATGAATCTGTTTCCATGAACACTTTGAAAGTTCAAATGATTCATTTTCTCTTGCTGGAGCACAATGAGATTACGTCTATGCAGTTGTGTCAAATCTCTGTGGGGAGGTTCTTAGGCTGAACCTCTCAGTTTCACATTGTTACCTGTCCCGCAGTCCCTGACAATGCTCCCACAGCTTCATGGAGACCAGGAATTTACTCTGAGACAGCTTGAAAAATACTGGGGTCTTCTTAGAGGATAAAATTTATCTCTCTATTAAAATCAGGTTGATTTTTTTTCCTCCTTTGTTCCTGTCTAGCGAGGTCCTCCCTCTCTTGGAGCAGGAGCAGGTACAAAGGGGACACACCCCCAACCCCATTGCTCTTCCCAGCACTAAGGATGCATTGCCACGCTGCAAAAGTGCCAAGAGCAACACAAGACTGTTGTCAAGAAGAAGCATGTTGTTCTGGTCCAGGATATCAGCAGTGCAGATGCCACTTAAACTTTGCACTGAACCTTCAGTGGTGAGAATGATCGACGTGATTTGCAGCCAATCTGTCCTGCATAAGTTTCCTACAGCAAATCAGAGCTGGAGTAATATTAAAGTCAAATTATAAGGTGTCTTTTTTTTTTTTTTACGGCATTGCAATGTTTCATTCCGCCTGCAGTTCTTCTGAAGTTTATAGCACAATTGTCCAAAAAGTACCTCTTTTAGGGAAATGTTACATTGAAAGAAAATCAAAGAATCTCTTTTATTAAAAAGACCTCATTGGCTTCCTTTTTGGTTTAGATCATCACTGGAAAATTGGAATTCCTTGGAAGCTGGCGGCTCTCTCTGGTTCATGTACATTGTGTTTCTAACCAGAGAAAGCCTGTAAGACCTTCCACCCAGAGAGGTGAAGTGTCCAGGTAGGTGGAGGGTCCATAGGGAGCAGCAATGCCTGTAGGAGTGGTCTGGTTTGATGTGGTTATTACAGCTGGCAATAAGACGTGCTGAGAGACAGGTACACTGTGTCTGCCTTCTAACCCCACTTATTTTATGCTAAACACTCCTCTCCAGTTTCCAGATTCTTTCCTGACTACTGCTTATGAATCCTACAGTCAGAAATTAAGTGAAAACCACAATGAAGCTGTTAAAAGGCTCATTGCTTGAATTCAGGTGTTCTTTTTGAGGTTGTAGAGTCTGAGTGTGGGAAGAGATGTTCCCTTTCTATTTCTCCTTTTTCTGTGGGTATATAAAAAAAGAAATAACATCTCCTGCCACCCAGTCCTCACCCATGCTAGATATACTCCCTCTTTTCAAAAGCCATCTCATAACAACTGATGGTGCTCTTGCTGGCCTGGAGCAGCATTTCAGGAGCAATTAAAGTGCTTGGGGATGTGTCTGGGGGAGAAGATATTCCTCTGGCCTCTCCTTAAATGAAGGTGCTATTCATTCACCAGTGTTTCTAATTACCAGCAAAATAATTGAAATACTGGAATAATCTATTTGAGGAAGGCGAGCAAGGGCTAGGGTGATTTTATTAGAGCAGGGGGTGGAAACTTGGTGCCAATGAGCTGAGCAAAGGGTTGGACTTGATCTTGAAGGTGTCTTCCAACCTAGTGATTCTGTGAAGGGTAATTCAGCTTGGAGGGATGTAGGCAAAGATGAAGAGGAGACAAAGGAATGCTGCAGGCACAGCCAGGAAGTGGATGGAGGTTTGAAATAATTCTCTTTATTCCACAGCAGACATTTGGGGTGATCTTAGCCCATGAAGTCTCAGGGACTCTGGTTCCTTCACAGGGACGTACGTAACCCAGTTGGGCTTAGTGGAAGATACCATTTCATAAGGATGAGAGATGAAAGAAGAGGCTCTGGATGCTCTCAGGTATCATGATCCTGTCGGCAGTGAGGATTCAGGAGCTGGGTCAGGGGAAGCCTCTTCTATTGTCTCTCCACTGTTCTGTTCCTCCCACCACCTTAGACAGGCTGGTGTCTCTAGGGCCAGTTCCCAAGGCTCTTCTCATGAGATAAACAACAGCAGAGACCATTGGTGGAGATTTGGGTGTACTCCCTTCCTCCTCCTCCCAAGTCCAGACTCTTCACACTCTTCTTCCCTGTCCCTGATCATTCCAAGGCCCAGACATCTCCACACAAAACACACAGCTGTGTGATTCTGCAGCAAGCTGGGAAGAAGGAGGAGGTTGCTGGTGGGATGTTGGATAGTGGTTTCCACTTAATTTCTGGGTGTAGGATCCATAAAAATCAGTAAGAAATCACCCCTGCTCTGGAGAGAGACAGAGCAGATGGCCTGGGAGCAGGCAGCAGACATGACAACTGCGCTGTTGTCACCCTGGTATTACTTTTATCAGCAAACTTTTTGCACTATTTGCCCTTTTGGGGGTCTCTCTATGAGTCCTGTAGAAACTGAGATTCCCCATTGACACGGGTGGCCCGAGAATTCCTTCCCAGCCAGCCCTTTCCTCTGGGCCCGCGCCAGGAATGGCTGCCCCCAAACCCAGAGCTGGGGTCGCAGTGGCAGTGCAGAGCAGGGCTGCTGCTGCTCTCAGGGGAACCTGATGTTGTCAGTGTCTGGGACCCAGGCAAAGAGCAGGGACACGTCCTTCGTGTGAGTTCTCAAAGCAGTTTATCACCCCAGAGGGTCAGGGAGGAAAGAACCCAGAACAGAACAGTGCACCGGGGTTTAAACGGGGGTGGTAAAGGGCAGGATACAATCTTTAAACCAGTCAGGGAGCAACAGGGGAGGAGCTTCAGGAGGACTTACAGAACACAGTCCAGTGAGGAAACACAAGGGGTGGATAAATCTTAACTGAGCCAATGGTGCGTCAAGGAAAACAGAAGCTTCCAGACTTAGGGGCAGGATCAAGGGAGGATTGACATCCAGCAAGCGGGGTAAAGGGTAGGTCTGAGGGTTGAGTGACATCTGGGTGAGGGAGGAGAGAATGAGGACCAAACCAACAATGGGGAGGACTGGAACAAACCGTTCAAAGGCTACACAAGACATGCATTAAAGGAAAACACACCACCACACCCCATGGCAGCTGCTGCCTCTTGTAACTGCAAAGGCCTCGACTGGATTACATGAATGTCCTCCCACAACAACAACAATCAAGGATCTGCTGCAGAAGCTCAGGATGAGGTTGAGTTCATGAATTCAGACATCAAGCTTGAGAGGACGTAAGTGTGGCAGAGTAAATGACAGCCTGTGGTGAGTCTGGATGATCAGATGTGCTGAAGAATCAACAAGAGTAGAGTTTTCACCTTACCTGATTATCTCACCAGTCACCAACTTCCACCAGCACCACCTACAGAACTTCTCAACTTTTATTCCCAGCAGGGAAGTCACTGCTGGTCCAGACAAAAGATTGTGCCACTCTCCATGTCTGTATAAACTGGAGGATTCAGGGCTTGTCACTCCATGAACAAGGTATAAGGCACTGCCAATGATATCGAGCACCTCTATAGGAGCAACTTGAGATTTTACTGCCTGCCAAGATAAGGCCCAAATGTCTCACTGCACACAGACACTGTTCCCCTCTGCATATCTTACCTGGGTCTCAGCCCTGAGCAAACTTCAGTCTTCACTCATTGAGGCTGAAACCCGTGGCTGGAAAGATTTTAGTTCTGAGAAAGGCTTTGGGTGGGTGTTGCAAAAACAGACTGACATATGTATTCCCTTTCTCTAAAAATCTTAATGGAAACACAGCAGAACAAGAGGCTACAGGCAGAGACAAGAGTGCTATGGATGTCAGGCTGCTTGAAATCTCTTACAGGAGTAGGCTTTGACAGCTGATCTTGTTCATCCTTCCCTTGAGATGTGTCAAGCTGGTGAGATGAGAGGTTCTCAGGTGGATAGTAGGTGTGGAACAGTGAGACAGGAGTCACTTCACAGCAACATGCCCCGAGGCCATGCCCTGACTGTGCACACTGACAGCAGAGCTTCTCTGAGCAGCCAGAAACATTTTCCACATCATCAGTAATACCAAGATAACCATTAACTGTGTCCAGGTCCTGACCTTGAGAGCAATCAATGTGTCTGTGTCTGTTCCCATGGTCTAACTCCAGGCCTGGCAGTGATATGGAATATAAGTATTTATATAAGCTTATATATTTATATAAGCTCCCCATCATATCCTTGACTGCATTGTTTTCTCCTCTTCCCTGTGTCAAATCACCTATGCAGTTGTAACCCCTATTGTGGCAATCTCTCTTTTTTTTTTTTTGCAAATTATTAAACTCATACTCGTGTCCAGCTCTAGAGTTTAATACTGCTTGAATGGTAAGTGCCCTGGAAAACAGCCAGGCCCCTTCTTTAGATAAGAACCAGCTGTGAAGTCTGGTTGTTGCTCCAAATATCCCCCTAGTTTGGGTCTGTGCCAAACTGGGGATGTGGTATGAGCTAATCACTCACAGAAATTAGAGGCTGCTCTGAAAGGCAAGTGGTTGTTGTGCTGAATGCACAATATTAAGATCTTATCTTGCTTTACAAGCAGACTAAACCCAGAATGAATCAATTATGAGATTAGAATTAATCCAATAATCCTCTGTTCTTCTGTGCCTGGAATCAGATGGTGCATCTGTAAAGATAGTGTTAGTTACGGCAAATGAGATCATCGCTTGTCCCATTTTATTAAAAGCCTTTCCCAAGCGTTAACAGCTCGGGTGAGAGGTTGAAATGAAATTAAATTGCAATCCCTTCTCTTTGACTGATTGCCATTGTGCACACATCCTTGGCCTCAGCTGCCCAGAGGGGATGGCCAGCACAGGAAACTGTGACTGTTGGAATGGGATGCAGAGAAGTTCTGCTGAGGGATTTCCACCCCTGGATGTGGCTGCCAGTGTAGCTGGGCTTGTGGCAGGGAGGAAGCCACAAAGCATTACTGACCTCCTTAATTTCCTCCTGCAAACTCCTCTTCCTATGCTGCAGCTCGGGCTCAGGGCAAGAAGCTGAAACGTGCCTCCCTGCCCACCACTGGTGCCTCTCACCAGCCAGGCCTTGCAGTACTTGTCCTCTCTCCCCCTTTCTGCATGGATTTTACATTCCCACTTGTCCTGACCTAAATCTGGAGAGTTGCTCTCCTGACTTATATTTTGCATCAGAGACCAAGCACAATCTTGCTGTTTACCTGGTTTTGCTGTTCAACCTTTGTATTTCAGAGCCAAACTTAAGCTTGAGTATTCCTGACACTTCCCTCCCCTTCTCTTTAAGGAACCAAAATAAACCAAAAAGAAAAGGGAAGTCCAAAGTAAACCTGCTGCAAGCATCTCTCACCACTTCTTATTTGGGCCATCAGGGCTTGAAACAGATTTTTAGTGCTCATATGGCTCTGCCACTGGATCCAAGACATGGGAACTGTCATGAATGACCATAAGAAGTCCCATGAAATGCACAACACTGAGTATCACCCAAGGGGAAAGATGTGACTTCAATGAAGGAGGAAGAAGACAACTCTTTTATCCATGGTCCTGCCTGTGTATCCATCAGGAAGGTGAGTTTGGTCCAGGCTTTGTGCATTGAAGATGATATTCAAAGTTTGCAGCCTTCTGCTAAGATAAGTGCTCTCCTTCAATCACCTTTCACATCCAATTTCCAACCAGAAACACTTGGAAAAAATTAATAGATGTGAATTTTCTTTCCATTCTGCTGAAGGGAATCTTGGTAAATTTGTTTAGACTTTTCAAAATAACTCTGTCTGAAGCAGAGATACCTGGATGATCCCAGCTTTCACAACTAATATTGTCAAATCTAGGTGCAACTGAAAACAGAAGTTGAAGAAAAGCACTTTTCCATGTCTTTTACATTAAGGCTCATTTGTTGGAGTGCACAACTAAATAGCAAAAGCCAAATGGGAAAAGGAAGGTCAGGATGAATTCTTCATTATAGAGAGCTAGTAAGCAGATTTACAGCAACAGAGGATTTGGTCCACTGTAATCAACAGTAATCAACAGAAATTGAAGTTGAGACTTCCAGCTAGTGTGCATTTTAAGCTGTACCCTTGATCTAAAGCCCTTCCCTAACACTCTGTCTGGAAAAACAAATTGCAGTCCCCAACAGCAAGGTATAAGCAACAGCCCCATGAATATGTAAAGACCTTTCGGATGGTATTTTAGAACAGCGTTCAGTAACCATTATCCACAGTTAACTGACTTCACCAGGCTTAAAAACAGGAGTCTTTAATTACAGTCGTTTATATTTCCAAAGATAGACTATAACATATTTATAAACAATCTGTGCACTTGGTGAGTAAATGACACACGGCATGAATCATTCCTTAACAGTTCTTATATAATATTCAAAGTGGGCATGAATGTTTCATGAAGGCACTTCCACTGCTGAACTTGGTAGGAAACTGAGCTTTCTTCCTTTCTAGGCTGCCTCTTCTTCTCCTTTTCCTTCTGTGAAAGCCCTGAAAGGCTCAATTCCTGTCAGAAACCTTTGGATTTGCTGAGCTGTTTCCAGTGCTGGACTGATGCAACTTAGATTTGGAGCATCTGTGCCAGGTGCAGAGTGACACACTTTGTCACAAGGAATTGCCTCTAAAATACCAAAACTCTTGTGTCTCATGATGTAGCACCAGTACCTTTCTTGTCCCAAGGAAATATTGACTTAAACATTGGGATGTCCATGGCACTGCAGAGATTAGAGAATCAAAGGATGGGAGGTGAAATTCCAGCCACTCAAGGGGTCTAAAGGTTTGTTCATGACTGGGAAACACTGAGGTGAAGTTTTTGGTGCAAAATCACTGAGATTTAGTAGTACCTTGAGTGGTAGAAAGGATTGGACCAGGCTCCATCAATGCTAGACATGGACAAGCCTCCACATAAACCCCAGATCAGGGTTAACTGTGTGGGATGATTTTGGGACAGTTCAACCCCTCTCCAAAACTTCTGCAAAGAAGTAACAGGCAGCTGCAACAGCTTTGTCACAGGCCTGAAGCAAAGAGAATTTTTACTCTTTCTGTGCTTGTCCAGCACAAAGGGAGCCTGTCTGTAATTAGGGCTCCAATATGAGATGGTGCTATAATAAATATGCAATCACACTTCTAGAAACTTTCTGATTTGTCTGTTGCACTTCAAATCCCCATGACTATGGATGTTCACCTCACTGAACTTTCCAGACAGGTTGGATAATGATTCTTTGTGTGGACAGCAGGGAACATTGATGGGAACAATCCATTGTTAGGTGAGTGGCTTTATTGATACATGACAGCTTGGACAGCAGGGGTTACTGGAGTCATCCTGTTCTGCTTTTGCCATTTTAATTTTTCTACAAGCCCCAAGGGCCAAATGAAAGCATGAATGAATAAGTAAGAAGATATCCATTTGCAATATGTCCACAATTGTTTTCCTCAGAGCATTCCCTATCCATAGCCAAGTGTCTCAAAATTACACCAGGCAAATTTCACAGACATCTATTCATCCTTGACTTTCATTAAAACATGCTGTTCATAGCAGCAATAAAGTGTATGGGTTTTAAACGAACCTAGATTTGTATTTTACATAGGCTGCTCAGTTGTTGTTGTTGCAATAATAAATGACACGGAGACAATTTCAGATTGTTCTGACAAAAATCAGGACTCCTAAGGGGAGCCTGCCTCATGCACATGAAGTTGTAGCTCTGAGCAACCAGCCAGGAAGATGCAATTAATTTCCCCCTTGTGAGTAAAGCCATTATATAAAATACCACAGTTGCCTTGAGGGCCAAATTGAAGGCACTGAATTATGTATTATCAAAACTGACTTTACAATGATGTCTTCATGGGCACTGCTGCTGCTTGTGAATGGAAGGGGAATGGCAGTCAGCTGCCAGGATCTTATTTGTGTGCAACTCTCTTGGTTGCTGTAAACAATACTCTGCTCATGTGAACACCTTGATGAGATGCAGTGACATCTCTCTTTCCCTTGAGGGAGTGGCATAGAAAAGAGAGGAAATCCTGAAAAGTCTGCTTAATTATATTGTGTACAGTCAGAGTTCAGCCCAAGTCCACTGCTCTTTGCTCAAGACCCAGAGATGTAGAGGTTTTCCAGCCCATTTCTCTCCTGTTGGAACAATGAGGAACATTAAAGACCTAAGGTGAGCTGCCACTTCCAATCTACTGGAGCCATCTTTTGTCTGGGATGGAGGTCTGAAGCCTCAATATCTGGTTTGATTTCTGCTCAGAGAGTCTTTGAATGCCCTGGGTTGGAAGGGACCTCAAAGCTTACCCAGTTCCACCCCTGCCACAGGCAGGGACACCTTCCACCAGACCAGGTTGCTCAGAGCTCCATCCAACCTGGCCTTGGACACTTCCAAGGATGAGTCATCCACAACTTCCCTGGGCAAGGTGTTCCAGCACCTCACCACTCTCAAAATAAAGAATTTCCTCTTGATATCCAATCTAAACCTGCCCTCTTTCAGTTTAAAGCCGTTGCCCCTTTTCCTGTCACCACATGCTCCTGTAAATGCAACATGAACAGAAAACATCCCCATTAAAACTGTGTGGAATTTCATCTCCCTTCTGCAGCCACCACACTGGCAAGTAATGTGGAAGATTTCCTTGTATCCCATGAGGAGAGGAAGGCAGGAGCAGGGGGATTAAGATGGTATCAATGTCCTTGCCAGCCAGACAGGAGCGTGTGAGATGAGGCAGAGAGCAGGTGTGAAGTCCAGCAGGTCACAGCAGATCAAAAGGGGGTTGTTAAGGAGTATTTTCAACTGGGCATTCATGAGATACATTTTTACACAGAAAAACATCCTTAGCATTTCACAATTTCAAGCCAGTAAACCAACACCCTGTATGTTATATTTATCCTTAGAAGCAAACAAGGAAGAAAAAATTGCAGTGCCTGCAGCGAGATTGGATGGTGGCTCAGTGATAAGGGGGAAGTGGGTTTCATTTTTCATGAGTGTTTTCCCCTCTCTCTGGCTTCTGATCTGAGTCATCACATTGCTGCTGTGAGGCAGGTATTCACTTTAAAAGCAATAACTACTTAATTAAACTTCAGGTACTCTGAACTGTTCAAGCACACATAAAAAAGGGAAAACATATATTTCTTTTGGTAAATGGTTGTCACACATTCATTTCTGATAGAATACATCAGCAGTGCAGCAAGACAGGACACATTTTGCTTATATTATAAATGATAAAAAGCAAATCAAGATTGCTTCTTTCCCTTCAGCCTCACATTTTGGCAGACTAAAAGCATCCAGGAAAGGGAGTGAATGTCCACTCCAGCAAAGGGAACATGGAAGCCTTCCTGCTCTGACTCTGAACAAGCATGAGACCTTTCCAAGCTGGAATTTGTCCTGAGATTTTCCCATAGAAAGCCTGTGACTATTTGAAACATGTACAACTACCCAATAAAAGAAGCAATTATTCATAACAGAAGAAAAATTATTAAAATCTTTTTGACAAATAATTCCTGATTAGGGAGATGGGGGATACTTAGGATTAACAAAAAAAAGTTCATGGAAACCCATTCCCTCCAACGTCTCCCCTCTTGCTTATGGAGCAGTGTGAACATAGAAAAAACCCTGAATATTCCTGAATATTCAACTCTCTCTGAGGGATTCCCACTTTATTTTCTTATTCAGATGGTCTGGGCCATTTGCCAATTTCCCCTTGTGCTGCAAAGGCAAAGCCAGAGCTTGCTGGCCTTTCTTTTAGTCCTGAGATGTTCCTGGGAGCTGAGGAAATCCCAGGTGGCAAAGCAATCTCCCAGGGAGCAGGATGAGTGCGTGTGCAGTGCCCTCGTGAGCTGGGGAGAGGTGTGACCCGGTGACACCTCCACACTGACAGCAAGATTTTTCCTGTCTGGGTTAGAAAGAAATGCTCCTGTTCCCACTCCATTAATCAGGCTGGGAAAATATGGGCCCTTACCAAAAATTTAAATTCACCTGAACAACACATGAGCAATGTTGAACAACACTTTAATAGCTTTGTCTGAGCTTTTTGGATATAATGTTATCTGGCAGTTTCTATCCACGGCCAAATCAATTTGTTGGAGCTATAAGCATGAGTTTTCTTCCACATCCAGGAGCCAAAATGGCCTTTTGAGCAGTGGGAAATCAGTGCACAATGTAAATTAACCCCTAGGTCTCCTTTAAGGACCTTGTTCCTAACACAAGAACACAGTGGTTTGCAACTCTCCTTTTCATTTTTTTTTAAATGAAAACACAAAGTAATTTAAAGCTTGAACAAACTTTTGAGGCATTTCTGTTATCTACAGGCTAGACAGAGAATTTTCATGTCATGCAGGGAGTTTCACTGGGATCACAGCATTTTTAAGCACATCCACCTGCAGCAAAATGTGACTTGGTTCTGCAGGATGTTGGGCATGACTGAGAGGATGGCTGTACCCCATGAGCTTGGTTAGTGTGGTAGACTTGGTTTAGTGGTTTAGGGCAGTAGCTGAATCAGAATTAATGGAAAGATAGCAGATCTCAAGATTTACAACTGCATTCTTCACAAAGGCTTGCAGAAACCTTGCAGTCCTTAAACCCAGTTTTGCTGCCGTGTGAGCCAAAGATCTGGGAAACAAAACTCCCCATGTTTCTGTACTCTAGATGGGAACTTTACTCATCTAGTGCTGACTGTCTGAAAGCTCCGTGCCCACATGGCTCATGACTCCCTTTGTAGTCATCTGTAGCGTGTGATTCATCTCATACTAATGAGACTTTTAGATGAATTTCATGAATCACATTTATAGAAGTATTCTCCTCTTTCCACTGATGATGTAGGTTAGACAACCAGCTCAGATGGGCCTGTCAGCATTGTGACTGGAGATATGGGAGACAAATCCCACACTTTTGTTCCTTTCTTCAGCTCATGAAACAGAGGAGGGGGATCTGCATGTAGAATTTGAATGATAAAAATAGCTGTGAATGATTAACAAAAATGTCACCCTCTGAAACTTTTGCCTTGCTAATTTGGAAGATGTGTATCAGTCATCTTAAACTGCCAGCTCACCAAAAACTGGCTTCATATTTGTGGTGTAAAAACGTCAATAACTAAAACAGCACCAAAAATCAGCCTGGTTAATTGTTGAGATTTCCTGTTTATTAATTATTCTTATTGTATTTCATGTTGGAAATACACCAAACTGCAGGGGAAAAGAGTGAGCTTAGGATGCAAAAAGGTTGTTGACACATTTCTCACTGGATGAGTGTTCATAACTCTTAAACTCCTTGGATTTGCTTCAATTCATCTTATCGTAATTTCTCTTAAACAAAAACCATATCCCAAATTCCTTTTTCATCTTTCAAGTCCCCTTGCTCCTCAACCACACTGTTGGCTTCAGTCAGATCCCCCTCAGAGTGGTGTACTATGGGAAGGGAGGATGCAGCCTGCCCAGAGCGACTAATTTGGATTTTCAACTCCTCTCCTGAAGCTTCATTTTTATATTTTCTCTTTATTCCATTATTCATATCTCAGTCTGTAGCTACTCCAAAGGCAGCATTGTAGTCCCTGCCACAGAGATGTATTTTTTTGAATGCAATGGGGTCCTTTCTGAGGGATGCTGAGCTGCCCTTTGGAGTTTTGTTATTCTTTGGTGATTTGCTGAATCCAACTTCCTTTTGTTCTTCTTTCTTTCAGTGTGTGCTCACTTCACAGCTGAGCATTTTCTGAACGTGGTGCCTTTCCTGCCCAAATCCTGCACCACAGATATGGTGCCCTGGCATTTTCAGGGTTGCTGTGGGCACTCAATCGTTTTTTCTGGTTAGAAATTCCTCACAGCCGACCACTTTGTGCCACCACCAGCTCCTTAACTGATAGCTAATAGAATTCCTGAGATGTAAAATGAAAGTCCTTTTCTGTTCAGCAGTGAGGGCACCCTGCCCTGTCCATTCTCCAGTTCCATAGTGTTCCCTTTTTGAAGCAATAATAGATTTATTTATTTACTCTGAACAAGAGTTTGTCTTTTTTTTTGTAGTGGTCCATGCTATGACCCAATTCTGGATGAACTTCACCTACTTCCTTCCTGATCTATGCCCGCCTACTCTATTTCGAGGAGTGATGTGAGGCGTTGGAACAGGAAAAGGGGAAAATATTACTTTGAAGGAGATGAAAAAGGATTTAAAACAACCTGCATCAGCTCCAGCCCAGTCCTTCCTTGTTTTGCTGATCAGTCAGTCCCCACCAGTGTGTATCACTGTGCCTCTGCCTGATGGCAAGAGAGCAGCACTGGGGTCTCATCACTTCCAACTCCCCTCCGTGCCTGTTTCATCTCAGATTTCAAAACCCCTTCAGGCTGCACCGTGGACTTTTTTGACAAGTCAGCAACTGTTAATGTCTTCAGAAAACAGCCTGAAAACCTGAAAGAGGCACTCTTGCCTCTGACAGCGACATGCAATCACAGGAACACCCTTCCCTGAGCCCGCAGCTAGCGCAGGAACCCTTTGAAAGTCAGTAAACATGCAGCTCTCCCTAACCCTTGCCATCTTCTTCCTTCCCTCTGGCCTGGAGGCTCTTCCCTCCTCTATTTGTCTGACACACATTTTGCACAGGGAGCAGAAGTTAATGGTTTAGTTACAGAACAGGGAAGCAAGAATATTTTTAGCGTGCCAAAAAATTCCGGATTGAATGGTGCTGTATGTGGCATCACTTCAGCGTATGGGGCTGAAAACCTTGAATCCAGGGAAGCTTTTTTCTCTTCCTATTATTTCACAACCCAGTCTGAGCAATTCCAAGCCTCAGGATACTCTGTAAAATTGCACACCTCGATGCCATGAGTTTGGTAAGGTTTCCTGGCTGCACAGGGAGAAGGGGTTTGGGTTTGCCAGACAGGAGGTTTGCTGTAAGACATTGGAAGTTGTTATGTGGAATTATTTGACTTCATAGAGAAAATCGAGGGGGTTTGCAGTGGTTGAAAGAGGCAGTAAGGTCTGGCAGCTGTTCATTTGTTGGGCCCAAAAGCCATTGTCACACAGCATGGACATCTGAGCACCAGCAAGTGAGTGTGTTTTGACAAGATGTTAATGGGCTGTGACTCTTCTGTCTCTCTGGATTTGTCTGGTCCTTGAGAAAGGGGTTTAAATGTAAATTAATTCGTTTTTAAACACAGGACCCAAGGAGGTTTATCTTCACCCTGGGGTGTACATGCAGTGTGGGGTATATGAGCAACACTGAATGTTGGTGAAGATAAACTCAGCCTGTTCTTTAGCCCCAGTTCTACCACTTACAAGACAGAATAGCTGAATTTCAGTGTGAAATAATAGGAAAGATGCATGTGTTTTCATTAATCTCACTTTTCAAAATCTGAGAAAGATTAACAGACAGTCCATGATTAAATGAATAGTAGAATAGATAAAATACTGGACTTAAAAGAATGGTCAAGAGAAACTTCTGACAAGATGGTAACTCTCAACACTTGCTGTTTCTATCATGGCAAAGGGGTTGTGGGTTTGGAAGGAGCAATGAGCAGAGTTTGGCTTCATAAAAATCCTCCTTTGATTATCACATGAGGGAACATCCTCTTGACCACAGGAGGAAGTCAATCTGTGGCTATCTTCATGTCCAACTCCCTAAAAAAAACCTCTCATTTTTTCACTGAGCCTTTCTTGACCTCCTTGGATCATCACCACTCTTCAAAAAACTGTATCCCTGAGATTTCCAAGGTTTTTCTCTCCATGTACAGTGTGAACCTCAGAGTGATCTCAACCCTGGTCATATCTTCAGAGACAATGGCAAACTTCAGCTGGGATGTTAGAAAATTCCATTAAAAATTGTCTGCAGTGAACACATAAGCATGGAAATACCATTTTTACTCGTTTGCCATCAGCTCTTCACCTTTTTTGATGGGAATGGAACCATCAGATCACCTTGACAAGAGCTGGAAGAAGAGACAATATTAAGGATTTAATACCTTTGGAGACCTCCTTCTCAGATGAAGAATCAACCAAATATCCTTGGTGACAGCCTGTCTTTAGTGATCTCAAGGAAAGAACAGTGGTACTTTTTTGTTGGGCAAAGCACTCAAAATATTTTAAAAGCTTTCAGGTTAACATTGTTTTGTTCTTTTATCCATAGAAGTCTTGACAAGATCAGGACATCCCATTAAAAAAAAATAAAATATATTTACTGCAAAGCATTTGGCAACTTAGGAAAACAGTTTATGGTTTAGCAGAGAAAATAACCCGGGAAGATGTCCAGATGCTGTAGAAGTTGTTGGTGCTGCTGCTGCTTCTGTGGGCAAGGATCACTGATTTGTAAAAATGTAATAGGATGCAGATTATATGGCCTGTTAACAAATGCAATATAAATGCCATTGAGGCATTAATGATATTCTTTTGATTTATCAAAACAGATTTTGCATGGGATGAAAATGTCACATAAAACCCCAGAATATTTGCCCTGTCTATTTTTTTCTTAAGCAGTAGCTTGCAGATCTAATGGTATTAAAAATGGAGAGAACATTCCTGAGGGCAAGTGAAGTCCTTCACCCTCCCCATGTTAGCAGATCCTTCAGGCAACTTCATCCACACATTTGACAACTTCAGAGAGTCCAAAAAAATCCATCTTTTTATATGTCAGCCTTGGTTCTCTGATACAGTCAGGAATATGGAGATCCCTGGAATTTTACAGCACCAGATTATGGGAGGGAAGATGAGGATTCTTGCTGCTTGTCTTAGCACCTAAACTCCTTGCTTAGGCAGCAGACTGTTATTTTACTTCTGTTTTGGCTGTTAGCTTAAAAATTTCATATTTGTGAGACTATCTCTAAAAACAGTGGGCTGGGTCACAAAACAGATAGAGAATAATCACTAATTAATCAGCCATCAGACTAATAATGGGCCTTCAGTTTTGCCAACAAACCCCGCTCCTAAATCTCACCCTCATTACCAATAACTACCAATTTAGAGTCTGTGTTACTGCACCAGTTTTATTAATGTCACATTCAGGAGGATACTGTAGCAATAAACTGGCATAAGGCTGTAAAAATAGGGTTGTTGTACATATTAATAATGTATTTTATAGTGCACTTTAATATTCTGGATCCAAGCTGCCTGGCTTTATCATCAGAGGAGGAAAAAGGCAAGTCAATCCATCATCCTCACCTGATCCTACAGCAGCCACCTAACTCATCACAGTGATACAGATGGGCACAATATTTTGTTGCAAAAGTCTTATTATTAAGCAACACTATTAGTTCTGATTTGTTATAATGCCTCATAATAAGCTTAGCAATAAGTTTCTAACTGATTTATGGGGGTGCTTTTTTAAGCAGGCGATGTCTGCAATCCCTCCAGGAGATGGGTTTGGAGGGAAGTGGAGGTCTCTGAGCAAGAGGAGAGAACCCTTTTTATTTGGGCTTAGTCCAGGGCACAATCCTTCCTCCAGGTCTGCTCCATGTGGGAAAAACAGCTAAAGCTAAAGCTTCAGAGGCCCATGTTGAACATCAGAGCAGCCAGAAAGCTGTTGCTGCATTTCCCATTTTTGCCAAAGAAGACCCTTACCTTCACCTTGGATGAGAGAGCTGAATCCCAGTTTGAAAACATGTAGGAATTGGTGTGATTTAGGGGTTTAGGGATCTCACTGGTTTCAGGTCTTTGCAAACCAGGCATATTTCATAGTGTTTCCCTCCAACACCAGAATGGTGAAGGAAGCTGAATTAACAGTTGCAGTATACTCATATGATGAGAGAGCCTAAATAAACACATAAAAGGAAGAGTCCTTGCTTTCCTCCATAATTCCACAGCCTTCCCTGCCTCCAGATTGACCACCAGTGGTCTGACTTGACTTGCTATTAAATGGAGCTGACTTTGTGTCCTCTGGGAAGGAGGAATGAGGAACTCATGGGAACATTCAATAACAAAGAGACTTGGACAGAGTAGATGGCACAAGAGCTGGCCCTGACCATCCCTGGAGCAGAACTTCTTGGGAGCTGAGGTAAGGCCACCGTGGAATAAAGCCATGGCTCTTGACCAAGCATGGTCAATCCAACAGCACGACATAAACAGCAGCATCCCTTTGCTCCAAATTTAACACCTTCTCATGGTGGGATCAGGTGGCTGAACCAGTCCTACTAAATCCTGTCCGTGATTATGCTCTTCACCTTCCAGTCTTCCTGGCTTGGAAAAAGAAGATCTCTTGTTCCACTGCCAGTCCCAGCTGCAACATCTGTTCCACGTGCAGTAAATTGTAGGTCAGAGTGATCAGTCAGAGGACAACTGACCCAGCAGATGGATCACCCAAACCATGGTGAGGAGGAAAATGTTCATCCTTGGGGGATGTACATGGCTCCCCTCGGTGCTGTGGCTAGGCTTCAGCTGTGGGGTCAGAGAGGAGAGGAGGAGATGGCACAACCAAGCTGGATGAAAGGTAAGCCTGGATTTGCACTTAAAACCTTGACACCCAGCCAAGGGTTTCATTTTCCCAGTCGTGAGATGATTGTTCCTGTCTGCCGTGGAACCGATGGGCTTTCAGCTGTAGCTGCAGCCATTAATTTAACACAAAGACCAGCATTTCTGTTCCTTTCAAGTGGAACCTGTCATTTGAGTGCAATGACACTGATTACAGTCCCCACTAGCTGGTGATGGACAGGGCTCTTCCCCTTCCAGCCAGACGAGGAGCAAGGCCAGGTGGCTTCAGCACCAACGTGAATAAATGTTTGTTTTCATTGCTACTGTGAAGGTTTGTAACCTGGACTAGGTTTACAAGTAAATTGGCTTCTAATTGTAACCTGGACTAGGTCTAATTTGTAACCTGGACTAGATCTTCAAGTAAATTGGTTTCTAATTGGAGAAGGACAGGAGTAAAAGATGCCAGGAGTCAAGTCCAGGGGTGGACTCTCACTTGGCATAAAATGATGTGGTGTAACTTCCATTTGATGGTGTTTAAGGCTCTGTCCTGGTTGAGGACTGCAGAATTCCATGTATGACTAAGAGAAAGCAAAGCCCAACTACGACAGGGCTTGCCAAGTTTCTTACTGACTTGGCAAACTGAAATGTTGATGGAAAAATTACAGAGGTCCTATTAAATAGAGTTAAAATTCTATTTGTAGTGAAAATTTACTGTCCTGTTGCAATGGCACCGAGCAGAACTTGGATGAAAAAATCACAAAAACATTACCCTGAGGAAAGTACCACATAATCACCCTATTAAACATGTGATTTGTATCACAGTTTAGCTACCTTACACATTAATTTTCCAAGTATTTCTTAACTGCATTGGGTAAGTCATTAAAATAGCACTCTGAGTGGCTGCAGAGATCACTTCTGTCAGGTTTGCCACAATATATCACCTTGCTGTTGACTAAAAATAATTCCCATTCAATTGTCTTGTTTTAACTGAGTAACTGAGGTTTGTCTTTTCTATGCTCACATTTCACTGAAGCCCAGATTTCAGGAGGGACAATGGTAGTGTGCTCCAGAGCTACTGAAGATCTTCTGTGTTTAGGTGTGGACAAACCAGGAAAAGAAATATGAGCAGAAAGTCGTTGATGGTATGGAAACACTTCATCTTACCAATTCTGTACAGGTAAAGGTGCAGCTTCCCTGCCCACCTCCCATCACTTGCAGTTGGCTTGGGGCTGGTGACTTTGCAGCTTTATTTGCTCCATGAGTTGCTAAATCAGGGCAGAGCTGAGTGCTGTGAGGTGATTTTCCCATGGGAGACAGGTTTGTTCCCAAGAGGACAGATCCTGTCTCCTTCATGCTGCCAGAAGAAAGTGAACCAGGATCAAAATCTAATTTAAATGGGAAAAAGATGAAGGCTGTGCTGTTATTGAAGGCAAATCCCTGCAGATCCCTGGGAATATAGCTGTTGTCTAATGGAAGCTGTTAATAAACCAAAAATAGCCATGTAAAGGGAAACCATCCATTATTTATATGACAGGTAAACCACATAAAGACTCCTTATCAAGTTAACATTCCCGGCCAGGTACTTGCTTTTGTAATCTTCAAAAAGTTGAATGGGTAAATGGGTAGCCAGCCAGGGGTTTGTTTTTATTCAGTGTGTTTGTTAGCACCTGCCATTTCCCAAGGAGTTGTGCTCCACATGATTTACACTGCTGCTGGATTGTTTGGCAACATTCCTTCTCAAAGAGGCTACCAGCAATCAATTAGCTCTTTTCATGATTTAGACATCTTTAAGTGTTTCTAATCTTCCTCTCCCCCAACATTTCATTGTCAACAAATTCAATATTTGTTGCACTGTCAACGATCAGGTGCTTTTCTTTCTCTGCTATTGTGCATTCTGTATTTTACAGGAATGTTTAGTTGCTCTGCATGTGACACACTAATAATACCTTTTGGCTAGATGTGGCACACCTCTCAAGATCTCAAAATGTTTTGTAAACTTTCATTAGCTCCGAAATTCCACATGCTGTGATGTCAGTCTAGTCCTTAAGGTGTTTTTTCCAAGTGCTCTTGAGACATCTACACCCTGATAAATCTGTGTGGGAAAAAAGTCACCTACCCAGTTAAGTGCTTGTGATCTCAGGCTGTTCTATGCAAACATAATGTAAAGTGTAAATGTAAAATTGAGATTTTTCTCAACTTGTTTTTAAGGGGTTTTCTTGAATTTGATCTGTGTTGGGGAAAGTTTGTTTTTTTGGTCACTCACTCGTGGGGCTTTTACCTTGTGAGTTCCCTCCTTGGATCTCAAAAAGTTCATATCCTTCCCTCCAACGAGCAAAGAGGGACACCAGTGCACAGCACAGTGGAAGAGGGTTGCAGGAGAGCACAGAGCAGATCCACAGCAGAAACAGGGGCTGGAGAAAGTCACTGTGGGTCACATACCCTGTTAGAGCAGATTATTTCTAATCCATGGCCCAGGAACTCTGGCTGTCATTTCCTCAAGTGTTGTTGCAATTCTCAGGAGACAGGAGGGTGACTCTGGTGGTGAGAGAAGGGTAATTTGGTCTGAGAGCTTGGGTCCCCTGGAGACAACTGAGTGTGTGAGAGACCTGGGTTACTTTTTATAATAGATAATTTCATAGCTAGAAAAAAGAAATGAAAGAGCAGGACGATTAGAAGCAAAAATAAGAGGGTAAATAAAAACATAATAACACTTAAAATGGAAAAATATCGTAGCTTTTAAGCTATTAATGTAACTTAGGGGCTCTTAAGTTTTGAATACATTAAGAATAACAAATTCTTTTCTGTGATAGCAAAAATATTTTCTCCCTGGTAAATACCCCTGGCTCAAAGTGCAGATTTATTTATAGAGTGGTTTCATAGTAGCTCCAAACTGTAAGGTTTTTCTCCTTGAGCCTCTAAGCTCTGTGTGATTTAGTGCTGGGGGATGAGATCACTGTTTAATTAATTTTTTTAAATAAGCGAATGTTCACTTTGGAGAGACAAAAATTTTTCATTCAAGCTCTTTAAGAATGAGCTGTCATGTCAACTAAAACACTAAAACCAAAGCAGAGGTATAAGTCGTATGGAGTTTAGGGATACAGTTAATTTAATCCCCTGTGTTTAGTTTAGGAAAAAAAAAGCACTAACAGCTTGATTTACATCTAATTCCTCCTGCTGTAATGCAGAAGAATTGCTGCCAACAGAGCAGCACTCAAGAACACGATGCCAACAATTAACCAGATCACCCCACGCAGAGCACAGGACCCGAAATTGCCTCCAACAAATGCCCAGAACTTCAGATGCTCTGACCTATGTGGACCAAATAATTTTGTATTCCTTCTAGAAAGTGCAGGTCTGAGCCCTCCCCCCTTATTTCCTAGGTCTGTTTTGTATTTTCCTGTGCAGCCAGGCTGGCTGTGCTCGTATTGCACCAGCTCTGCTGTGGAGATGAAAAATAAGAACGGAGACATCAGAATTCCACACACAAACCTGGAATAAAGGGGTCCACGGACAGACATCCAGTCCTCAGGTTGCAAACACATCTGTCACTGCATGGAGCCACGTGGGGAAAACACAACATATGGCAATGCAACCACGACAGTAAATAAAAGAAATTCTTTGTGTCGGCAGCAGGAGAGGAGCGCCCACACGTCACCCATGTTTGTCTCACACCAGAAAGGCTAAAGAAGACAAAGGCAGCTGCAATGGGAAGTGATCTTCCATTTAAGAATCAGAAGAAGAATGGGCAGCTTTTCTGATCTTTTCTGTCCCAGACCAGAGCCTTTATGCAGCTGTGGATGAGGCACATCCATGACTTCCCTGTGGCAGCCAAGGAGGAGGATTTTTGGAGATGTGGGATGGAAATTGTCCCGAGTTCCAGCACTCCACGTGGGGTTGCACCAGAGGGGAAGAGCCCTTGAGCCCTGAGAAAAAGCAATGACACCTCTTCCATCAATCCATGATGCCCCATCCCTTCTTTTCAGAAGCTCCAAAGACCACACCTGGCGTTTCTTCAGCCACAGCCCACATCCTGCAGGCCAGAGCCCACGAGGCAGAGTTTGGTTTGACCTCAGAAGCACAAGGCTTTTCACCCAACAATTATTTTACAGCTGAAAACCGTTGGCCTCTTTGCTTCCAGTAGGCACAGACTGGTTTTGCATCTTTTCCACTCCACTAAGATTTCCAGAAATGTGTGCCTGATACTAAAGTCTTTAAACCCACTCTAGCTATACATATGACTCCTGATTTTTAAGAGTAGGTTGCTGTGAGTTTTCACTGAGACTCTATCAACTTTGATTAATTATGAAGCTTTACAATGGGATTTTAGGAGTTTATGTTCAGAAATTCAGTTCTGATCCCAGGGAGCTCCATGGACCACCATTTAAGCAGGACCACTTTTAGGGTCTAAATAAAACCCAGTCATGAAGGCCAGTAGATACTCACAACAAATTGGAGCTGACAGATATTTTCTCCAGGGCTGAATCTGCACCAAAGGGTTTAGGTGGAAATTAATCCCCTCACCCTGAGAGAAATGAGTTAAGCATGAAAGGAATAAAGTAACCCTGAAAGCTCAGAGGAAAAGTAAAGGAGCTTTTCATAAACAATCTTTTTTTGCTACTCAGTAGGGTATGGCCTATGAGACACCCCAAACAATAAAGATATCTCCTCTCTCTGTGCAGGGAGCTGAATTTAGGGCAATCTGCACTACTGTGTCAACCCCAGGTCCATGGGATGGGATGGGATGGGATGGGATGGGATGGGATGGGATGGGATGGGATGGGATGGGATGGGATGGGATGGGATGGGATGGGATGGGATGGGATGGGATGAAAATTGAGAGATCTACAATACTCTTCCTACAACAGAGATTTAACTACTAACAGTCAGCATTTTGTGGATCACAAGGGCCAGATTAATTGGTCTTGCACAACAGTCATGACTACCTGCCAAAAGGTGTTAACCAGAGTAGATCCACTGCAGCAGCTGACATCAGGCTCACATCTGCACTCACAAATAAGCTTTTAATTAGTTAAAAACTACTCTTTCCAGGCCATGGTCTTCCCAGATAAACGTCATCTTTCAGGACGGTTCAGCTGGCAGTGTGGCAATCAGCAGGCAGCAGGAGGAGAGGCACAGAGGACCAGACCAGAGGCACAGGTGGGAGATTGTTGGGGTTTGTGCAGCTCAGCACCGGTTTCGTGCTGGACCTGGCAGCCTTCAGTTAATGGCTGGACTCGATGATCGTGGAGGCCTTTCCCAANGTTTGGATTGACAGCAGAGGCACGCATGGGGGTGGAGGAGGCAGTTGGGGGATGTGGGTGGATTTCTTTTTGCTGCTATTAACTGCCAGCTCAGAAAGAGTAAAAAAAAAAAAAAANGATTCTTTTCCCCGAATCCTGTTACCTTCTCAACCCTTTTCCCTCACCGTGCCAGCAGATCCTCATACCTATCTATAGATGGCAGCAACTTTCCAAATCTGCTGCAGATGCTGGTGAGCAGAGATGGGCTCTGCCTTCCCACGGCCAGAGGTGTTTCACTGCACGAAACCGGTGACAAACTGCACGTGGATTTAATGGTAGCTACAAAGAACTTCACTCACTCCTGAGGCTGGGTGGAGGGGCAATATATATATATATATATATATATAATTTTTTTAACGTGCTTCTGAAAAGGTTTGGATTGACAGCAGAGGCACGCATGGGGGGGGGGGG
>WAAE01016874.1:30746-110606 GCA_013400495.1 Nicator chloris
GGGGTTTCTTTTTGCTGTGATTAACCGCCAGCCAAAAAAGAGAAAAAAAAAAAAAAAAAAAAAGAAAAAAAAAGTACACCCTGACTGTGATTGTTGCTGGCTCTTAACATATGTCAGGCTCTTATCATTTCAGAGCAGCTGGCAAGTTCATGCAGAACCACCAGGCGGCCCAACGTGGCCAGTAATCAGTTAAGTACAGATGTCCAAATAGATGTAACTTCCATTAAACTTTAAATAAAGATAATTTATGCTGAGTAAACAGACGAGTGAGCACATTTGCCCAAATACAGATGGCACTACCTGATAGCAATGCATTAGAAGGGCCATTAAACAGGGAAGTTCAATAACATAGTACTCAAAGATGGTCTTCTGCAAGGAAAAATAGCTGAGATCAGGGGTATAAAGTCTACCTCTGCTTCTTTTTTTTTTTTTTAATTTATTTTTTTGCTTCTGCTTCTTTTTAAATAGCTTGGCAAGTTTGGAGGCTTAATGGGGCATAAAGAGAGACACTTTCTCCTGGAGTGACACCCTTGCACCTGTCCACGGAAAAAAAATTTAAAAAAAAAAAAGACATTGTAATCTGTCTCACTTGGAAATCTGGATAAGTGTGCTCAGTTGGAGGGAGGAGATGTTTCTGAACATGAAGGCCTTAATCCAAGGCCTGATGACTTTAGGGAGGGACTTCCTCTGCACGGGGTTTTGCATCTGCCCTGCATCCCCAGGGCAAGGGAGGCACTTTGTCACACCCACAGGGACACACACTGCCATGGAACAGGATTAGATGTACACTGAACACACGAGTCTTCCTTCCTTCCTTCCTTCCTTCCTTCCTTCCTTCCTTCCTTCCTTCCTTCCTTCCTCTCCACAGTAGGGATGAAGATTTTTCCTGAGGGTTTCAGCACCAGCTCCTCAGCAAGGACAGGGAATTCATCAGAGGACCCAAATTTTGGGGTTTAGGCACCAGATGTGAGGGTTCTGGCCTTCTCAGGACATTGGGAAGCTTAGTGAGAAATGAAAAGTTGGGATCATCTTTAGCATGAGCAGAGCCATTGGAATCACCTTTCTGACTTTCACCTATTCTGAAATAACTCTCCATCTCTTTGTCTGTGACCCACAAAAATCACATTATTTCAGCCTTGGGCAGATCATGCATTGGAACAACATCACCCATGACCTCTTTTAAACCCAGCAAGCAGGGATGGGATTTTTCTTGGCTGGTTCCTGCCAGTGAAAGGGTGGGCCTCCACACTAACCTTGTTATCCAGGTTCCTTCTGCAGCTGGTGGAGCTTCCCAGGGCAATCCATGCTCTGTAAAGAGCTGTGATGGATCACCTCTGGAGCTGCTTCTCTCCACTGACTATTGAGAGAGTCCAGATGTCTGCACCAAACCAGATGCCTCGTTTTCAGATGGCTAATGTTAGATAAAAGAAATCCAGCTCAAAAGGGAGCATCAGCCTGTCTTTATTATTTTTATTTCCTGTGTTCTCTCTGCTCCGACTTGGTCCTTGTGGAATAAGGATAAAGATACATTAATGCTAATATGATGTCCTGCTTATCAAACCTCCTCTTATTTGTGCTAAAGGTTGCCCCTGGGACACTTTCAGTGGGACAACTGGAGGAAGCTGTTTAGTTATTCCAGATGCATTGTCAGAAATTAAACTTAAAGCACCTGGGTTTTGAGTCTTGCACTTATGACCTTGCCTCGCTTTTATTTGTTGAAAAATAATTTATTTTCAAGTATCTGTAGGGTCAAAATCCCCTCTCCCCTCACTACAAGACACTGTCTTTCCTTTGAATGTCTCAGAGTCCTCCCTCCAGGGACTCTCATTTTAAACCAGGGCCCTTTTTAAAAAACTCTTGGTCTATTTTGATCCCATTTATGATATTGACCTACACAAAACCTTTCACTTCCCCTCAACTTTCCTTTCCCATCCTTTTAAAATCATCCCTGTTAAAAATGTGTCACATCAAATTCTGGAACTCTTGAGGCTGATGGTGAGATTCTCTAGCAAGAACATTCATGCTGCTGCAGGTACGGTTGAAACATTTTTTTGCCCTAAATTCTCTCAAGAGTATTTAAAGTAATGGCAAATAGCTGGGACGAGGCACTGAACAACAGAACCTGATGCTGCATTGAAGATTTCCAGCATCATATGTTATTCAAAGTTTCCTTCTTCAGGGTGATTACTTCATTTTACATTTCCTGGCCTCATGCTCATGTCACACCCCAGTTCCTGTGCCTGTCAGATTAAACACTGCTTTATCAGAAGAAATGCCACTGAATTATACAATTTCTTTGGCCATTTAACACCTTTATCTCTGCCTTGCCTCTGCCAGGATTACTGACACAGATTTGCCCTGTCCTTGCTATCCTAGAAAGCACCTAAAATATATGCAAGAGGGTTTCCTAGGGTATATTTTTAACACTCCTTTAGCATGTACAAAAAAGCCATGTTTTTGTCAAGGAAAACTGTGAGCAGGTACAAATGAGCTTTCCATCTTTGAAATGCCATAATTTTTTTTTTTAATTCTCATGGGTAGGGCAAACCTTCTGATTTCTTTCTGAACCCTGCTGATTTCTTTCCCGTTAAACACAAGCGGGGTGAGACCCTTGTTCATGTAAACCCACCTGAAAGTTGTCCCTTGGAGCTGATTCCCTCTTGCTGGAAGCTCTAAAAACATTAACCTTGATGGAGGTGTCACCTGGGACCAGGTAAAAGGAAACCAAAGTCAATCTGAATGGTCCAGAGCACTCAGAGCATCTCCCTCCCTTATCCAGGGTGCTTTTTGCTGTTGACACACGTGCACAGAGTGACTCTCCATGGCTGGGGGGACCTCAGCAGTGCCCTGGGGTCACAACACACGGCCACCACTGCATGTAGGGTCACTTCAGCCTTGGACAGCCCCTCCTGAGAGGGGTGACAGCAGGTGACAGGCTCTGCTGGGAGCAGGCTGTGGCACACCAGCTGCACAGCTTCTGGCCGGCTCAGAGCGTGACCACAGCAATGAAATCTGCTTAGGAAGCATCGTCCTGAGACAGGGCAGGAGGAGCAGCAGGGGGCTGCCCTGACCTAGGCCTGCCTTTCTGTTCCACAGCTCTAAGAAATAGCCCTAGCCTCCCCCAGCCATATGAAAAGTCATAGAATAGTTTGGGTTGGAAGAGACCTTTTAACATCACTGTCCTGTTTTCAGGTAGAATTCTCAGGTAGAATAAATTTCTTGTCAGCAGCTGTTCCAGTGCTGTGTGGATTCAGGATGGGAATGGTGTTGATGACACACTGATGGTTTGGGTTTTTGCTAAGTTGTGTTTGTCCTAAGTCAAGGACTTTTTTTTTTTCCCCTCTGTCACACTCTGCCAGGTTCACAAAAGAAATTGGGAGGGAGCATAGCTGGGAAAGGTGACCCAAAGTGACCACAGGGATATTCCACAGCACTGGATGATGGGTTTTCAAACCAGATTCCTTTCTGAGCCCTTGTTCAAGCTGTGAATTCTGGATCTGGCTGATCTGGCTTTAGGCATTCCTCAGATACAGCAATTATTACCACTGATGGGTATTCTGCTCTTTTTGTCTGTCATCAGCACTAATTTTTTCTACTTTGAAGCCTCCTGAGGGCCAACCTGTGATAGAAATCGCCTAAATATTTACTTGCTTCTCAAAAAAAACAAACAAAAAACCCCCAAAACATGATGAGAGAGCTTAGCCAAGAAGAGCTGTGTCCCTGCTCTGCAGCCAGCCCTCTCAGCCCCAGCCATTCCCACCAAGTGACCCACCTGCCAAGCAGGATTCCTTCTCCTGGCTGATCCTTCTCCTTCCAAGAACAACTGCTGAACAGACCACTGAGTCACTGAAGGGTGCCAGGCAGGGACACGTGGCAGAGAAGATCAGTGAGTTGTTCACAATCTGCTCCTGGTATTTGAAATCACAACTAATTGCCCTGACTTGGCACGGTGGCCTCTGCCTCAGCTCCCTGAAGCACAGGAGAGTGACATGTGGAGAGGCCCTTCAGGGACACATTAGTGAATTGTTCCATCCATTTGCTGCCTTATAGACGTGATAGTTGTTCTGTCACCTTAAATTTAAGCACCCAGGCCTGGCAGTGTGACTGCCACCCTCAGAGCTCCTCCATGTAAAATGTGAGTCGGAGGTGACATTTTTAAATTACCTCACTTAAACTGGTGCACATGGCTGTGGGCAAGATGCTGGCTTTGGTTTCAGTCAGGACATATTTTGTTATTCTATCTGGTTTCTATAAAACAAGTCTTTTGGGTTGCATTAATTAAAATGGTTCATCCTTGTGGAAGAAAAGCCCAGGAGTTGTCAGAAGGAGCCAAGGAGCACGAGGGCAGCTCCATCTCAAGGATACAAATAAATGCCATGATTTGCTTTTCACTTTATATTAGTTAATGTCTTATTTATTTTGTTACTGCTCCAGGCCAGAAACTTAGGGAGTAAATAACCCATGGCAAAGAAAATCCTCCTCTTGTTTTTAATAGGGGCAGGGAATCATAGAACAATTAGGGCTGGAAGACACCTTAAAGATCATTTAGCCCAAATCTGGAGGAAAGACTCTTAAGTTGTTCTGCCAGGATGAGAAACCTTCAATTTTGTGAGCAAAATATCATTTTGAGTGTGACCAGCTGCCTCAAACCATCTGACTGGTTTAAAATAGGAGGAACAGCTTTTCCAAGAAAAGTTATTAGGTCAAATCTTCCCCTCTTATCCCACTCTGCAGCACATTGATGTCACTGATGCTGCTGGTAGGGAAATGTTGAGTGACACAGCCTGGAAAGGAAAAGAAAGGGTTTAAGAAATAGGTGAAATATTTCAGGCTGTGATTTAACAACCATCTGAGTTAGCAGCAACTTATATATTGATGGCAAGGAACCCTGAGAGCTTGCAAAGCAGAGGGAAGCTGTGATAGATCAGATCAGCCCAGCCACAAAACACTCTCAAAAATGCACATCTACATGGCAAGGTTATTCAGCTCCTGCCTTTGGGTGGAATAATTGCCCTGTGAAACATTAGTGAATCAGCATGAATGTTTCATAAGTTTGGATTTATAAAATATTTCTGATTTTCCTGTACACATGCCTTCCAAAGATAACTTTCAAGTGCTCACTGTATTATGCATCTCACTTTTCAAGAGAACAGCATGATTTCCTTGAAGACATATCCGTTTAGAGAGTTGCCATGGCAATTTGTTCCCACCCCCCAAAAATGCTTAAAAACAGATTTTTCCATTGTCTTCTGATTTCTGCAGATTACAACAAGCTTTGCTTTTCTCTCTTCCCTAGAGTGGCTCTAGGTGAGTGTACAGAAAAAAAAAAAAAGTGAAATCTTTTTTTTTATTTAAATTACCTTCTGATGGGAGCAGAAAGCTTTTTCCTCTAAAGTTCAGTCAAAACCAAGGCAAAATCATTTTACTATTTGAAACAATCATTTATTAACATGATTTTTTTTTTATCCCAGGAGAATCCTGATAAAAAATTGCCTGTGCAAACATAAAACCTCTTTTTACATATGCAACTTAATCCAATTAACCATCTGCATACCAGCATATTTAATTAGTTCTCAGAATTACTCTTTCCCTGCTGTAATTGAACTAACCACCTTTTGCAATCTGTAAATCTGACCCCATAAGGTATGTTTTGGTAAAAATGGGATTAATTGAAGAATTTTCCTTATTTCATCTTTTTTTTTTTTTACCTTTTTTTTTTCCTGCCCCCAAAGAAAGGCAATTGGTGATGAGGATTATATTTCCAAATGCTGACATATTATAGTTTTATTTCTGGAGGGGAAAAAAGCCCAAAAAATTAATGTAGTGATATTTTTATTCCTATTAACTTTTAACAACAATTACCCTCTTTGATCATTGTAAATTGCTTGGTCTCTGAACAAAACCAGACAGAATATTTTGACTTTAGAACACAATACCTTGCTTGTAAACACTCCTTCTTTCCCTTTTATTGAAAAATAAAATGGAAAACCTATAGCTTTTGACAAGTCCATTCTCGGTGCTGTTTCATATCAGAGGTTGTGCTGTGTTTTTAAAATAATATTGCTCTTTCACAGTTCTGGTTTTAAGTGCTCTGCTGGGCCAGCAGGGTCAGCACAAAATTTGTGTCCTGATGGTTTTCCTGTGTGCAGGAAACTCTGAATAACTCCAGGAAGCCAAAGCACAGGAGTGGGTTTGACCAGGTAGCTCTGAGAGACCTGAGCTTGTTCCACTGATATAGGGAAAACAAAATGAGGAGGAAAAGGGAGGAAAAAAAAAAAAAAAGCCTCCTCTGACACCGCTTGAGATATCTTGGGGGCACCTGAAATATCCTGACAGGTCTGGTGAGGGAATCACAGAATCACAGAATTTCTAGGTTGGAAGAGACCTTCAAGATCATCGAGTCCAACCATCCAGTCCAACCTTCCCACAGGAAGGACCAGTGGGAGGCTGTGCTGTCCTGGGAACCAGGCTGGACAAAACAATAAAGGGCCATGGGTGGTTGTGTGAGGAGATTGGGCCAAACCTTTGTCCTCCACAGGCTGTGCTGAGGTTTGGCTCCCAGCCCAGGGACCCCTGGGTGGGGGTATCATCATCCATTTGTGTCTCAGCAGTGAGCTGAAGGTTTATTTCTTCTCCTGTCTCATCCTGTGATAACCCTGCTCCTGTCAAGCCCTGCAAGAAATGGCATTTTGCCCATTCTGCCTGGCCTTCCCACCCTGTCCTGGCTTGTCACAGTCCCTGCAGGAGGGACACAGTAAATACCTGTTCCCTGAAGCCAGTTCACCAAGCCTTGGATGTTCTTTCCCAAAAGTAATCCAAGAGATGACCCTGGCTGACCACTGTACACATGGAGGGAGCTCTGACTCTAAAAGTCTGTGGCCCCAGCAAATTCAATCAGTCACCATATAAACAATGTTTGATGAATTAGGGTGCAGAATTTAGGAACATCTAGACCAGGTATTAGGAACAGTGTCTAAATCTCAGATCCTGATGACATAGCCGAGACATTTCTGTAGCTCAACAAGTGTGGAAGACTCACAGAGTGAAAGATTTGGTGATTTTGGGGACTCTGCAGCCTTTAGGTTGTGACAATCATTTGCTGCTCTCCCTGTTCCTCCTGTTTGAACAACTTAAGCTATTACTGCCTCAGCATTCCTGTTTGCCTCTGCTCTTATGTGTTCTGGAACAATGAACACAATCACCCATTTCAGACCAGGATTTTGACTGTGTGTTTATAAACAGGCTTCCAAGCAGAAAGGGAGATGGAGGAAATGAAGGAATTGCTATCTGCTTTCTGTATGTATTTATATAAATACACAAAAATAATGAGAGCTTTCTGATGCTTTGCTGCTTCCTAGGATGGGTTACCCCAAAATGGTAAACTGGAGTCAGTGGGATTTTTGCTTTTGCCTCTGAGATATATCTCTGGTTCAATTACTAAATAATCTGCCTACAAAGTTTATCCAACTGGAGCAGACACAATGGTCATTTCTGCAATACAACGTGTGTGTAAGTGGAGAGGAGTTCTGAATGCTGATTTCCTCTCTGCCTCGCCCCCACTTGAAAAGAAAAAAGGCAAAAAAAAAAAGTTTGTAATTAAGGATCACCCAGCTGAAGTGAATGAAATCTGAGAGGTTCTTGAAATATTAAAGACAACTCTGTGCTGTGCTTGGTCTTGCCCCGAGCCACATCCTTGCTCTGTCCTTACCTGGGGTTCTGCTTTTTGGGTCTCACAGGGCTGATGCCCATCAGACCCAGTGGTGCCCTCAGCCCTGAGCTGGAATGTGCCACCCTCACAGCTGCAGGGACTGCAACATGGGTAGGACAGGAGGAATAGGTGGTGAGGCAAGAAGAAATGGCTTCGAGTTGCACCAGGGAAAGTTTGGGTTGGATATTAAAAAAAAAAAAAAATCACTGAAAGAGTTGTCAAGCCTTGGAACAGGCTGCCCAGGGAAGTGGTGGAATCACTGCCCCTGGAAATGTCCAAAAAATGTGTGAATGTGGCACTTCAGAACATGGTTTTGAGGTAGACCTGGAAGAGTGGGGTCAATGGTTTGACTCAGTGGTCCTGAGGGTATTTTCCAACCTAAATAATTCCATTTAACAGCAGATGGCTTTCTGTACACCCACAGCATTGAATGTGCAAGCTCAAGGAAGATGCTGGAACAAAGGGTGCCAGATCCCAAACTTTGCAAGTGAATGATGCCATGAAGTTGGGAGAGTTGCATAAAACCCACAGGAATTCATAATTGCCATCAGTGCTAGAAAAACGTGGAGCTGTCAGCCAGTTTTCATTTGGAATAACATGATGTTGTATGCCATGAGCTGGCCCATCTTCTCCCTCTGGTTTGTGCCATAAGTGCAGGAAATGAGCCCACCAGAACCTGTGCACAGCCTCGTTCATCTTCTGTTTGACATGAGACTGACCCAGGAAAAAACAAAATCCTTTCAATTCTCTCTCTTTGTGACAAGAAACGAGAGCAAAAGCAAACAAGTTTCCACCTGCCTGTGGCTCCTGCAGGAGGCTTGGCTGAACTTCCCTGGAGCTGCCTGAAGATGCTGTCACAGACCTTGTACCTCACACTGGTAGCTCCCAGTCATGATAGCAAACCTGTGTGTGCTTTCCTCTTCTAATTCATCTAATTTTAGCTTCTGATCCTCGAATACAATCAATCAAGAGCTTATGCAGAACCAAGCCACCCTTCTAAAAATCAGCCAAAATTCTGCACCTTAGGCTGGTGTGTGCTGATTCTCCACTCTTCGATTCCTCCAGCACTGGTTTTTGAGAGATGCTGCACCATCTGAGCTGTCAGAGTAGCACAAAACTAATAACCAGGCTGAGCTACGTCCTGATGATGTGACAATGGTACTGATGGTGCTTATTCTGAGAGACTACAAGGCAGCATTTCTTTGATTGCTTATGGGAACACTTTACAGCTGAAGTATAATTTCATTTATTAGAGGCAGACAGCTTATAAAAATGTGTGAAACACAACAGGTACCAAAAGGAAAGCTCGGGAAGACTAATGAGGCACAAGGCTTGTACTTTTAAAGAAACAAAGGTTTCTATAGATAAACAGCTGATGCAGTTGGTTTTTTTTAATAAACGTAAATCAATCAAAATATTCAAACCATGTTATCCTGAAGTGTTACAGCAAATGCATTTCATCTAAAATTATTGATGACCTTGCTTTTAAACAGTGGATATGATAAAAAAAAAAAAACCATGGAGAAAAAAAATCTGTCACATTCAAAGAAATATAGCTGGAGTGAAAACCAATCAAGCAGAAGGGGAAAATGTGCACAAATAAAATTAAAATAGTGTTGTCACAAAGTGTCTCTTCCTCAGAACTGTCTCCCACCCTGCCTGAGCACTGAATTAAAACAAAATGTGATGCAAACGTCCTCAGAATACATCCAGGAGTGCAAAGATCAGCAGAATACATCCAGGAGTGAAAAGGTCAGCATGGTTCAAGAGTGACAGAACTGCCCCAAGCAGCTGCAGAAGGGTTTGCAGATTCAGGCCCCAGCTGCAGAGGGATGTCCCTGCAGAATGACAGACGTGGAGCAGAGATCAAATGAGGCACCTTCAACTACATCAGGTTGCTCAGAGCCCTGTCCAGCCTGGCCTTTAACACTTCCAGGGATGGGGCATTCACACCTTCTCTGAGTGACCTGTGCCCGTGTTTCATCACCCTCATTGTGAAAAAATTCTGCCTTATACACAATTTAAATCAACTCTCCTTCAATGTGAAACCATTATCCCTTGTCCTGTCACAGCATTCCCTGCTCAAAGGTCTGTCCCCATCTGTCTGAGGCCTCTCTGGGAACTGAAAGGTGCCCTAGGTCTCCCTGGAGCCTTTTCTTCTCCAGCCTGAGCAATCCCACCCCTGTCCTCACAGAGAAGGTGTTCCATCACCTTTGCTGCTCTGGCTCCACTCCTACATATCATTATAATGACTCTTTGGATTACAATCCTAATTAAGGAGTTAATGAGTTGAGCTTTGCCAGTTCCTGTTAAGAAAACAACCAAAGTGTGTTCTGTGAGAGATGAGAACCAGGAAGCAAAATGTTTGGTGCCCTTCCCTGTCTCTACCACCATCCCAATCCTCTGATGACATTCTTTGTGATCCATCACACAGACATTATTTCTCATCCAAATTATTTCACATTTTGCTGAATTCAGGTAGGGGCCATGGAACCAGTTCAGTTCCTGTCCTTTTGGCTGTGCACTTGTGGGTTTTGGCAAAATACAAAAGGAAAGGGTTGGGAGTCTGGCAAAGCCCTGTTTTCTTTCATGTGAAAGCCATTTAGCACTGTCAGGGAGGGGGCCTTGAGGGAGGAGTCAGTACCATGTACCTTGTTTTGAAGCCCTGACACATGCTGAAGAATAAGAGACCTGTCTGCAATAAAGAATTCAGCTTATGGATGAGAATAGAATAGAATAGAATAGAATAGAATAGAATAGAATAGAATAGAATAGAATAGAATAGAATAGAATAGAATAGAATAGAATAGAATAGAATAGAATAGAATAGAATAGAATAGAATAGAATAGAATAGAATAGAATAGAATAGAATAGAATACATTAAGTTTGGAAAAGCTCTCAAAGATCATTGAGTTCAACCATTAAAAGTGCCAGATCCATCACATCTATGCACCTTTTGAACACCTCCAGGGATGCTGTCTCCACTGCTTCCCTGGACAGCCTGCTCCAGTGCTGGGAAGTGCCTCAGCTTTGCCTCCCACCTCTCTGCCATTGCACCTGGAGCTCCATCTCTTACTGGAATTGAGCACAGCAGTTACAGGGATGCTGAGTAAGTGTAACCCCGAGCCATTCCCATGCCCTGACACACCCTATATTTAATCCCTCTCGCTGATTCCCTTATCCCAAACCTGATGCTTTTCCACGGGATGGCAGAGTCCTTTCCGTGGCCTCAGGGTGAGCTGAGTGCATCACCCCCACTCTGCCCCGACCACCCACAGTCCTCCATAGCTCAGTTCTTCCTGAAAACGTGGTTGCTTTCATCATGAGCCACACGAGGGCTGCACTGGCAGACAAGTCTGAATCTGCTTTTCCCATTCTGACACAACTTGTGCCCCAGAGAACAGAGCACGTCCTTCAGAGAGCTGCCCCACTGCTCGGCTACATTAACTCCAGGCTCTCTCAGCTGATGCCAGCAGCAGTGAAGACTTCTGGGCAGGAAACTGCATGATCTCAATTCACTCCTGGCACTCTCTTCTGCAGTGTGAGGGCCAGGGAAAGAAATTGGCTGACTTAGCAAGGGGCTGCATCCTGGAGCAGGCCACGTACAACGTTATACCCCTGGTGTGATCTCAGTGCTGAGTGTTGTGCTCACATTTGCTACTCGTGCTCAGTGAAGCCATTGCAGCACAATAAATGCAATGCCAAGATGACCCTGCTTTGCTCCCACTCCCTTCCCTCCCATGCATAATGAAGAGAAGGTAAAGGGAAGGAAGAATATCCTTTGCTGTTGTACTCTGGCAGAGAGGGCTCACCTGAACCACTGCCAGCCAGCCATGGAATCTCATCTGAGCTTCCCAGATAAAATCTCCTGCTTCAGGGACTGTATTTACTCAGTGTGTTTAATGTGACAATGAAAACTCCACACACCCCAATCTTTTAAATAACAATAAGAATCCCCTCAACAATGAAAAATCTCACAGGCAGCCTAATAAGTGGAAAGTTAATGAGTGTCAAAACCAGACAATATAATTCTATCCAGTATAGAGAAAAGGGGCATTCCTATTTCTTACAAATGAAAGAGCACAAAAAAACCCCAAAAACGTTCTGTTGTTTTATATCCATCTATAATGTTAAATATTGCCATTCAGGTTCTCCTTGCCCACCTTCCTCTGGGCAGAGTGCCTTCAAAGAGGGGAGCATGCTTTGTGCATGCAGGATTTGGACCAATTTCATGATGTTTTGTTTCAAGAATGCCTTTGCACCCAAGCAGGTGTCTGAAAGCTTTTTTTCAGTTAAGTGAGAAATTTTTGCTGAAGAGAAGGAGAGAAGAAAAGGAAGAGTAAAAGGGGAGAAGGGAAACAAAGGGACAGAGCCTGTTTTGGAAGTGTCTTCATGGGGTTTCCAGGCAGGTAGGAACCTGAAGAGACATAGCTGAGCTGAGCTGATGAGCTCCATGGAGGCTGTGAAAGGTTGTACTTGGTGCAATCATGTCACATCTGCACAGCCTCAGATCTGGAGCTGAAGAAAAGGCAGAGTTGAGAGAACCTGTGAAAAAAATACCAGAGCTGAACGTGGGGTCCCATCACAGAGTCACAGAGTCACAGAGTCACAGAGTCACAGAGTCACAGAGTCACAGGGTGGTTTGGATTGGAAGGGACCTTAAACACCATCCAGTTCTATCCCCACTGCCACAGACAGGGATGAAAAACTAGACCAGGTTTCTCACCCTGGACTTTAAAATCTCCAGGAATGGGGCATCCACAGCTTCTCTGGGCAACCTGTTCCCTCACAGTAAAGGATTTCTTTCCTCTTAGTAATTCTTTGGTAAAGAATTACTCTTTGCCATCAGCTCTGCCTGAAGTGTGGACAAGACCAGAGACTCACTTTTCCTGCAAAAGCATTAAGGACAGGAATGAATATCCAAATAATTTGTTCAGAAATTATTTTGAATAAAATAATCAGCCAGGCTGATGAGGGACAGAGAGCTTTGGGACTCCTGGGGTGAGGTATCCAGCAGCAGTCTAAGGAGACAGGGAAGGGACTATGCTTGTCAGAAAAATGCAACCTAAGACCCAAAGTCATGCTTTCCACGCACCCTGAATTAATGCTTGCAAGTAACAGTTCATGATCCTTCTGGGAGTTCCCTATTAAAAGAAAAGCATTTGAGGCTGGCTAACAAACTGATCACAGGCTGCATTATTGATTGTGCTGTTAAGGTCTTCGTTGGAGCCATTAGCAGAGTTAATGAAATGGTCGAACGCTTCCCTGCAGCACAACCATCACTGTGCTTCCTCCCAGCACCATTGCCAGGGTTCAGGACAGCCCACATTGAACCCAAGAGGGACCAGGCTGCTGCCTGCTGTAGGAATAGGTTGGCTACACTGTAAAATAAGCCTATGGATGAGATATTAGCACGGCATTAGCTATGGAAGAGTGTAGGAAGGTTACTGTGTTCGTTATGCAAGAATTTATTAATGAAGTCAGAGGCTGTGAATGTCAGTGTATTTCACTCCACATCTTCCAGTCAGATAAGGAGCTGATTTGAGTTAGGGTTAGGGTTAGATATTTTTCTCCCCTGCACTACCAGCCTCAATAGATAAGAATCATTTGCCTCAGTTACACCAGGAAATCAAACCTCTCCTGGGCCCCCACCCAAACAGCAAGATCAAGCAGCAGGAACATCATCCCCAAGGTTTTTGTCTCCTTTTTTGTCAGCTTTGCAATTTTTAAATCCTTCTCAGCACTGTAGGCGAACTGGAGAATGAGGGCAAAGTAAGTTATACTGGCCTGGTCTGGAAGTGGGAATATTTCTGTTTTCCCAGCTGCTGGGCCTTTCACTGTGCCCACTCCCCGTGCTCAGGTCCCCTCTGTGTCCCCACAAGGTGACACACACTCCACCAACAGGTAACTGCAGCCCTGGGGTGTCACAGGCAGGGCTTTGGGTCCAATTCCAGCAGCCTCCTGAATCCAAGAGCTGGCTCTGACTCGCCTTCTCCATGGATATGACCATGAGACAATTTCAGAGTGAGAAATCAGCTGCTTTGTGCTTCGCTGCCTTTTAACTTCTGTTATTGTTCTGTGAAGATCCTCAAGCACCACAATGGTTTTTACATGTAAGGAAGCCTTTTCCACACTGACTGGCAGACCAATGGTTGAAAAGAAAACATTGCATCTTCCTCACACCACTGTTATCCTCAGATTTTAAAAGTTCCTTCCTAAAGTCATTCTGTATCATGTGTTTAAAATATCTCAAAAGTAATTGAATTCACAGTGTTTTGTAAAATTTCCACCAATTGCTCATTTATATATGTGACTTAGCCAACTGACCAGGTAACACCTCAGACAGTCCTTTTCCCATTTGCTTCCTCTGCATCCCAGCAGCTTTTCTTCCCCCTGATTTCCACTGCTGCCTGTGCTGTGCTCATTCCCTTCTCCACATGTGTTAACTGCCCACAGGCTGACCCATTTCATAAACATTTTTATCTTCTGTGCACACTGGGTATCTACCTCACTGGAAACTGTGGAAGCTGGGAGCCACCTTTATGAAAGCTAGGTACACATCCCTATTTCAGGAAAAAATGTCTGGTGCAAGGGGTTCTAATGCTGCTTGTACATTTCTTGGTGGCCACAGTTCTTGGTTCCTGAGGATTTGGTGCATCATCCTTAAGACAGCCCCTCAAGAGAACTAAGAGCCTCCATCACTCAACCAAATCCTACTTCTCACAACTGCCAGGGTGAGAAAACTCACCTCTCCTGCTTTGTATCAGTTTTTTCCCTTCTGGATTGAAAATCCTGGTGAAAATCCAGTTCCAGCTGGAGCTGTGGAGAAGTCCAGCTGCAGTGATGGGCTGGGAGGTGATGATGAATAGCCACTGAGGATGAGGGAAACTGCTCCACCTCACTGCCACTGCAGCTGCAGGGACACAGAGATGTTGCAAAGGGCCATGAGCAAGTGAGGAAGGTGATGTGAGGGAAGCAAAAGGTTTTAGAGGGATTTTTGCCACTCAGCACAGTAAATGAAATATCAGGATTCATGTGGCTTTGCATGGAGTGGGCACTGTGAAGAGGACTTGTTGAATTAAGGGATGGCAGCACTCAAGCCAAGTAACTTTTTTGTTTTTGAAAAGGAATTTAACAAATTATCTTCTTGCTGACCAGTTCCTCATGCCTTTTGCTTTTTATTCAATCCATTTAAATTGCAAATAGCTTACTCCCAGAGACTTTCTGCTGACAGTTCACCTGTTGGGAATCTGAGCTCCTGGGTCTCTCCGGGGTCTCCTCTCTGCTCTGCTCAGGGCAGGGGAAAGGCAGCTACATCCACTCATATCTCCATAATTTCATTATGCTTTGTAGCTTCTTTGGCTGCCACCTCAGCTTCTCCAAGGTCACTTGTGCAGTGAACACAGAAGCCTGGGGAAGGATCCAGACTCTCACCTTGGGGGGGTTCAATCTGTCTGAGCACAGGGGGAAAGAAATCTCAGCCCCCAACTTCCAGGAACCCCAGGGCTCCTGCAGCTCCAAAGTGGCCCTTGCCAAACCTACAGGGTTTTCTCAAGCAGCATTTTGTCTGCAACAAGGCTCCTGTCTGCAGGCAAGTGGCTCAAATCCTTGTTGGATTACTGTAATTAGAGCAATCAGTGACAGCTTCAAACAGTCTTTATTTGAGGAGGCACAAGCCAAGGGTTTACTCAACACTGGACCATGTGGCACAGGATTTTGTCCTACTACTGGAACTGATGCAGGTAGATAAATCTGCTCCCCTTGAGGTTTTAATCAGTCAATCATCAGGTTTCAAGAAACAAAATATTTATTGTCCCTACTCCTAAGACTACATTTTTCTCCAGCAGCTTTTCTTGATATATGTTCCCTTAGTCACTCAGAAATGCTGTTCACACAAGGGAGAAGGAATGGAATTTAATGATTTGACCAGTATTTTTGGATGTCTAGCAATCCAGACACAGCAGATTAACCAAAATTACCTCAGCACGGCCCAAAATGCCAAAGATTGATGTTGTCAGGGCAGTGGCTGAAGTGCAAGTGATCTGTGTCCTGCAGATTTTGTGCAATGCAACAGCTGACCTTGATGCCCACTTTTGGAAAATGCAAACTGAGGCCATACAAGTGCATGGATTACTCATCTGGTCCAGCTTGAGCTGAAAATTCAAAAGTTTTTCTGAGAAAGAATTCTTTGGTGGAATAAAAAGGACTGTGAAATAAATTTAAGAGGTTGAATGGTTTCAGTTTTGGTTCTGAGCAGGTCAGAAACTCCTCACTTCAAATTTAATTTTTTTATTTATACCTGGGCAGTATACCAGATAGGGATGTCACTGCCACAGATATTTTATGTCAAGTATAAGGTGTTAAAAGGCAGGAGCAACTCAAATACATAAATCCTTCAAGGCAAAAGGATATGAAAATCACCCTCCTGTCTCAGTTTCTACTTGCACTGGAGCTCTACTGGGATGTTGTGGGTCTTGCTGGTCTATACTGGTACCATCCCTCCCTCCCTTGCTGGTAAAATCTCTGTTACCTGCCCAGGACCACAATATTTGTGATTTATTAACTCTGTTTGGAAACAGCTCTTTCACAGAGCACAAACTCTCCCGGATTTATCAGTCAAACCAGAGGCTTGGGAGAGCAATTATTTCCCAGGGAAAATAGGTATGGATTGATGTACAGTGACAAAGGGGGTAGAAGGTTTTGAAAAAGCCAATTTTCAGATGGAGTGTTTCTTTCTGTGGTTCTAAAGAGGAGCTGGATCCTAAAGGAGAAGGGATTATTCCTTGAGAGAGCATCTGAGTTTTGCTATTCCAGCAAGATAGGAGTCAGTAGCTTAGCTCCAAGGAATTATATTAGCAGTCCAGCCTGTCTCTTTCTTTCCATCCTTTTCCTGCCTCTCTCTATAAAGTTCCAAGTACTTTTCAGTGAAGAAAGGAGAAACGTGATTTTGAGATGAGTTGGGGTTGAGCCTTGAGGCAGAAACAATGCTCAGAAACTGCGTTCTAATGAATACAAAACATTACACCGTGAAAATCAGTGGCTGTTGCTGCTGCTTTTTTCTTTGAAGGTATGTTAATTTTTGTTGCTCTTAAATACTCCTGTTGCCGGGAAACCGCCTCACACACTGTAATTGAAATTGGTTCTTCATACCCCATTTTGTTCCTGGCAGGTTTGAAGTGTTCTTAAAAGCTAAAAACTCTGCTGAGGAAAGGCAAGGTGCAGCTGATGGCAGATCTGTTGGCATTTCTTCGGGCAAAAACACATCACCAAACGCATTCAGAAAAATTAAAGCATTGGGGCAGGATGTACATTGAAACTGGCAGTTTGAATATATTGGGGGGTGATGCAGTGGGTGAGAAGATTTGGAAGAGTGAGAAGAATATTTAATGGACTGTGGGAGTTAGAGGGTCTATTTCCCAGAAATCCACCTTGGTCTGAATCACTCAACATTTCCCCGTTCAGGGGTTATAATTCTTATCCCCAACTTTTCAAGACTCTGGTACACAGACACTTTGCAAAGCTCTGACTGTGTAATTAGTTGTATTCTTCCTTTGCAAATCAATTTGGCCTTACTTGTGTTTTAAAAGATATGTCACTTTTCTATCTTTTTTTTTTTCCCCAGCGACTTGTTTAGCACCTTCTGTTATCTTGCAGGATTTGTACAAGTAGCTGAGCAATGTGGCTTCAGAGTAAAGATCAGCACACAGCTTAACTCTATTTTAAGATGATTAATATGCACTCTTGTACCAAATCATTGTGTCTCTGGGATGAAAATATACTTGCTGTTCCTCTGACATAAATCCCTCTTTTCTCTGCTTTGTTTGGCTCCTCAACAGGGTGAAACTTGGCCAGATCTGAGAACTGGGTCCACAGGGAGAAAGTTAAACAAGAAACACTTCAATGTTATTAAAGACAAAGCTCTTGACTCTTCACCTCCTTGATTAATGCTGCTTATAACTGTGCCTTATGTGAGGGAGAACAAGAAGCTGAGAGAAACAAAGGCTCTGCTGAAGTTTATGGACTGAATTGCAGCAACACACATCCCATTCCCTCTTTTATCGTGCTCTGCTCCAGCCTTGCCTCTCCCTTAGCCTGCAAACTCCTCTGTGCACAGCTCTGCTGTGCTCAAGTGCTGTTCACATCTTTCATCCTACATAAATAATAATGCATCACAGCAATAAAGCAGCTGTTGTGAGTTAATTCCGACCCAACTACAATCTACCCCCATGCAACAAGATGTCTGCACAATCACTCTGAGTAATAAGTCCTGGGAAATGCTGCACAATAATCTCAGTGCTTGATTAATTTTTATTTCATAACGAGCTGTTATTAATGGGCCAGATGCTGATAGGTTTGTTCATGGTGAGGACAGTGTGACTGCAAGAGATGTGGCATTAAAGGAAAGAAAAGCAAGTGCAACTGAGCTAGCTCAAGGATATTTTAGTGCATCACTGCCAGAATAAAACAGCTAGTGAGTCAAACAAAACAAGATCAGCTTTTAGAAGCAAGTACAATGTCTTGCTGCCTCGAAGAGATAATGTTCCTCTTTTAGTTTCTTGTGTCACGCAGTAAAAGAACAGTGAAAAGTTCTCAGAATATCTGTGCAGGGAGTTAACATTTCCAGGAAAAAAAAAAAGGCAACAAACCAGCCTTCACAAAGGAGGTTTTCTTTCTTCCAGGCTCTTCAGAGAAAGGCTGTGTTAAAGAAAAGAGCGAAGAAAAAGTCCAGGCGAGCTGAGAAGAAAACATCAAGTCTTTTCAGCAGGGAATGAGAGCACAAAGGCAAGCCCATGGCAAATGTCAATATTTACATGAGTCACAACAAAACTGCTGGCCAAGGGGTAGAGCAGGGAAGGGTATTCAGAGAAGTGACCCTCTGGCCACCATGCACAAGCTTTCCTTTGGCACTGCAGGGTGGGGTCAGCCATCCACAGTGACTGGGACAGGAGCCACGGATGTAGCAACAGCTCTGCAACGCTGAACCAAAACCACTCAGCACTGAAAAGCCCCAGTCTCTGGGTGAATTGATTTGCACAGCCAGCAGTTCTCCTCAGAGGGCAAAGCAAGATGAATTGGGTGTGGGGTGTGAATACCACAGTGAGGGACACGGTGGTGTAACCAGGGAACTGGGCAGTCACTGCTGCCTCGTACAAATAGGAACATGATCCTGGGAGAAGGGAACTCAAACTGCCCTAAACAACTAAATAAACTCATCCTACAATTAGCTAGTAAAGTGAAGCTGCCTGGAATTTACCCTGGAAAAGCCCAGGACCAGCTCAGGTCCAGCAGAACTGCGTTGATCAAACCAGATGAAAGAGCCCCTCTTCGGTCACGCTTCAGATACAATCAGCCTGACAAACCCAATCCATACTTCTTTCTGAAAATCATTAGTCATCATATTAAACCAGATTATGTTAACAAATTGCTTCCATCTTCATACTCTTCAAGCAAACAGACAAGCAAGGGGTGCCTTTGGTTTGAGAAAATGGCTTGGCCAGAGCTGGTAGCAAATTGTACACACTAATTGAAGTTCTAAATTAACACCATGTAGCACAGCTTGGCTTAATTGCTTTAAAAAGAGTTTTCCAGGGTACAATCTTCTTGTTTGCAGTGTTACACTGCCACAGCTATTCTAACTGGTGAAGGTGGAGGAACAGGTTTAGGGAAGGCTCTGGTGCTCCCTTTGCCCACATTGATTTTCCTCAGTGTTTATGACAATCTCTCTCAGCTGTTGCAGAGCTGCTGGGGGCTCCGTCCCAGGAGATTTTTCTTCCCTGAACACAGATGCAGATATAAGAGGGCCTGCTAATAACTTCATGCTTTATAGATCCAGCCAGGATCAGACCCTGAGTGAGATCTGAACACATTGGGAATGGCACTGTTCTAATGAGCCCCACACAGGCAAGAGGAACAAGACACAGAAGGAACAGGAAAAAAATCCCAGTTCCCTTTTTAAAAAAAAAAAATACAGCTAAAAGAAGAGTTACTCTTCTAGATAATTTTTGCATCTTAATTTAGCCACAAATCATGGATATGCAGTGACATCTGAAATGTTACTGGGAATCAGAGGTGCCCAAGTGAGACCAAGAGATGCAGCTGGGATTTAGGGGAGGTGCTCACCCTCAGAGTGTTGCTGGAGGTCAGGAGGATACCCCAGACCACCAAAACCATTATTAGACCTCATGCTCAGACAACTGGGTGCCATCACACACTTGCACAGATTCCCTTGGGAATTTACAATCAGAACTTGCACAGAAACACATCCATGGAGGCTCTGAGAATTCAGATGTGTTAACCTGCACTGAAAGGCCTCCACTGAAAGCTAAAGGGGATTAATCCCACCCCACTGAAATAAGCTCAGCATCTCCAGGAACACGAGCAAGAAACCCCATGAGCTGAGCTTGGCTTCAGTCTCCAGAGACTCAACTGCAAGTCTGTGCTCCTCGGAGCAAAAATGACAGATTCCAGTCTGAACTTCACCTATGGAAATTTGAGCATTAGATTAGGATAAAATAGAAAAGGTTAAGTCAAAAGAGCAAATGATTATGGACATGTTTGTATTTCCACAGCTGAAACTATTTAAAACCTCTGCTTCTACCAGTTGTATTTCTGTAGAGGTGGTTCCAGGGACATCTGCTCTGGCCCAAACAAAGAGCTTGAAAAAAAAATCTTTAAATTCCATCTTAAAGAAAACATCCAGATGGAAAAAGCGGCTGTTTCCAAAGAACCACAGATGTAGATGTACCTGCCTTAGCAGGAAGGTTGGATTAGATGATCTCCCTGCAACCCCAGCCCTTCAGTGATGCTGGTGGCCGACCTGGCTGTCCTTGTGGCCGAGCTATGCCTGCAGACTTCGTGGGCACTTCTAATCAGCACCTGCACAAATTAAAACAGGTCAAAGTAAAGCACAGCTCCAGGATGGAAACTTCACCTGCTGTGGCTCTCCCATGGGCACATCTTTCAGCAGGAGCCCAGCAGCTCACACAAATCTCCTCTGCCTCACACACAGACCTGCTGTGTTGCTGCTCCTGGTTGTTTCCCAGCCACCACAGGACAGGCAGGGAGCACTGAGGGCACATCCCACACTGATCCTCTTCTCCATGGAGCTGCTGGGGCTGCTCCTTCTCTATGTAGGGCACTCATTCCACCATCCAGCACTCTGCATGGTTATCAGCTCCAAAGGCAACACCAACAGCCCCCCACAGGTTTTTTACCAATTGTACTCCAAGTGCCTGGCTTGGAGATGCTGCAGGAGCATGATTTTATTTGGCACAAGGACACAGGTGAAGCTGTTACATGCCAGCTGTGGAATATGGTCTATTTTGAACTCAGCATGTTCTTATGGTGTATAAGCAGTTTTTCAGTATCTCAAATGCTCGGGCAGAGAAACAGGATCTGCAAAAATCCCTGAAGAAGGGGTTTAAATGTTTAAAAGTTACCCTGCATTATGCCAGGCCAGGGAGAGGGACAGGAATAGAAGATTTCATTTAGATTACAGTCTCCCTAGAGAACAGGCTGCCTCTGACCATATTTCTACATGGTTCCTGACATAATACACTCTCTGAATGCACATCCACAGACCTGCAGAGAGAGCAGAGAGTCCTAAGTGAAAGTACAAGAGCCTGACATGCTGTTTTTGGTGCTGTGTCATGGGGTAGAAATGACCCCAGGAATGCTTTATGGGTCTCAATTACAGAAAACCACATCATCAAGTATTTTTCCTAGTCCACAGAGAGCAATGGACATTTCCCAGGTGTGATTCTTCTGCACTAGTTCAGACCAATTTCTCCCCAGAAAGCCTTATTTCTCTCTTCTGACTATAAAGGTAGAAATGGAGAATTTTACGTCTTACGTGTCTACATTTGGTCACAGGAATGCCATCAACTGTGGCAAAGACATTGTGTTCAGAATGCAATTAAATTTCCCAGGGACAAAGAAGTCACTTGACATTTTCTTCCGAAACACATCATGGTTATTAGAGCAATGGTGAACATGTGTAGAATGCTCAAGGTTCCCACAGATGGTGGTGGATATTCTTTATGATTTGTATGAAGGATTGAAGGTGGTTGAAGTGTTCCTGGATACTCCAGATGGATATTCCATCCAGAAATCTTATTTCCAACAAGCAGAGGAAAGCAAAAACCTCTGGAAATGAAAGTCCTCTAGTTTTAAGCAGAGGAGGCAGATATTTGTCCTGCAGGAAATACAATCACCCATTTGGTGGGAAGAAAAAGCCACTGTGTTCCAATACTCTACGTCTTCACAGGAGAGTCTTCAAGGTGTCAGGCTGAATAGTCAGGAGAGTGTTAAACTGGGAAAGATGGAAGGCAGAGAGGGAGGAATGAATGAGCATTCATTTAGCTCGAAATTAAGATGTCAAGAACAAAATTAATCAAGGCACCAGGGGACGTGAAGAGAAGAAATTCTTTAATTGCCTATACTCTAATGCTGGGAGCCTCAGTAATAAACAAGGACTGGAATTGGAGGAGCTCATTTATGAGTATACATCAGACTTGGTTGGCATTATTGAAATCTTGGGGGAAGATTTGCATGATTGGAATATTAAAATCGCTCATTATAATCTCTTTAGGAAGGATAAAGTGGGCAAATGCAGAAGGGGAGTGACACTCAAGATCAAATGTGTTTCTGTGGGAATCAGGTGCCTAAGCACTTCTTGTGAAGATTTTCAAGCACTTCTCTGTTTTACGTCTGAAGACATGGGAAAAAGATGGATGGCTGGGATTTGCAACGTGGGATCTTTTGGAACCTCACTTGTTGGAGGCTGCTCAATGTTTGTCACTCTTGAGAGACTGTGTCTTCAAAAATCAGACTCCTACTGAACAGAAGAACATTCTGGGTAAATTGTTGCTTTTTTGCTCTTCACAAAAACTCAGAACGCTGCTTGAAGGGCTCTGAAATTTGCCATAAATAAAATGAGACATAATGAGCTCGCTCCTATGCTCTGATTAAATCCTACAGATATTTTGTGTACAGAACCACAGCGGCTGAGCTGCTGGGAAGAGCTTCCATACCTAGGCGTGTTTGACCCTTCCTGGCATTACACACAGAGGAAATCTGGTCCTTTATATTTTTCAATGGCGTAAATTATCGCTGTGCTCTTGGAAGACGCAGCATTGGCAGGTCTGCAGAATGAGAGAGGCTCTAATCATCACTTATTCTTCTGCTGCCATTTCCCTGACATCACTTTAGAGTCTCACTCTCACTATACATACACGTATTTTATTTCCTAGGTAATTTTCATGACTCTCTCTTACACATTTTCAGATGAATGAGCTATTCCCTATGTACAGGAGATTCTCCAAGCCATTATCTTTAAGGCTCACCTTTTCCCTCCCTCCTACTCCACTCAATCCTTATATCCATTCTGACTTTGGCAACAATTTAATTCTCCCTAATTGAAAATGCTACGCAGTATCATGGAGTTCATACTGCCAAGCTAATTTCATGCCCTCATTATTGTGATCTTTATTCTGCTTCACACTACAGAAGCCCCCCTCCACTCTGCACCATGCTATCAGAAAACATCTCAAAACCCCAAATGCCGGAACAGCTCCAAAGTTTTTCTTCCCATATGTCAAGAATTATTTATTTTTACCCAGAAGTTCAGAGCTAAACAGTAATGACTTTGAATATGTCTTGATTACTCTGAAAAATTCTTTATGAGAACTATGTGTGTGTGTTGGAAGGAGAGTAAAGCCAAGAAAAATCATAGAATCACAGGCTATCCTGAGTTGGAAGGGACCTACAAGGGTTGTCAAGTCCAGCTCCTGATTCTGCACAGGACACCCCAACAATCCCGCCATGTGTCTGAGAGCATTGTCCAAACATGCTTTGAACTCTGGCAGGTTTGGTGCTGTGACCACTTCCCTGGGGACCCTGTCCCAGTGCCCGGCCACCCTTTGGGGGAAAAATCTTTTCCTGATATCCAGTCTGAACCTCCCCTGGCACAGCTTCATGCAGTTGAAAGAGATGAGATGTGCTTGCCTGGAGGAGCAGCTCTGCACAAAGTGGATGGATCACTGTGCTCCCATCCAGGAGCAGCTCTGCATTGGATGGGACTCAAGTGCATAGGTCAGTCACAAGCCTCTTGGTTGTGTGCAGATTTCTCTGATTTTCTCCGAAAACATGTGTTTTTCTGGTGTAAAGAAGAGAAATATGCTCGTGCTGCCTCTGTTTAGTCAGTGACTCATTCTGTCTTTCCACAACAAAGCAAACTGAAGTCACAGCAGAGCACAGAAGAGGGATGTGATTCAGACTTCACTCCTGATTTTATGCTTGAACAATATTCCTGAGTACAAAGAAACATCAGTCAGCCCCTTGCACACACAGTGCTGGGATGAGTGAAGGCAAAATTGGTGTTAACAAGGTCCCTGACTTTGCAAAGCTTTATATTATATTTTTTGCCCACAAAACTAGGGTCAGTATATAAGCTGAATCCATCCAATACAATACAGGGCTCTTCAGCCCATTAACTAATTAGTGCATGGTTTCCCAGCTCCATCTGAAGCTCAGTTCAAGCTGCAGCAGACACATTTCCCCTCAAGACAGTACAAGATGTCCATGGCTGTTACAGCACGGTGTGTGCCTGGATGAGAGGGCATCTATTCATGCTGACACAGCTCCAGAGGCACTGCCCAGCACCCCCTGGGAAATCTGATTTGAAGCAAAACTCACTGGAATTAATTCAGGGGGAGGCACTGTTCTGGCTGTGGGGCTGCAAACAGAAGGCAGTGTTTGTCACCTAAGACTGGAGCTAAAAGGAGATGTCCTGGAGATGATGTCGGCGTGGAGAGCAGCAGATCCGGTTTCTGCTCTGTTAATACTAAAGAAAATAGGAGGTGCTGCTCATAGCCAAAGTGAGGAGCAGTGGTGAGGGCAGAGAAGTAACAAGAGGGGAAGGGAGGAGGTGAGGAACGTCAGCTGGAAACAAAGGGTGAAGAAAAACAATGTGGGAAGGAAATCTGGGACCACATCAGCAAGGTTTAACATTGGAATGGGGCATATGAATGGGATGCATGATATGCAATGATAGCATGATATGGAAGGGAGAGGGTCCAAGAAGGAGGAGAAATGGCCTGGGAATCAGTAGGGTTGGTGTGAAACAAAAGACTTGGAAATGCATGTATTACTTGTCTCAGAAAAGTGGAGAATAGGAGACATACAAGCAGGGACAACCACAACTTTACCAAAGGATTTGAACTGCTGGGCCAAGGTTTCACCCCCCAGCCTACAGGGCACTGCAGTTCTCACTCACTCACCCTCACAAGGCCATTTCAGAGGCCGTGCCAAGGAAAGAGTTGAGTACAAAGCAAAACAGGTCTAAATTCCAGCAAACCTCCTGCAGGAACACCGAGACCAAGAGATAAAAGACATCAACTCTTCATGGTCATGGTTACATTGGGATCACCCCCTCTTTGGACTCACAGCTGTGCCTCAGGGAGCATGATGTCCCTGCTCATTCCCTCTGCATTTCTGGCCCTGTGCACTGAGCTCTGCTGCTTTTCTGTACAGCACCTTCAGCCACAGCAGCTGCATTCATTTGTGAGGGCCCCAGAGTGAGGACTTTAAGACTCAACTGGACAAGAGCAGTAGGAGCTGCAGCTGAGGGATGATTCAGTTTTAATGGAGAGATGCAATTGCTGATCTGCTGTTTGGGCTTTATCCCTGTCTTAGCACACCTATGTCATTTATATTAAGCCATTCATCACTGCTGTGGTGCATACCTGCTCCTAACTGATGGTCCTGCTTAACTGCAGTGTTCCATTTAATTCATTTCATGAAAGACAAGCAGTAACATTTGTCCTTTCCTGAGCCCTCAGAATTCTTTAATATACACCCTTTTAATAAATGATGCACTACATTAGATACGAAGTACAGTAATGTGTGTGTGCATGTGAATGTACACGCATACTGTAGGTTTTGTTGAAAATAGGGAATATTTTTATGTTTAGGTGGACACATGTCACTTGTAAATCCTCTCCTTGGGTCCCCAGGTGTTCCTCTTCAAGGTTTTAAAAGAATACAGGCATCACTTAGAGCTGTGGTTGTGTGCCAGGAGGTTGCTACTTGGAAGTCCTTCAAATTCAGAGTCATCATGCCCAAATTTGTGTGGGGATCTGAACTAAACTCATTTTTTTATCAGTACCCAGGTGTCTGATTTCCATCACACTGACAGTGGGAACATCTGAGTCCCAGATGTATGGCTGAGCAGTGAAATAATAAAATCAAATTAGTGCTTTTTGATGAGGGCAAAGGAGAAGGGATGTCCCACCAGTGGATGCGCTACTGTGCCTTGTGCACATTTTCCTTCACATTCATGGAGAATCCTCCAAGAAGCCCCAGTGTACATTTTTTCAGTTAAGGCTGGAAGAGGCTTTTGTTTCATGAGAGAAGCAAGCACAGCCTGGCTATTTAAACTCACCTCCAACCACTGCATAATGACATTTCTGCTGAATTCACACCAGAGACCCTTGAAGAGGGCACTTGCTGCAGCAGCTGAGAGGAAAAATAACATCAACATGAGTAAACCACACCGTGCTTGTCAAGCTGAGCAGCCACATCTCTTGTCCTGAGTGGACATTTGGAGAAGTGAGCACTAAAATAAGCAGGGTGGTGACAGGGTACCCATACCTCCTCACAAGCTGCCAGCTGCAAGAAGCCAAGGTTGGACTTGATGGTCTTGGAGGTCTTCTCCAGCCATAATGATTGCAGTGCCACGTCCAGCAGCCCTGCCTTTCTCTGCTTGTTAATCCTCCCTGATTTTACTTTTTATCCTCCTGGTTCAAGCTCTCCATGTGCAGTGAGCATTTTGAGGAGCCCAGAGTCGCTGCCATGCTCTACACAGGATTTTCATGAAATACGTGATTTTCATGTATTTGCAAAAGGAATGGATAAATTTGAACGGCAATGGAGTAACATGGTAAAAGTCTCGTGAAAGGAAAACACAGCTGTGAGGCACCTTTAGGCAACTCCCTGTAATTCCATGGGCTTTCCCAAAGCAGCATCTTTGTGGTATCTGGATACCTAATTGATCTCAGGGGCTGGATACAAAGATCCTTCCTTTTATGCCAGGAGGAACTCCAGTTTTGAGGAAGGTCTGTTGTGCTGAACAAAAAAGAAAAACTTGTGCATTTGCATCCCCTTGGCAGCAAGGACACAAACCAGTCATGACCAGCTGGCCTGAGGACCTCAGGCTGGTCCTTGGCTCTTTTTGTCCAGGTGTCAGCATCATCCAAGGGAACTCAAGGGCACTGTGTGTCCACACAGAGCAAAGATCCCAAAGAATCTCACAGATTCACAGCTGGAGACAGTGCACCCATATTAACCAGCACACAGAGACACCTCAGGCTAAGATGGGACCCCACAGCAGAGGAAGAACATCATGGTGAAGTGATGGCTGTAGGGTGGCCCTGAGGTGGTGCTGCTCAGCCCTGAGGACACAGCACACAGATCATGCTCTTGGCCCACATAAAAACTGCAAAGTGTCTACCTGTCCTCATCTGTACAGCCCAGAGCTCTACTCCAGCCAGTACCTGCCACCAGCAGGATATTCCTCTAATGCCCTCAGGAGAGGTGAAGAAATCTCACAAGAAACCAGAGAGGAGCTGAAACAAATCCATCACGCAGGAAATAACTGCAGTGAGTGTGGCAAGGCTCCTAGCATTAACTAACTCACTACAAAACATGTTTTGTAGTGATTTATCTACTTGTGATAACGTGATTTATCTCATCCTCTTAACACTTTTAAGCCAGTTGCCATTATAATTAGCTACAAGAGCAGCTGAAAAAGGTTAGGGAAAAATAAATTAAAAAAAAAACCAAAAAAACAAAAAACCAAACAAAAACCAAAAAACCAAAACCCAAACCAGAAATAAAAAAAGGGGTATCTATTCTTCACAGTAGAAGAGCAATGATTTAGATTTAGACTCCTATGATATTACTGCATTCATGTTTTGGGGGGGGTTTTATTTTCTTTTTTTTTTCCTCTTTCCCTTCAATGTTTGTCTTCCTTTCATGAAGAAATTGATTGTTTGAAGGAACCAAGATTGATGCACCTAATATTTACAAATGGCTCACACTTCTGGACACTCTATTTTCCAGTGTAAACTAATAAGAAATTGATTTGTTATTTGCTGGGTCTTTGCCTTGTTCGATGCATTTTAAAATATTTATATATGTATATTAGTACTAATCAGCCTTGAAAATGATGAACTGGCTGGTTAGAATTCTAATAAACTGAAATTTTGATCATACAATATCCAGTAGAAATGTTCAATCTAAAATTTTTGAGTCACACACATATCTAGGACATATTTCTTAGTTAAGGATGGCTTTTCTGAAATAAGCAAGAATTTTATCACTTTCTTCTGTGATCATCTGTTGTCAGTTCTGTATCCCTCAGGCTTTTGTGTTACTCTTGTTTTGATTTATCATTTGATCTTTTTCATTTTGTCATCTTTGAACACGACTGAAAACCAGCAATGAGGATCATATGAAAAGAAACACATTTTTGCACACATTAAAAGCTGAAAGAATTTAATAAAGTGCATTCCTCCCTGTGTCTCAGAGGGGAGCATTCACCTGGTTTGTCTAGCTGTTCCAGGGGCCCACTGAAGTCTAGCACAACCACACTCATAACTGAGCCAGCAATGAAGACTGATGGGACTTGTAGTCCCAAAAGTGGAATAAACTTCTGGAAGGCTCAGTCTGGGGGAAGATGAAGAGCTGGGTCCTGGATGGGACAGCCACAGCTTCTCTGGGAAACCTGTACCAGGGCTTCACCATCCTCACAGCCAAGAATTTCTTCCTAACATCCAGTTTAACCCCACCTGCCCTCTGTCAATTTGAAGCCATTCCCCCTTGTCCTGTCACTCAAGGCTCTTGTCCCAAGCCCCTCTCCAGCTCTCCTGGAGCCCCTTTAGGCTCTGGAAGCTGCTGTAAATTCTCCCTGGGGCCTTCTCTTCTCCAGGCTGGACACCCCCAGCTCTCTCTGTCTTCACAGCAGAGGTGTTCCATCTCTCAGAGCAGCTCCATGACCCTCAGCTGGACTCACTCCAACAGGGCCATGGATCCAGATTTGGTCTGACAAATGTCAAGTAAAGTGTGAAGATTATTTCCCATGAACTTCTGTCTGTATTTATGCCAGTATGAACCAGTATCCCATTCACACTTTAGGCTGCTGACGTGATCTCCTACCCCAGGTTCTTTTCAGAACCAACTGCAGATTGTCGTAGGTTTCTTTTTCAGCAGAGTTTCTAATCCTGAGCATGTGAATACCCAGCTCCTGGATTATTTTTTGTCCAGCACAATAAAAATATGACCCACCCTGTAAACACTAAAACCAATCTGGAGAGAGCACAGCTTCCACCAAATGTCCTCAGCTCAGGCTGCACCTCCTTGTCCACAGGATGGCTTCCTCAAAAAGCCTTGGGCTGATGAGGTTTCCTGGGCTGGAGACTGCCTTACCTGAATCTGTCACTGCTGCTTTTGTTCCCACCCTGTTCCTGTGATCACAGCACTGCACGGAGTAGCTGCTCTCTCCTCAGCAGACTTCCTGACAGGTGATTACTTTACAATAAAGATTTAGGATAAAACAAATGTTGAGTTGCTGGTGACACCCTCCTTTTCTCCCTCCAGCATTTCAAGTCTGGGTTCATTATCACCTCTTTAATTGGGTAATTATAATGGAGCTGACAATCACTCGGTGCCATCCAACGGCATTTTTGATCTCACTTTTTTTTTTTAATGTGTATATATAGTTATATATTAAGAGAAGAACCATTAAACTTCTTATCCTTTGTCATACCCTTTCCAAGAATACCAGGGAGCCTAAAATCCCTGGATGCCTGCAGAGCCAGGAATGACCCAGTCCTCAGCCAGTCCTGAACCCAAGCAGCACCGTGGCCACCCAGGCACAGATCAGCAAAGAAAGGAAGATGAGGGGGCTCAAGCTGAGCAATGTTTAACAAATCAAGTGAAGGATGTTCAGTCTGTCACCAAGACCAGCCCAGGATTAGCTACAGCTCCTTCCAGCTTGGCTGTGTTTAAAGGGATGTGGTGGATCCCTTCACCAGCCTCACCGTGGGAGAAGGAAAAGCAGCAAGATGAGGAAGCTCTTGCTAACAGACTCTTAGTCCCAGGAGTGAGTCATATTAATAGACTGCCTGCAATCTATTAGGAAAAGGAATTAATTAGTATCTTTAGATGAGTTTGTTGTGTGTTTGTTTAATTATGCACACAGGGAAAAAAAAAATACCATCTGCCCTTCTGAAAAAGAATAAAAATGCAATCACACAGGAGCAGATGCCCAAAGAAGGCAAGTGGAACTGCAGCACACACGAAGCTGGTGGCAACAGAATCCTTAAGCATCTCTCCGTTTCCTGTAAGCACATTTTAAACGGCCAAAACTTTCTTCTGAGTCCCCAGAGAGATAATTTTATTGAAGAGAACTTTTCTGTGATGCAGGAAAACCTATCAGTGCTAGAAAATGGTCTGTTTTGGTAACAGTGCAGTCCATTTGGGATAAGCTCTGCAAACCTCATAATCACAGAACCACTGAGGCTGGAAGAGGGCATCCATTCCAGCTGCCCTGTCCAGAGCAGAGTCAGCTACCACAGATTTGGCCTACACCAGGTCCAGTAGCTCTTTGAGTATCCCCAAAGATGGATGCTCAGCCTCTCTGGATAACCTGTTTCAGTGTTCTCGTGTTTTGACAATTAAAAAAACATTTCTTACGTTCAAACAACCTCGTGTTTTCCAGTTTGTGCCTCTTGTCTCTTGTCCAGTCCAGGGCAACTCTGAGGAAAACTGAGCTCCAACCTCTTCATTCCCCTCCTCACATGTTTATACACACAGATGAGATCCCCCTGAGGTTTCTCTCCTCCAGGCTTCTTTTTTGAGAAATGCTGCAAACTCTTAATCACCTGCATCCCTTTATCATCTGCCTGGCCCTTCAGTGGCTCTGTAGCTGCTCCTTCCCAGATGCAGGACTCCACATTCACTTCTGTTGATTTCCACAGCTTGCCCCACTGACCATTTTTCCAGCCTATCAAGATACTCTGGAAAGCAACACAACCATGTCATGCATCAATCACTCCTGGAAGTTTTGCATCACCTTCAAACTTGCTGAAAGAGGTCCCTGTCCTATCAAGGAGGTCATTGATAAGGATGTAACTTTGTTGGTTTCAGTTCTGGCCTCTGCTGCTCACCCCTCCTGCCTGATCTCACACCACCAGTTGTGACCCTCTCAGTCCAGCCTTTCACTCAGTTTTCAGTCCAACTCACTGTCCTCTTGTCTAACCTGTATTTCACCAGCTGGAAAATGAGGATGTCGTGGCAGACAGTGTCAAAAGCCTTGTTAAATTATGCAAATAATCCCTGCTCTTCTCTCACCCACTGACTAATTATTTCCTTGTAGAAAGCTTTGATCAGACACAGTTTCACCTTCATGAATCCATGCTGACTTCTCTCAAGTGCTTTATTGTCTTTAGACATTTGGAAATGCTTTCTAGAAACACTTGCAAGCAGGATATTCTCTCCTGGTGCTTATGGACCCCTCTGGAGAACACAAAGTGTTGCAAATTCCTGTGTCAAAAGAAATCCAAGACAAAACTGAGCTCAAGCTTTTCCCCAAACCATTGGTGCTTCAACTGTTTCTTTCCCAGGATGGTTCAGATCTCTGTCCCTCCATGGGCACCTTTATGGTTCATAGACAAAGTCTCAAACACTTGTGTTCAACCCAAGAAGATGTAGGAATGGTGTCACCCCATCCCTGGAATTGTTCAAGGCCAGGTTGGACGGGGCTTGAAATAATTTGGTTTAGTGGAGGCTGTCCCTGCCCATGGAGAGGGTTGGAGCTAACTAATCTTTAACCTTGCAACCTCAATCATTTCATGATTCTATGGCACTTGTCTTGTTTGAACCTACAGTAAAAAACCACTGGATGCTGAGATCTCCATTTAATTTCGCTGCTTTTTAAATGGATTTTAGAATTACGACACACACCACAGAAATGGCTGCTATATATATTTAGTGTGTATCATTTATAGAGAGACAATTCCTGAAGGCTGTATGGAGACATACAGGGGCATGTATAAATATGTATGGGTTTAACAAAAAAGATCTGGAAGGTCTGGACTCAAATAATCCATGCTCCAAAAACGTCTATTTCAAACAATGAGACAACAGCGGCAGCATTTGTCTTTGTTTTAGGATCATGCTGAGTGGCTTAACTGTGCCAGATGGTTTGCTCATGTCTTACAAGTGAAAAGAAATGTCTGTGAGCTCACCCAAACTTGAATTTCCCTCGCTGAGACACTTCTGACATGAAAATAATGAAGATGCTGAGATGAAAGTAACTTATAGGACATTTATTCGATTTCATACTAGATGTACAAAGAGTAAACCAGACAGGGTGTCACAGGAGATAGCAGCAAGGAAGAGAAGGAAAAGAAGGAATATATGGAATCTGTACAGCTGCTGCAGGAACATACAGGGTGGGAGCAGAGTTATTCACCTCTGCATCATGTGCCCAGACAGGAAGGGTGCCCAGAAAGGAATCACAGTCCCCCAGGATCACACGTGCTGCTTTATCCCCTGCTCTGTGCTGCAGGGCTCAGCTCAGTGCCAGTCCTCTGCAGGTGTTAGAGAAAGGAGTATTTTATTTCAGCCTAAGCTTTCTCATGAAGAGCTAAGTGAAACTGAAAAATGTCCCCTCATGGCAAATCCCCCAGATATTTCTGGTCTGTGTTTTTCCCTGCACCAGGACAAAAGAAATGTGTGTTTTTCTTTTCCACAGAATGGACGAGGGAGCGACAAAGAAATTCAATTTGGAAAGGTCAAAACACAACAGATGTCAAATGCTCTTTTTGACATTTTCAGCTGAAGAGAAATGTTTCGACACGCCTGAAATCAAAACCTTTCCATTTGGGTTGCTGAAAGGTTTTGTTTTGAGTCATGTCAACATTCAACTTTGTTTTCTCACAGCAGCACGTGGTCTTGTGGGAACTGTAGTTAAAGCAGAAACAGTCACATTTCCCCCACTCTCCTAGAGCAGGCTTCCTGCTCATAATAATTACATGCTAATTGCCAGTTAATGTCATGTCCATGACAAACCACACTGCTTGGCTGGTGGGAAGTCAGCACAGCTCCTTAGTGGAAGAATCCTCTGAGATTATTTTATTGGTGAAAATGGGGTGAAAACTACCAGTCTCATAGAGCTGTTCAGCATCAGGAAAATGCAGTTTAATACTTTGCTAAGGTGTTTCCAAAAGAAGCACATCATGAGCAGCCCAAAAGGAAAATATAAGTATTTAGCAAAACTCCCCAAATTTTTCCTTAAAAATGTAGAGTGTATATAGAAAAGTTTTTAGACTGGATAGGTCTTGTTCTTCTGTCATCAGAAATTCTGGGCCCCATCTGGGTGAGCCACAGCCCTCACAACTGAAATGTAGAATAAAGCTCAGTGTCTGCAGGAGAAAGAGTGTTTTAAGAGTGACAGAACACAAAAATAAAAAGAAAAAAATATAAAATTTTAACTCCGCCACGTAATGGAATATATTATTTAACAGCCCTCCTACACAGAAAAATAATATTACAAAAACCTCTAAACCATGAAGCACCACAGAGCTGATTCCAGTCTGAATCACAACGATTCTAATGTACATTTGTGAGGGGTCAGTCATCCTCAAAAACTCCCAGGTGCTTCCTAAGCCATAAATAAAGAGATCCTTCACCAGATTTTGGGGTAGAAGGTAACAGCCCCTCTGCATCAGCAAAGATGCTCACTGGATTTCTTGGGGATGATTTTATTTGCAAGTACAATTACTACTCTAGCAGCAAGGATACAATCCAGGGATGAAATCCTTTAGTCAGGATCTAGGAATCCTAACTAGAGTCTAGAGTTAGCCCCATTTTTGACACTGACCTACTCTGGAAACATTCTCTGAGCTGCAATAGGACCTCGAAAGCCCTCAAAATCCTGAGAATGCTTAACATAGCAGGACTCAGATGCCCACAAAATGCCCCTCGATTTCCAAACACCACTTGTAGGTAGTGGAATGACCCAGAACCTCATTCCCTACCTTCTTTCAGGGACATTTATTCCCTGCTTTAATGTCTTCTGGGTGGAAGATGATGAGGGGATAATAGGAAATACAACTAGCATCAGGATTTTAGGTCCCAAATTTGAAAGCAATGGGAACTTTCAGGAAGGCAACTGGAAAACTGGTAGTCAAAAGAGATGGTGAAATCTTTCCTTTCCTTTCCTTTCCTTTCCTTTCCTTTCCTTTCCTTTCCTTTCCTTTCCTTTCCTTTCCTTTCCTTTCCTTTCCTTTCCTTTCCTTTCCTTTCCTTTCCTTTCCTTTCCTTTCCTTTCCTTTCCTTTCCTTTCCTTTCCTTTCCTTTCCTTTCCTTTCCTCTTTCCTTTCCTCTTTCCTTTCCTCTTTCCTTTCCTCTTTCCTTTCCATCCATTTGTGGACACTGCACAAGTTAATATGAGACACACAAAAATACAAAATAAATAAACAGGAATGTAAAATCACATCCAGACATCACTTTGTTTGTGTTGGTGCTCTCCAAAGGACAGATGAATATTTAGGTGGAGCACAGAAAAAGAAGCAGAAAAGGGACAGAAATGTATAAGAGTTGGGGGAAACACAAAGCATTGGACACATATAGAGTTTATTTATGGATTTATTCATGGCATATGTAGAATAAAGGGCTACAGGTAACAACAGAGGACAACTGAGTGAGTGAATATAATGATGTAAGAACACACATCCTTGAAAGTTCACCTACTAATTTATAGTAAAATCCTTACAATGAGTAATTTTCTGCATTATGATCCTATAAATTACTCTTTTTTTGGAAAGAAAAGAACTGGAGTGAGGCAGACAAGAGAAGATGCCAGCTGAAAAGATAAATACAAATAAACTCCCTTTTCCTAGCAGTTTTTCTTTCACAAACAGAGGAATAAGATGCTGCACAAATGTCTGTAATTCCATTAATATTACAGTGCATGCTCTGAGTGAGCCATGGAGTCACACAAGCCTCACTAATTCACTTGTTTGTCCAGATCCTGTCATGGGGAGGAAATTCCTCTTGGATGTCTTGATCCTTGGGCATTTGCTCTTCGAAATATGTTGCCAATGGAGTAAAATAAGGGAATTTTCACTGAAACTACAGTAACTATGGTGATTTGCACCAAATTTGGGACGGGTTTATCAAAGCCACTTTTTCTCACCATGCTGCCTGTGGGCTGGAGCAATTGAGTGGCATATTTTCTTTTTATGTTTTTCTATGAGGTGATTATAGTGTGGCCTCAAATTCCCATATGCACTCAACACATTATTATAATGTTATTAACATTAACTTGCTTTCATACAGACTAAATGGGCTAATAAACAAAAACCCCAGTATTAAATGTAGCCAAATACAACTTTTCCTCCTGTTTTTTCATTCTGTGGAGCTTTCCATGCCTTCAATTACACTTGCATTTACTTACAAGGATAATGCTGCCATACTAGCAGGAATTACCTGGGCCCAATTTGTCAGTCAGGTCTTTCCAGGTTAGCCATGGTTTTCTAGAATCATAGTGTGGGAATACACAAGTTAGAGAGTGAAGTAGACTTAATTAGCATAGCTGGGTTGATAACTCAGATGCCTTGGCAAGAACAAACAGAGCTTTGAAGATTACAAGAGATGGGATTAAACTTGTTTATGGGAAAGAAGAAATTGAAACTTCTCTGGAACTTCTCTAAACAACGTATGTTGTAAAATGTATGAGTTTGTCTGTATCATGCTTAACCTAATCATTGTAGCAGAAATTATTAACCTTCCTGAAATAGTAGATAAGCTTTCAGAAAATCTCAGTAAAAAGGAATTCTGATCACCAAATCAGTCTTCCCGTCTCTCAATCAAACATCAATATCATAGACTAATTTGGGTTGGAAAGGGCCTTAAAAATCATCTCATTCCAGCCTCCTGCCATGGGCAGGGACACCTTCCACTATCCCAGGTTGCTCCAAGCCCCATCCAACCTGGCCTTGGACACTTCCAGGGGGCAGCCACAGCTTCTCTGGGCACCCTGTGCCAGGGCTTTTCCACCCTCACAGTTAAGAATTTCTTCTGAATATCCAATATAAACTTACTCCCATGTCTCCATTTTGATACTCAGATAACTATTAATTATTGATTTGGGGAGCCTTGTCTTTCAGACAGCTTGAATTGTTCATGTGCACTGAAAAACTGATTAGAGCATAAGGGGGTTGAAAATCTATATCTGAGAGCTAGAAACACCAAGGCTGGTGTAGAATAGAGGGAAGGAAAGAGAAATGATCTTATGTATCACAGAAGCCTTTCTACCAGCTACATACCTATAATTTTATCATAGATAAAGTCCAGACAAAAACTCATGTGTCCCCAGACTGTCATCCCCTCATCCAGCACTGGTAATTCTTCCCAAACATGGAGATCCATGAAAAAAATCATACCAATTTTCGGTGGAATCAGGTGGCCTTCTTGAATATTGAGCTAAATCAAGGTGTCGCTGAAGCCAGGAGAAGATCTTTTCAAAGAGTTTTGGAAAGGCTTCTAAATGTAACAACTTTTTCTAAGCAATTTTGTGCAGTAGCTCGGACTGTCACCTTGTCGTGCAAAAGGGTTGCAAGGACAAACCTGTTCAGAACAGCACAAGCATCTGCTGGAATGGTTTATGAGTGCACAGCCTTGAGCAGAGGTGAGTAAAAGTGATTTTATCCTTTCAGAGCATTGGCTGTTACAATTTCAAGTGGACTGCTGCTTTTCTGAAACAAAAATAAACAATTCCCTGCAACTGCTTTTTACGATGACTCAGTCTTTCTTCATTCTATTTATCCTGTTATGTATGAAAAGATGTAAACTTTCAGCTTTTGTGCTTGGAGTTTTGTTGTGTTTTCTTGTTATACAGAAATTAATCTCCCCTTGATGTTTTTGCTTGCTTTCAAAAGCTCATTAAAAATAACAAGGAACAAATTGGGTGGAAAAATGAACCGCGGATGAATCATCCTTTTCTTTGTCAATCTGAGAACACTGAACCAAACTAACCTTTTTAACTGAACCCTTTCAGGCTTGTGGACAGGATGGACAGAGAACTTTGTCCTGGCTGCAGCTTGAGGGCATCTCCTTGCAAGGTGTACACTTTGAACATCTTAGAGACTGGTCCTTTGGAAGGAAAGCATAATGAGCGTTTGGAAACTTTGTGGACCTCCTAAAGAGAATGCAACTGCAGCTAACTGCAGCTTTACTGAAACCAGAGACACAGCCTCAAATGGAAAATAATTCTACTGCTTTGCACAGATGATGATAATACCTTGAGCTAAATATGATATCAATGGGGTTCATCAAACCCTAGGCAAGATTATGTGACCAAGTTATCACCATAACAGAACAAAACATATCTCCAAAGACGTTATTAGACTGTCCACAGATTTGGCCAACAAACGATAAAAAGCAGAGTCAGTAAAGAATTCTTAGAAGGGAATATAGCTTGAAGGAGATAATGTGCCAGGGAGAGCAGTCACATCTTCCCTTTGCCTCCAGCAAGGCCTTTCTCCTTTCTAGAAAATTCTAGAGTAGATTTCTAACACGGGGCATTTTTTCCTGGATATTTTAAGCAGTGAAGCTGTTGCCATCAGAATTTTTATCATGTTTTTGTGAATATTCCTCAGGATAATTTCCCAGACTCTCTGCACCCTTGTGCAGCTGAGGTCCAGCATTTTCCAAGTGGATCATGTTATGTGGCCACGATCAGAGCAATGGAATGGGCTGAACAGTTTCAAAACTATGGAAGGAAATCTCTGCACATGTTCAGTAACGAGCTAGAAGTTACTTAACTTCTTAAATAGTAATTTAAATAATTTAAAATATTAATTAACTAAATAAGCCCCAAAGCTGTGAGGAGTGTTTGACTTGGATTGCAGGGAAAGGCATAATTTGCCCAACAGTCAATTGGCTGTTCCATTATGTTCCTAATTCCAGCTATTTCCTCTCCTTACATAACTTGTCTTTGTGATTGTAGATGAAATTACTGAGATGTTTGTATAACTTAAGAATCCCCTCAAAATTTAATGTATGCAAACATATCTTTAGGGGAAGGCAATAAAACAAGTGAGAAAATAAACTCATCAGTCACACCATCATAGGCTGCAATTCCTCTTCTTGCAGAGCCCATTTGTACTAGGGAGGTGAAATCACGTAACAAAAACATGAAAATCCTAATCCAAAGTCATTGTAATGGACTTCAAATGAGATTCAAAGCCTTTTTGTGGGACTTAATTCTTACATTCCTAGGAGAAGTTCAAGCCTGAGGTAATGCAAAACTCCAAAGAAAATATATAGAATTTTTTTTGCGTTTTACATTCGGTTTTTAAGAAGATTAATCTATACCCCTATCTGACACTCTAGCCACCAGCTCCATCCAGCCCCCACATCAATGAAGAATTTCTTCCTAAAATCTGATCTAAATCGATCTTCCTTCACCTAAAAGCCATTAATTCATTATCTCAGGCTCTCCCTATTAAAGTCATTAGCCATGTTTGGGCCCTCTTCGTCCCCAGCACCTGCCTGAGTAGGATTAAGCTGAAGTTAACCCCTGGTTCACTAAGAACCAAGCCAGACTCACCAATGAAAGATCCATCTCAGAAAAGAGGCGTCACATCCCCAGCCCTGCCCACACTCTGACTTGTCCACATCATATCAAAGTCTTGCCAACAGCAACGCTCATCACAGATCCCGTGTGTTCTTCTCTGCTTCTTTTCCTCAGGATAAGGCTGCTCACGGCAGGTGCCATGATATGAGAGCACACAGGGAGAGCAGAGAATTTGGGAAACGTTTGCTTTTTTGGGGCTTTACAACGTTTGCAAACCCACTTCAGACAAGATCCTGCTCTGCCAGCCTTGTACCCTGCTCCTTGAGCTGGCAGCGTGATGGAGAGCTCCCATTATCAGGTCCAGCAAGGGGAGTGAATTTTTTTTCTCCATCCAGGCCCAGGAGCAGCTATTCCTCATGATATATCGGCAGGAATGCCAACAACTGCAACACTGTCATCCTCCGACGGGGAGGATGCTACGCACGCTGGGGCAAACGAGAATAGATGGGGGAGTGTGCGTACTCAAACAATAAAATCTGTGCAAGTAAATCACCTCTTGTTGCTCCATACATCTTCTCCAGGGCTGCTTCCTGTTTCTTAACCAGCAAAGCCTCCCTGGTGATGCTGATTTTCTCTCTGCTGTTGCAGGTGGGTTAATGGTATCCAGCTGGAGCTGAAACAAAAAACGCTGGATGTTCCCCCCTCCCCATGACACACCTCCATCTCCTCCCCTTGTTTATTTCTTGAGATACTTTTTCAAACTTACTAGTATGGGAAGGAGCAAAGGAGAGAAATGGACACTACCCCTGAAATGAGAACTGGACAAAACCACATCTCAGCTGTTCCCAGCCAAAGGAACTTTTCAAAACTTGTCATTTTTCGCTCTGGCATGATGTTTCAGGGGGGTGGAAGCTGTTTCACTTCATCCATTTGGTGCATGTTGCCATCCACCATGAAGGAGATTGCTAGGTTTGGTGCCACATTTTGTGTTTAATAGGACTGGGAACATCTGGAAAATATTCTGTCCCCACCATCCAGAGTTCATGGTTCCATGCACTGCATGGTTACTGCGTTATTAATAACAGTAATATTATTAATAACAGTAATAACAGTAGTAATTACAATGATAACGATAATTATAACAACAACAACAACAATAATAATAATAATAGTAATAATACCTTCTGTGGTTCTCCTAGCACTGTTCAAAGAAGTTTTGTGATCCCAATTTAATATATGAGGAACCTGAGATGATAAACCACAATTTCTTGATTCTACCAAGGAAAAGCTAAATTCCAGACTTTTGCAGACTGGTCAAATTTATAATCCCATTCCTATCTTGTCTTCTGGAAAAACAGCTGTAACTGGATGGTTTTGGTAGTGCCTTTCTGATATAAATATCCATTTTTTAGGAAAGCTGGTAAAGTTTAAGCCAAAGTGTTGATCTATACTGGCTTAGGATATAAAAGACAAGTAAAAAGGAACAAAAATGTGAATTTTGCTCTCCCTGGGACACAGTGTCCCATACATACAGGACAGTATGTTGTGGTAAGGCATGTGCACAACCTGCTTTGGAGAGCATCTGTGCACTGCCCTTTGTACTGGCTGATCCTGTTCTAATCCATTCATTTGATCATTGCCCTCATTAAACCAGCAAAGTGGGTTTTTTTGGAAAATTTCCCATTTAAAATTGTTCCTTTCAAGTTTTTCAGATTGATTAAGTCTTGCTTTTTGTCAGTTGCTCTATCTCACACTCTCCTGACAGCATGAAACAAGATAATCATGCCCTGACATGCCTTACAGCCATAATAAGTCTTTCTCTACTTCCATTTTTTTTTTCATACTATTTACCTAAATATTAAGGATCTTTGCCTGGGAGCTGACAGATGAAGAACCTTATCTGTGTCCCATTTGCTAAGGTGCTTACATTTGCTGCTTCAAGTATATAAAGCTACTTTAACAAATCCACCATGGTTTGTGATGAATGCAATGTAATCACCAGAAACTAATAGAAAACTTGAATTTAGTGTCCCACTTTGTCCAGGTAGCAGAGAATGGGCTGAATGGTCCCCAGAAACTCCTTTACTTGGAGTGCAGGGTGTAGTCAGAGGTTGCTTCAGGCTTCACTGAGATTTGGGCATGTAAAGCCACAATATCTCAGGCTGAAGCAGCTGTGGTTTGGGGAATCTTGCAGGTTAAAACTCAGCACAAGCTACAGCCTCTGGAGGTGCCTTTATTAATCTGGAAAGGTGTTTTTGAAGCTTTGGCCAACCTCTGTGTTTGCACATTGGGAGGGCCAGCAGGAGGGGCTGTGGATTCCAGGGCCCTCTTAGGAAAGAACTCCCTGTGACTTCGTTCAGACCCTAACACAGATCCCACTTTGCCTCTCCAGCGGGAGAACTGTCTTCTTGCAAGTCAAAGAATGGGATATTGGTGGGGATAAAGGGACATATTTTATTGGGGAGCACTGGGGGATGGATTGGGAGCAGGATACTGAGGCAGGTAGGGATGAAGAAGCAAGCAGGAGGGCTCAGCCAAGGCTGGAGCCCACAAATGTAATGACTAACAAAGAATTTAGGACATAAATTGATTACAGTGGTGAGAAATAAATGCTTATTTCCCAGTCTCATACAGGAAGGAGTCAAGTGTAAAGATGTTCATTTAGGTCTTGCCTGTCATTTTCTGTGTCAACAAGTGATCCAGAGCTGCCCCTTCTCCAGTTCCCCACTCCCTTTCCTGTCTTTGGACTGATGACCTTTGTGTCCAGCCCTGTAAAAGCCACTGGTGCCTAAATTTCTTGCCTTTGGGCAACAAACACCCAAGTTAGGCCTCACAACTGCTGTGGTGTCTCATTGCAAAGCTGGAATGAACTCCTGAGACTTTTCCTGCAGGGATCTGCCAGAGCCAAGGCCCCGGGGGAGGAGGACACAGACAAAACTTCAGAGTTTGTTGCTTATGTACTGCAGGTACAATGGATACAGCAGTGGACTTCACAGATTTCTGGAATTGCAGGAACATTGAGGAATGCAGGGCCAGAGAGATCTCTCTGGGATTCCCCTGAAAGTCCACTTGCCTGAAGACAAATGCTTTTTTCTTTTTCACCCACTGAGATCAGACAGGTGCTTCTCTGCCTCTTTACCATGCCAGCCTGGTTTTACACCCTTCTACCTTCTTAATTAATATATGGTCCTGTCTCTATTAAAGGCCTTGCAGACCCTGGATTTATTGTATCACAGTGATCAACAATAACAACCAACAGGTTGGAAAAACATTAAAAAAGGATATTTAGTGAGTTTGTTGAGATCTACCATCCAGGACCAGCTACACACCTGCACATTACATCAAAAGCGAAAAAGCTGCAAAATATTTTCTTTTCAACTACCTGCATGTTATCTAAGCAGTATTACAGCATGCAAGAATCATGGCAAAATAAACCCCATCTACAGCACAGATAATTAACAGGGTACAGGAGGAAGCACAAGGAAAGGAGAAAAAGGATAAGGGGAAAGAAGGATAGTGGGAGAATGGGGAGAACAGAAGGGTTATACAAGTCCTTTTAGTGCTTGAGTATCTGGAGCCCTGTTCACTGTTTCACAAGGGGCTCTTGCCCATCTCCCTCTACCCCTCCTGGATGTCCCACCTGTGTGTCCCACCTTTGCTGGTGGTCACAGCCTCCAGCTGAGCTGGCACAAGCAAACGCCTGCCCCACCTCAGCTGCCCCATCTCAAGCACATCCCCCAGCTTCTCATGAAGGAGAGTTTCTCTTGGAATGCTGGGCTGTGAACGAGCTTTGCTGGGACAGGAGCTCATGTTTGCTCCAGCTGCCTCTGCTGCAGGAGCAGGACCTGTGCTGGGAAGGAGACAGCAAACATCTGGGAGGAGCTGGTGGTGTCACGGCGCTTTGTCCAGCAAATGCCAGTCAAATACCCAAGATAATCAGTGGTGAGAAATGATTAGGCCCCAGTTGTACCCCTTGTTCTGGACATGCATTTGTATCTCCCCATGACAGATCCATGTTTTTTCCTTCCCTTGGCAACCCAGCACTGGCTCTGCTCTCACAGAGTATTTCTAGGCACAGACTCACCTGAAAGTTGTAGAGATCGCAGGTGCCTGAGACTCCTGGGGCTGGTTTTGACACCAAAGGTATTGTCATTGCTTAAATACGTTTGTTACTCCTCTTACTCACAACTTCTCTATAATTTTTATTGCCTATATTGTCATTTTTGCCACTTCACTGGGGTTTTTCAGCGCTCTGGAGACAGACCTTGGTTAAACATGTACCTTCAACTCAGAGGCCTCAGTAACATCAGTTGCTCAATCAGGCTGCAAACATTAATTGTTTCAGTTCTTTACCTTCTTTCAGACCACATGGGCCATACCTGTCAGGAGCCTCATCTGCCCAAGTGACTCTGAACTGCCAGGTATTTGATAGACAATAATTTCACAGTTATTCAGAATTCACACTGTTGCTGTGCAAAGAGAAATTTCTCCCATCTCATCATAAAAACAATTCGGTTTAAATCTGACTGGGTGGGTTTAGAGTAGATGGATTAGGCCCTGCTGTGAAACTGGACAGGAAGACAACCCAGTTAGCAGATTAACTGCCTTTCTCTTCTAAATAGAACCAAATACACCCATACAAAGTAGGAGAGGCATTATTAGAAATCTTCTATTTTTATGGATAGCAATGAATTTTTATGGAGCTGATAATGCAGATAGAACACACAACTGGTCTAGTCAAAATGAAAGATGAATACAAATTGCAAATCAGCTCCTGAGCTATAAAAATTGGTGTAACCTTCTCAGCAATAACTGATTGTTTAGGGGGCTCAAATAGAGTCACAGTGATGTTTCTTCCAGCCTTATTAAGCATCACAGTTGTCATATTAAACCAATGATGTATGAGTATTTGCTTATTGTAATGAGTTCTGGAGACAGTAGCTGGAGCAGCGATACAAAAATCCTCAGGCTGAAGATTTTGGATATCTTTGTCTCACTCCCTGAGGGAAATATTTCTCTCTTTTATTTCACTAACATCAAAGACTGCCTGAAACCCTGATACAGGCAGGACTCCTCCCGAAGCTCAGTCTCTGGGATCTAATGCCCCTTCCCCCTCAATGGACTGTAAATATAACTCCAGATGTATCTGATGTTCTTCTGTATTTTCACTTCCCTGGGAGCAAAGGGAAATTAATATTCCTTTCTACATGGTAGGCCAGAGGATCCCAGATTGCTACCCAAGCTTTAGCAAAACTCTCCTGGGAAATAAATTTGGAGGTGTTAGCAGCCATGCTGTTTGGAGGTCAGATTCTTTCAGCAGGGGGAGCTTTGGAGGAATTTAGGGCAGAGAGAAATGGGGCATTCCAGGCTCCACTAAGGGAGGTTCAAAGGGAGAAAAAAAAGAGACATGTGCTGCTGAAGAAAGTTTGGAGAAGGCTTTAGGGAGGAGAGGCAGCCAGGTGATGTGGGATTATCTGATGTTTTATCTATAAAACACATTATCTATGTGTTTTGTCAGCTCTGGAGCAAGTCCACTTGCAGGGCAGCAGCACACTCAGGAGATGCTCGATGTCCTCATGGTCAGATTTGTGGCTGTGGCAGGAGGTGTTGCAATGACATCTCTGGTAGCCATCAATTTCTATCTTCCAGCAGCTCTGTTAAAAGGAATCAGGATGGGAGGCACACTGAGCATCCCCCTGCCTGGTGCTTGAACTAAAGGTGGGAGAATCAAAAAACCTGTTAATTTCTTTCAAAATTTAGGTCCATCAGTTCTTGTTCTGCCACCCGTAGGCACATGTAAAAGTTTATTTTCTCCTTTTTAAGAGCCTTGCTAAAGCTTTCCTTTAAGTCTTTCTCCTCTGGCTGAACAACTCCAGCTCTTTCTCTTGTTCTTGCAGACCATGCACATCACACTGATCACCATGATCTCTACTGCCCCTGGGAACACTCCCATTGGCCCAAATATTTTCCTTGAAGGCTGATATCAAAACCAGGCATGGGATGCCACTGGGGACAGACAGGAGAATGACTTCCATTGTCTTGCAGGCTATTGCCCAGCTGATGCAGCCATGCTGTTGGAAGCAGCACGAGCACATATATATGCTCGACTTGTTCACCCTGTATTGTGTAAATATTGGCTTGCTCTGCTCTGGAAAGGAAGTTGAAGTCAAACTGCATTATCAGCATTTCCTTGTTTCTCCCTTTTTTCTTTTTAGCAGCCAGGCACTTTTTTGTTCTTCCCTGGTCTTCCAGATTCTCATCATTAGAGGAGACACTTAAGTCCTATCTCATGCTCAAGACAAACCTCTTTTGCCTCAAAACACATTCCACCTGCACAGGCAAAGACAAGGGGAGCTAATTCAAGTTGTAGACTCAAACATAATCTTGCCTTCCTTTTCCAGTGCTTGCCTTGGCAGCTAAAACCCCTTTTACAGAGTTGTCATATGTCATTATTAGAAAAGTTGCAGCCATGAGCTTTGCAAAGCTGGTACGTTTATTCCATATATTTTGCAGATGGGGTCTTGGTCCTCAGGGAGATAAGTGATTGCCAGGATTATATAGGCTTCATCTATGCAGAGTTTGGGATTTGTCCAAGGAACAGACCATGTCCCCAGGCCATGTGGTGGAAGGTGCTTTATGTCTGCACTGTTCGAGTTTCAGCAGTCTTTGGAGCTCAAGGTGTGTCATTGCAGGGGAGTTTCAGAGCTCTTCTGCTGTTTTTCATGCCTAGAGAACATACAGCTGCTCCCAACCCACTGGGGAAAATTTGAGGACTGCTGGAAGAGTCTCAGAAGACAAAAATGGCCCGAGGAAGCAACATCTTGTGCAATTTGAGTGCACGCTGCACGTAAAATATGGATTTCAGCATGAGATATTTTCTAGTCTGTGTCATTCATTTCCAACCAGGAAAGGAATAATTTCACACTGGAGTCAAAATTGGGTTGAGCTAACATACACACAGCTCTAGTTGTCATGCTAAATGAGGCAGTGTTCATGCTGCATTAAATAGGATAACAAACTTCCTTTGAGTGGGGAAGGGAGAGTGGGACACTCTTCCCTTTTCAAATACTTCCAGATCCAACAGGCGTTTCAGAGGTATCTGGAGTAGTTAAATTCATCACGGTGTAAGGGTCCTGCTGTCAGATAAACACCAACACAGGCACTGCCAGGATGTCAGGGGGCTGTTAATGGACATCAGGAGCTGCTCTCTGAAGTCACCCCCAGGTAACCTCTAATGGGGGTGGTCCTGAGCACGGCCAGAGCTGGACTCAACGATCCTGGTGGGTCCCCTCCAGCCCAGGATATTCTGTGACTCTGTGACTCTGTGACCTGGGGGTTGAGGGAGGGGATTCTGCCCCTCTGCCCCACTCAGGTGAGACCCCACCTGCAGAGCTGCCTCCAGCCCTGGGGCCCAACAGCAGCAGGACATGGAGCTGCTGGAGCAGATCCAGGGTCCATGGATATGCTCCAAAGGCTGGAGCCTCTCTGCTCTGGAGCCAGGCTGGGAGAGCTGGGGGTGTCCAGCCTGGAGAAGAGAAGGCTCCAGGGACAACTTCGAGCACTTTCCAATATCTAAAAAGGCTCCAGGAGAGCTGGAGAGGGACTTGGGACAAAGGAAAGTAATTGTGGAACAAGGGGGAATGGCTTTAAACTGACAGAGGGAAGGGTTAGACTAGACAATGGGAAGAAATTCTTCCCTCTGAGGGTGGGGAGGCCCTGGCACAGGGTGCCCAGGGCAGATGTGGCGGCCCCATCCCTGGTAGTGTCCAAGGCCAGGCTGGATGGGGCTTGGAGCAACCTGGAATAGTGGAAGGTGTCCATGGCAAGGGGTTGGAACAAGAGGATCCTTAAGATCCCTTCCAACCCAAACCATTCTGGATTCTGTGATTCTGTGAATGTACATCTTGCCCTGACAGCCCCCATACACTTAAACATACCTGGAAAAAAATGAGATTTATTTTGTTTATGATCCATTTCAGCTTTGCTCAGTGAAGGCTTTTCAGGTATCAAAACAGACTTCATGAGCAGTCACTGTGTATTGCTGGGTGAAAATGGGCAGCACGTGGCAGAACTCTTCATCATGTGGTTTACAAAGCTGGGTTTGTGGTATTTTACTGCTGAAGTGATTGTTCACAGAATGAGAAAGATTTGATCCTATTTGCCTACTTCTTGACCACCTAACAACACAGTATATTTTCCATGCAACAGGCCATAAACCAGGTTAAAGATAACATGAACTGACGTTTGAGTTTCAGAGCCCTCTCCTGAGATTCTCTCAGAGGGAATTTCCATGACTCATTGCACCAACAAGCAACCTCACTCAGCTTCCTGAAATAAAATCTGGGCTTAAGAAATCATATGATTTAAAAATAATGAATCTCAAGGGTTTATTTCTGTTTATTTACAGCCAGGTGCTCTAGGTTCCCATTTTTCAACTTTTTCCTATAAGGAGAAGGAGCACAAAGATGATACAAAGAAGCAGCTCTCCTATCACTTCAACACTTGGAGATTTACCAGATAAAAAGCCCTCACCAAATTCTATGATTCTGCAATATACCCTGGGAATTGCCAAGATCATGTCAGACAGGCAGAGCAGAGAGCCTTTGCTCTCACCCTCCCTGGCAAATATTGATTTTAAAAGTGAGCTGAACCTTTGCGAGGGCCCAGATACATGCAAGTGGGATCATTTGGACAATTAAGAGGTACTACATTAAAACTGAGTCACCACCTGCTCCCCTAGAGTCACCAGAGGACAGGAGACCCTCTGAAGAGCACAGGGTAATTCCCTGAAATCCCAAGCAAGCCCAAGGGGCCGTGTTTCTCTCTGGTGGTTTCACAGTAGGGATTTCAGGCCCTTCTTCGAGTGCCAGACCCTGGAGATGAAGACCCTGAGGAGCAAATTCCCAGCTATTGGCTGCAGGCTGCCTTTCCTTAATTATCTTTTTGGGTTCCCTGGAATGGCCTTAGAGGTGCCAGGATAATTAGCTATGCCTCCACTCACTGCTGCAGGGGTATCTGGGATGAATCCTGAGCTGCTTGCTCCCAAAAGGATGCTCACTCTGACAGCCACCCAGCCTTCTATGGGAAAATCTACACACTTTTGGATGCTCTTCAGTCATGATGCTTCTTTCCAGACTCTACAGAGCCAGGAAGCCTGGAGCCAAGGAGAGGTTCCCAGGCTGGGCTGTGAATGTAAAGATGATGGTGACATTGAGTGAGAGGCTTAGATGGGTTATGGCAAAGGGGTGCTCATGTGTCAGTGGTGAGAGGAGAGGTCAGTAGCTGTCTTGGAAGTCATCTAGAAGACAAAGTGAGGGTGCATAAGGGCAGAAGACTTTCCTGGGTTGGGGTGAAATAGGCCAGATTATAGCTAAAATTGGGAAAATCAATTTTTTCCAAGCTCTGTCTGGAGGAAATAAACTAGCAGGGCTTTCCTTTTTGGGAGAGGAGAGGTTTGGAGAGGAGAGGTGCGGAGAGGAGAGGGTCGGAGAGAAGAGAAGAGAAGAGAAGAGAAGAGAAGAGAAGAGAAGAGAAGAGAAGAGAAGAGAAGAGAAGAGAAGAGAAGAGAAGAGAAGAGAAGAGAAGAGAAGAGAAGAGAAGAGAAGAGAAGAGAAGAGAAGAGAAGAGAAGAGAAGAGAAGAGAAGAGAAGAGAAGAGAAGAGAAGAGAAGAGAAGAGAAGAGAAGAGAAGAGAAGAGAAGAGAAGAGAAGAGAAGAGAAGAGAAGAGAAGAGAAGAGAAGAGAAGAGAAGAGAAGAGAAGAGAAGAGAAGAGAAGAGAAGAGAAGAGAAGAGAAGAGTTCTATTCATAAACATGGTAAAAATCTTGATACCATTGACCCCTTAGAGTCTGGCTGTGAAAGAGATGGAATCTCCAGTGTTGGTGAGATGTTTCCCTGTGACAGCTGAAGTGCTCCTGCAACAATAGACTGGAGGCCAGGGACAGCATTTCCACCCTCAAAGCTTGCTGAGTTTATCTCCTCTAAATACAGCAGGTTTCTGGAGGGGAAAAAGGTCAGGATTTCAGTAATGTGAGGGTTTTTTTATAAACCAAGGCTAAAAAGACAGTAGGGTTTCATAAGGAAAGAAATTGTGAGACCTGACAGCTTAATTCTTGCCATAGATAGAACCCAGCAATATTTTTAAACCCCTCTGCTTTTGTTAATTAAATGCAAATTTTTCATAGGCAATCTGTATAAATATGCTTACAGAGGCTAACAGGCCTTACTCTTGTTTTCCTACCTCAGCAAAAAGGTGGAAGAGCCCCCCAAAGTTCTCCGAAATTACTGAAAATCTTACTTTTTCACTCAAAAGCTCACAAACAAACTTTCCACTCCTCTTGAGGAGGGCCTGACCTACCTCAAATAAAAGTATGGGGATCATGAAACTTCACCTAAGAAATGCTATTAACTCCACTCTGACCTGCCAATAATCCCATTCTGAAGTGATTTTAAATAAAAAATAATTTTAAAAAGTCAAAGGAGTAAAAAAGCCATAAGGCAATATAGAGAATAATTTGGGTTTAGTTTTCAGGCTGTATCTGCAAACCTTTTGTTGTTGTATAAACCTTAGGGTAAGAGTCAGATTTCTCTGTTGACTTTGATTGGGGCTGTTTGGTTGATATTTATATATTGGCTTGAGTGTGTAAGAACAGGTTTATCTTCAGCAGTGCCATTTGTTTTGGTTTTTTTAGTGGAAGATGCTCTTTGTCAAGATGAAAAAAAATAGTTAGGTGGACATGAGAAATTTTCTAGACTGGAAAAGTAAATATTTTGACATGCACTCACACTTTTAAGAAATACACATCTCTAGCTGGAGCAGCTGTGGCAGCCTCTTTGGATGGCACCACCTCCCAGTTTTCAGTCTGTTCAATTGCTCTCAGATTTTGTAGTGTAGAGATTAAAACAGGAGTTTGGGAGAAGTTGCTCTGTAAAGCAAAACCACTGCAACCAGCCCCATTGCTCCTCCTCTGGGGCAGGTGAGGGATGGAAAGTAGAGAAAAGCCAACTGAGTCGGAAGCCCTGGCAAGGAGGGGAATTAGACTGACTTTTGGACAGCCAAAATATTCATTTTGTTTTCCCCCATATATCTCCCAGAAGCACAAAGCATGGCAGATGGGAGAAAAGCATTTATCTAGCTAGTTTAATCCAAGCATGACACCTGGAAACTTCCCTGAACAGCTCATGTTACACCACAACTGCTGCTGAAGGTTGATTCTGAAATCCTTTGCTTTCCATTTTTGTGTCCCATCAATAACAGCACAATTTGCTTTTTCATCACCTCCAAGGCTTTGCAGTGTGAGGGTATATTCATCCATGAGACCAGCACAGCCCAGCAGGATTATAATGTCTGTCCAAACCCTTTTGCAACTACTTGCATTTGATGAGAGGCAGGTGGAGGTTGTGTTTTGATTTGCAAACTCTTGGGTGCAGCAATTGATTTAATAGTTTAATAATTAATCAGGGAGGGAAGACTGAAGGCATTTGTAAAGGGCTGAGGGCAAATCGATGGCAAGGAGAGCACGTTGCTGCTCAGAAATAAGGAGTGCATCAGACTGGGCTGGGAAAAGTGGTCTTGTGAATATTTAGAGAGGCTGGAAATATTCAGTCTCGCTTAGAAAGGGGCTTTGGCTTTTTACCTTTGCAAGCAGAAGTGGCTGAAAACACCTCTGGCTTCGTGAGGTGAAAAGAGGAGGACATTTGGCTCTCCCGTGCCCTGCTGCTGTTCATGGAGGGGAGGCATGGCAAGGTTGATCCTCTCCCATGATTTTCTCTCCCTCTTTTCTGTGCTTGGTACCCTGAGAGACTGTTCTTTCCCAGGGATCCCATAAAGCAGCTTTCATTAGAAGAGAAAAAAGACATTCTGCAACTTCAGGAAAAGGACTTTGCACTGCCTTTTTGGGTAGAACTCACAATCAAATATCCCTAAACTAAACTTTTGCTGCCTAATCCTTTGTGATTTGGGGACGAGATTATTAATGAATTTAATTTAAAAAAACCCCAACACCAAATAAGAAACACAAAGGAAATGGTTTTATAATGTGCTCTGATTTCTCCTTTGCCCAGAGAAAATGTGTTTATCTGACTCATCTGAGCATCTTCAGCTGCCTCTTGGCAACTGAACTTGACTACAGTTAAATAATTTTATCCCTTTGCTTTGCAGGTTTGCTTCCAGTTGCACTTTTTGGGGTTAAACACCAGCCAACGAATAGAACATGGGAAGCAGTTCCCTGGATTCATTGTCATTTGAGTAAGACACCCAGCAGTCCTTACACTAAAAAAAAAAATGCACCAAACTGTTAATTGATTTTTAAAGGAGAATTATGATGCTTTTAACAAGCCACTTATCTTGCTAAGCATTGCTGGGGTAGTGTATCTTCCCCTGAAATGGCTGTTCCACAATGTGAGTCCCTAATTGCTTATAAAGCACACTGTTTATTGAGTATTAGCTCTGGCATCGTTGTTTATTACGGGAGCGCGTTGCTTAGTGCTCATAAACAGCCATCCAACTCAAATATGCCCTGCCTTGCCTCTAACCCTCCAATGAACACGCTCTCCATCCCTAAGTTTGCATTGGGAAGGGAGGGAAAAGTATCAGCAGGGCTGTGGAGAGCTGGAGGAGGTTGCTTGGTAACTGAGAGGAAAGGATCTGACTCAGGGGCGCGTGGACTATTTATTATCTCCCGCGCTCTGCCTACAATTAACAGGTCAGTGACCCGGGGAAACATTTCAGATTTAGTCAAACCATCAGCTGGACAAATGTGCCTCAAGCACTGCTGTGTGCTGGACCCATGCAGGAAGGATGAATCGGTGGCACACTGGTCCTGCAGCCTGCTGGTCCTGGGCCACGTGCTGTGTTGTCATCGTGAGACATGAAGCCTTCAGCTCGTGTGATCTACAGGCAGCAGGGATGCATTTGCCTTGCTGTTCCATGGGGATTTGTCACTCCTTTTCCTGGGATGGGTGGTATTTTCAGCTGTAGGGAGGAAAATGCCAGCAGAGAGGGAAGACAAGGGCATAGATATACTGACATCATTTAGCTATAGCTCATTTTTCAGACCTGGAATGATTTCTCCAATTTGCTGCTCCTGTGAGGAGTGAGGAGGTGGATTTATCATCCCTTAGTCTCCCCTGTAAAACTGAAACAGGCAGGTAGGAGGATGGCCCAGTTTGACACTCAGCTTCTGATTTCTTCTTCCCCATAAAGTTAGAAAACCTCTTTTCCTGTCAACAGAACTGCCTGGGCTGTAGGAGTAGCTGAAGAAGTGTTTTCGGGCTTTGACAGAAATTGGTGAGCAACAGAGTGGGATTTGCTGAGTGAACTCTTGTAATCATGTTTTATTGCACTCTTTAGTTGGTTTTCTTGATCTCAGGATCCAACTTGCACTGGTTTTGTGGTGTTTTTATCAGTGGCCATGTCTCAAGACTCTTCACAAAGGAATGTAACAAGGTGGGGGTTGGCCTCTTCCCACTGGCAGCGAGACAGAGCAAGGGGAAATGGCCTCAAGTTGTGCCAGGGGAGGTTCAGGTTGGACATTAGACAAAATTTCTTTACTGGAAGGATGGTTAAGCATTTGAACAGGCTCCACAGGAGAGTGGTGGAATCACCATCTGTGGAAGTGTTCAAAAAACAAAAGTACGTGGCACTTTGTGGTGTGGTTTGGTGGGCCTGGTGGTATTTGGTCAAAAGCTGGACTTGATTTTGCAGGATTTTTCAAGTTTTAATGATTCTGTGATTCCAAGATCAATCCCTGCTTGTATCCCCAGACAAAGAGGGTCTTGGAGAACTTGACACTGGAGTATAATTTTGCATCTTAGAATCTGTGTGCTTCTTGCAAATAAAATTTCTCCATTCTTCTGTCCAGTGAAGCCATTGCAACATTTTGTTGGGAAAAGGAGAATTATATGAGGCTGGCATGTCAGATTCAGGTTTAAAGGCATCCAAGTGAGGTTTGCATGGAGATTTCTGCTGTTTGAGATCCAGTCAGATCTTTGTTGATGAGCTGGATGAATTCTTAGTGTTTCATCTGTCTTGTCAACCTATTCTAATGCAAGATTTCCCCCTGCTTAATCTCCCAGACACTTTATTTCATTAGCAGCAGAACAGAGTATCGTGTCCCTTTGCAGTGCTCTCAAGGGCTTTATGAATCCTCCAAAAGACTTATAAAATTAGAAATTACCAGCCATCTTTGTACCACCAAAGCTGTGTAACAGTCAATTTCCTGACTGGTTGAAATCAAATACTGTTGCCCCACTTAATGCCATGATTTGGATAAGTTGATTTCTAAGGGAGCTCAGGAAGCTGCAGCAACTTTCTTTTAAGTGAAAGTCGCTTTGAAGGAGACCATTTGGGATTTCAAATGGCCTTAAATGGAAAAATCCAAATCCACAGTAAAACTAAAAGGGAAGGTCTCTGGAGACCGTGTGCTTCAGTGAGCTTCACTCACTAAGCTTATTAAGAAAAATGTCAGCAAATATGACACTGAAAAATCCACAGTGTATTTCTGCTACCATCAAAAATGTTACAGTCCGAGACTACGCTGCTCTATATTTGTATCCACTGGTTAATTAAATTACACAGTGTTAGTTCAACTCACTGGGAAAAGATTTTCCTTTGATACAAATATCTGAGTTAAATGCTGTGGCTGCACCACAGAAAAGCCAAGATTACACAATTTATACATACAGATAGATACAGAGATAGATATTTAGTTTCAGGTATATATAATTTTTACAGTTATCACTGTTCCAGATCAACAAGCTGTGCTAAACCACATCTTGCAGACAGATACCAATTCTTGATGTTGAAGTATTTTCAACATAAATTTAAGCACCTTATTAAAGTGAAAAAAAACCAAGTATTTGGCTGTACTCTCAAAATCTTATATTTGTAAATATTCTGGTATTTATTCAGACCTTTGTAACATTTTCAAAATTAATTAAATGCCTGTTTGTTGATCTGAAAAGGATTGCAGGTTAGGTTGAGTATGAAATCAGCCTGGAGTGGTCCCACCTCTCTTGATCAAGATGCTTCCAAAACCTACAACCAAACTATTTGTCTAGACTAGTTTTACAGTCAGTGGGGCACTGCACTTTTAGGAAGATCATTCATCTCATCGTAAAATTATTGTCTACAATCAGTCCCACGGATTCTAAAAATGAATATTTGTGTCCATTGGCTATACTGAGAGCTGGGGTTTTACAGCTCAAATGTGTTGCTGCACCTTGTATGGGTGGAATTAATCTAACACACATGGGTTGCATGTCTGATCAGCTGAATTCTAACCTGTGCCATCTGCAGCCACTGAAAAACAAAGGACTCCTCACAGACAATCAAGTCACCGTCTGCTGATGCACCCACAGGTTGTTGCCTTGGAGGTCTAGGCCTGGAAGAAGAAAAGTAACAGAAGAAAGTGGTGAGTTATCTTTGTGCTTGTCTCCTTTGCACACTCTGGCCCTTATGCAACTGATTCCTGCTCCTGTTCTGACAGAATCTCCAAAGGCTTTTGAAGCAGAACTCAAAAAACTTTAGGAAACTGGGTGGTTGAAAACATCCAGAATAATTTATCCTCATTTCTTCTTCCATGCACACCCCTTGTCTCCAGCTCCTCTCTCTTGACGCTGTGTTGCTTGGGCCCCGTTGCCGTGTTTCTTTCTGAAGACATAATTTGTTCCTGACTAAAATCTTCAACAAGATCATGAGACAGGTAGGGGAGGACCTTTTAGACCAGTTTGTTGGCATTCAACCCAGTAGAATTGATCTATCACCTCCACTTGTGCAAGAGTGAAGTAAGAGAGGTCCAGAAATCGGTTCTGTGGGTTATCTTAGGTCAAAAGACACTCTGATTAGGCTTGTATAACTTGGATAACATTAGTGCAATTACCCTGCTATGCACAATCACAGTTGGATGAGCAGATAATTACCAGCAAAAAATTTAATTACATGGATTGAGCTGTATTACATAATTGAGCTGTGGTCATAATATAGAGTACCATGTGATAAGTTATAAACCCACCCCCCAAAATCTCAACAAGATGAGTTGGGATGGGCTACAGGTGCCTACAGATGAAATAGGTTGGAATTATCTCCTTCCTAGATGTCACTTGGCAGAGCACCTGTGGCTTTACTGAGGAGCTCTTAAAGCTACTCTAAATATCATGAGCCCATGAAGATTTTTGGTAAGCAAAGGAAGATCTTTGAGTGCCATGGCAATACGGGTTGGGTTGTGCTGTGTTTGCCTACATCCTACCCTGGGTGATCTTTAAGGTCCCTTCCAACCCAAACCATCCTGTGAAACCCATGATTCTACTTTTACCAGAAGAGGATGGGAGTTAAACCAAAGATTTGGGGTTTTGTCTTACCATTTCTCCTCGAAAATGGCCAGCTCCAGCCATTCCTGAAATCCTGTCTGGATTCATTCCCACTGAAAGAACAATAATGGTGGTTTCTTCATCTGAACTGATCACCTACCCTCTTTTCTGAGTGGAGGCAAAGAGATTTTGTGCACACCTCATTTCCTCCTAAACTGACCATCCAAAACAGTTCACACCTGAGGATTATTTGATTCCCTCCATGATCTATAAGAGCAGGTGCCATTGCATCTCTGCATTCATGTTCTACTTCAGTGCATGGCAGCACGGCAGTACAAGCCTTTCAGTAAAAGCCTTTCAGTACAATCCTTTTCCAGCACAATCAGGGGAACAGAGCAGAGTTACCAGCTCCAAACAACCTTTCCTCAAACAAATCCCTCCCTTCTGCACGGCCTTGCTCGTGCAATGGGACCTCCAGCCAAGACTCTCCTTCTTCTGCCCCCTAAGGAGTTGCTAAAATAACTTGTTTAGCGAGTCTGCTGTCAAAATCGTGCTTTGATCTGCCTGCCTTTTCCTCCACAGTGTTTGCATGGATGTAATCAATTTGTAAGAAGGTAATCATGCTGCTTTGCTGCTTTTCCTAAGCCTGCAGTGGATAAATGTATTAACACTGCGATAACAATCTTGGAGCCCCTTCTAATCCAGTATTAACTCTCCCACTGACCTGTTAGCTGTATTAGTCATCGTTTTCAAAGGAGGATATGGAAGCCCAAATTACCATTACTTTGCCTAAATCTGGACACACATCACTGAAAAACCAGGGAGTTGGTCACAGGATGAGGAGGAATGGTGGGATGAACACAAAGGAAGACAATCCTCACACACAGGGGCAGAAAACAACCAACCATATAAACCCAACCCCAAACTCACCCCACAGAGGTCCATTTTTAAATGACCTCAGAAGTGGTAGAAAGGAAAAATTGGTAGAGCCATTCTGAACCCAGCTTACCCCACCTGAAATGTTGTCCCTATGCATTCATTCAGATGTAAAGCCAGAAAAAAACCCTTTCTATTTACAAAGAGTAGCTTTTGTAAACACACTTTTCTAGTGATGGCTATTTTATTGTCTGACTGATGCACTGTGGGGAGCACAATTTTAAGTTTTCCTGTAGGCTACATTTTTTATTTTACAGCCAGATGTCACAATAAAATCGTATAAGAAGAAATGATACAAATAAGATGCCAAAGTGAGAAAAAATAATCAGCTCAGGGAGGAGGAAAACACATTTCAGTCTTCAAAACATCAGCAGAAACTCTTATAGTTCCATTATAAAAATAGATTACATTCCTAATGTAAAGGTCTGATATGCTCTGTAATATTATATTGTCCTGCATAGAGTTATTTTGTGAAAAACCTCTATTATAAATATGCTCTTGCTAAACCTTTTCCACTGTACCTTATAAATACATAAAATCTATTTGCAACTCAGTTTTGGTTACCACTTGGATGCATTTTGAGGAAAAGCACCATAAGGGTTGATCATTCTCCGTCATATTTGAGGGGTGACTTTTATGTGTTCACCACATATTTTGATAAAGGAGGCCCCAGAGGCAGCTGAATTACTGAAATCCTGCTGAAGTCAGAGCACGAAGAAGGTGCAGTGTTTTTGGCTTTGTATGTGATATTTATATTACTTAAGATATTTAAATTTCTTAAGATGGGGTTTTTGTAATCCAGCTGTGAGGTGGAAGACCAGGATTCAATTTCCTTGACCTGCAGGAATTTGTAATCACATTTATCCCCTTCAATGGAAAGTCTGAGGTGTAACACAGGGAGGAGTGTTGCTCTCTCTTCTTGGAGCTATACAATGCATCTTGAAATTTGTTCAAGGGAAGCAAATAAAAAAAAAATAAGTTGCTATGTTGGTTTTTTTTCTTTTTCTGGAGTCCTGGCCACCATGAAAAGCAGGTCTGATGCTTTTTTTGTGCAATATTTATATGCCCCTGCCCAATTGTAGAAAAACCTGTGAGAGGGAACCACTGGAGAAGGGAGTGTCCCTTGTGCTCAGGAGTCCCTGCCCTGTAGGCCACATCTCCAGCCCCTCTCCAGTGCAAGTTTGAACATATTGTACAAAGCAGGGAGAATCAGACCATAGAATTGTAGATTTGTTTGGGTTGGAAGGGACCTTTAAAGTCCAGCTAGTCCAACCCCACGATGCAGATGCACAACATCACCAACCATCCACGGTGCTGGGTTAATGTTGGACTCAATGTCCTTAGAGGTCTTTTCCAAACCTAATGATTCTGTGATTTACATCCTCCCAGGCAGAGAGAGGTAGTGAACAACACCTGAGTCTTTGCAGTCTCCAAAAACTGAGCTGCTCCCTTCCCCAGTGGATAAAAACCACCTCAATCTACTCTCCTATTGTCACAAATTATCAAAATATAAATGAACCCCTTGAATGAAACCTTTCTGCTAATTCCTAGGAATGTTGTGTTAGGTGTACCCTAGCCCTCTTTTTTTTTTGTTTGTTTCAACTGATATGAAAAAACAGTTTATTATTTCCATCTCGAGTCAAGTTGAACTGGATGTTTGCATTACCTTTAATTTTGAGGCTGGACAAGGGGTCACCCCCAGACAGTTTTTCATTTTGCACAGCCAACAGGATCAGGCACATGGTGTGAGTTTATAAACCAAAGCAGTGTCATAGAGAGTTCTGCACGAAAACCTGTCCTGAAAGAGCAAGAACACATTCCACTCAATAACAGAATAATAAAGTGTCAGGTAGGAAATAAATATTGAAACGCATTTCTCACCAGGGAAATCTCTTTGCAGTAACTAATTTAGATGGAGAATAAAACAAAAAGGCCCCATATCTCAGCCTTGGCAATAACCTGTCACCAAGCACCACTCACCTCTTGTCTCTGCTCAGACCTGATGTCTGCATAGGAAGAGGAGGTGACACCTGCTTTGCTGTCTGCCTTTATAAATCAAATCAAATCATATAAATCATGAATGAAAGGAGTTCTTGCAAAATAATAACAGTGCATTAGGGTCCCTTGGACATTCTTGAGCAGCAAGGACAAGGTTTTTCCTCTCAGAGCTGTCAGTAATTATGTGAGATACCGCAGGTGAAGAGATTGCTTTGGAATTCTATCAAGAAATTAAACTGCTTCCATGGTGAAGGCAAAGCCTTTTGGTTTCTGGTGGTGGTTTTCTTGTTTAAACTTCTCTGGAGATTAAAACTGAGGCTGAGTGAACAATGCAGAAGGGCTGGCAAGGTGTTAACATGTTGGGTTCCTGTGGTGGCGTGGGCTGGAGACCATGACATGATGAGTGATGTTTGACTTTAGAAGCAACAAAGTGATGGCCAGGCCCCACACAGACTGTCCCTGCTGTCCCCTGTGTCCCTGTCCATCCTGGCTTCACCTGGTGCTCCCTCCCAGGGTACAACTCCTCACTGTGTCCCTGCCTCTCCCCTGCATCACCTCTCCTGGTGACTTGGTGGGTCTGGCTGGCACAGGTGGGTTACACATGTCCTGGGGGTGCACTCCCACCTGGCATGGGCTGCTATTGCACCCTTTCCTTGGAAAACCAGATGTTGCCCTTCTGTGATCACAGGGAAACCAAAACTCTCTTTTCTTTTTGTCTCCAATCCCCTGGAAGCAAAAATGGGGAGTGCAGCACAGTGCCTTCACAGCAAATGGAAGGAAAACACTAACAGAAAAAAGAAAAAAGTATGAGTTAAAAAAAGCCACCAAGGATCACTGTTGCTGCCTACAAAAAGCCCAGGTCTGAATTGTCCCCACTCTGGAACATATTTCCTTCATCCCTGACTACCTGGAGTAAAGAATCAAGACCTTGTCACAGTCCTTCCCTGATGTCACCTCTCAATGTGCAGAATCCAGAAGATTAGAGAGACCCTTTCCTAAAGGCTTAAAAGGGAATTTCCCTTTAAACACCAACACCTACCCTCCCAGATGCTTTGTAACTTCTGGGTAGGCTCTTCCTCCATCAGGCCTCTTGGATAACCTCTCCCAACCCCTTCAGTGCCTGTTTCCCTTTGCTGTGCTCCACAACTCCATCCAGGCACGAGGCTGTTGCTGTCACAGAGACCTCCAGGATTGGCTGTGCCCTCCTGGGAGGCCTGAGATGACCCCCATGGGGCTGATATGGCACAGGACAGACAGGAGAGGTTCACTTTTGGGGCAGCACTGATTGTGATTGGCACATTCTTCCACACTTGAATATTCTGTTTTCTGTATTTTTCTTAAAATATTTATATAGATTCTCATATACCCATAAATATTAATATATTCCTACCTTAATAAAAATATTAATATGCTTATAAAATAGCTTCTTGCAGATGATTCATGCCTGAGTTTCTACAGACAAAGAGCAAAGCTCCTCCATCCAATATGAGAGAAGATATATTTCTACAGCCTGGAAAACAGCCTCAAAAAAGTTAGGGTGCTCTGGAAAGGGAGAAGAGTAAGAAGGAAAACAATTTTACTGCCCAGGTAACATCAGTCCAGAAATGTCTATGGCTGTAGGTGGAAACACCTACACTGGAAGTTGTTACAGATGTGCTGTTGGCTACCATGGGAAGTAGGGAATTGGAAACAGGCCACTATTATCTCACTGATTTTAAACATCTGAACTAGTGCAGGAGAAATCATTCTGTTGGAAATGTTGCACCTCTCCAGTGATTTTAAAAAAAGTCCAAATATCCCTATCAAGAAAGAAATGTCCTGTCCATTCCTGAATTCCCAACGTCCCAGTGGAAATGCATAGCAAGAACTGCTCTCACTGCCCTCACCCAGACCTGGGGTGAGAGATTTCTGCATCTCATTTTCATTTTGCTCTGGTATCTCATCAATATGTCCTTTTAAGTCCCAGGGATAAAGAAACATGTCTTCCTGCTACACCTGTAAAGCACGATGTAATTTTATGTGAATGATGCATTAAAATAAATAACTGTGTGTTCCTGAGTCTAAGGGTCTCAAGCCCAGAAAATAAATTGCCCGTCTCACTTTACAGCTTTACCATTGGCACCTTGAAGAAGTAGCTCATTAACGAGTGAAAGAGGATGCAGAAAGGGGGGAAATCCAATTTCTAGCTTGCAGTATTTTGCTAAAAACGTTGATAACAATTTCTACTATTAGTCTCTGTCAGAAATGCCAGAGTCATTACTGAGCTGCTGTGGCCAGAGGGCACTCGGCATCACAGCTCGCTGTGGAGTCTGAATAAACATTACAGAGCACTGAAAAACCCTCTGTGCTAGAAAGTTTTCAAGTCATTAGAGAAGTTGGTAGCAGGCAGTGGAGCTGAAAGGCAATCTCACCTTCTGCTTTCCATTTCTGAGCTCGATCAGTGTGGTTTTGTTGTCCCAGCCTGCCTCTGTGCAGGTGGGGCTGACTGAAACACACCCGAGTGCCTGATCCAGGCAGCAAATTCCATCCACAGAGGGTCCCCTCTGACCACATCCACTCTGGGGTGGGAATTCAACAAGCTTTCTCCATCAGGAGGTCAGGACTTGGATGTGAAGACAGAAGAGTGCTTGGTGGCATCCACTGAGCTGCCAATCCAGATCAAAAACCTCGCTGCCCCAAAGCACAGTGACTGTAAGTTGTGAGTGGCTGCCTGGTCCTCCATCAGCACCACGTTCCTGAGGGGAGCAGGATAACATCTTCGAAAGAGTCCCCATATTTCACACAAATCATGGAATGTCCTGAGCTGGAAGGGACTCACAAGGATCATTAAATCCAACTCCTGGCCCTGCACCCTGCACAGACACCCCAGCAATCCCACCACGTGCCTTTTTCTGCCTTCTGTGTGGTTTAAAATCCTAGAGCTTACACTCCCCAGGGATTTCCATAGGAGCTGGGTACTGAAGGGACATTGTGAATCTGGGTTTACGTGTTCCTGAGCACAAAAATACCATCAGCTGCAGCATCCAAGAGGCTTGAGATCCACTGTCTTTACTGCTGACTCTCTTCTGTGTAAGTGAAGCAATGATTCACCTTTTGGGCATACTGCAAGGATTAGTTAATGTTTGGGGAAGCGTTTTAATGATATGAAGTGTGGTAAAAATGCTAAGTATTATTATTGTTCCACTTTGTCTTCCACTTAAATATAAAGAGGGATTGTACAGCTACTTCCCAAGTGTCTCCCAAGGGTGTTTCTGAAGCAATTATGTTGGCTGACACTTTGGAGCCTCAGAAAATGGAAACGATTCAGAGGCTGACCAATCAGCCCCTTTAGCAGCAGATGAATCTAACGACTTCAAAGCTATTCATTAAGCAGTACTATGAATTGATTACATAAATTAGCATGCTGCTGACAAGGCAGGGAAGGGAGAAGACGGCAGAGGAGGCCGACAAAACACATCCCTCATTTGGCAAAGACAGTGGTTATTAGGAGCCCAGAGCTAATGAAAGAGACAGATCCATTAGGCACGTGTCGCTGGAGGGGATTGATTGCTCCCCCTGAAAAAGGGCTGCTTCTCTTGCTGCTGGAGGATTATATTTGTTCTGGCTTGTTGATCCAGGGACAACCATCACATGTAACAAAAAAACCCCTGTAGTTTGTAAAGAGAGGGAAGGGAGATGATAAACTTGCATCAAAACCATTATTGAAATCTTCTAAGCCCAAGCACTGCAAGGCAGGTTGGTTTAGTTTAGGGAAGACGTGTGAGGAGGATTTCCTGTCTGAAGCATCTGTATTTGGGAGATTTACAGTCAGAACTACTGGAAACAGGAAGTTTTTCAATGGAAACTTTGGATGACAAAATTTGATCGGTGCAGAACCTTGCCTTCAAAGCAAACTATTTGTCCAGGTCTAGCACAATGCAAAGTTTATTGCATGGTGCCCTAAGTTCAGTAAATCTGGACCTAAGGTGAGTCAACCATGAACTGTCAATATCATCTCTCCAGGGAAAGCAAGCATCACCTCACAGAGCAACTGCCTCCCATGAGAACTGGAGAGGGATGACATAAAACAGTCTGATTTCAATGTTTTATCCAATTTCTACATTCAGGACTCTCTGGACAGTCCTGACAGTATCTCCTTGTTTAGTTTAGCCCAGAACATGCCTGTGTAACTCTAACTACAGGCATATCTTCATATTTTTTGTCAGAAGTAGGTTTTTCATCCACTGGAGTTGCTTCTGGCTCTGCTTTAGGGGAGGATGATTTGAGTCATGATTTGAGTAATCTCTAATTAGAAGGGCACAAGTGTGTTGTTCAGCCCTTCAGACCCTCAAGTATATGCTTAAATTAAGCACATGTTGAAGAGCTCTTCTGAATCAGGAGCCTGAGCCAGCTCAGGCTGAATTTTCTGCTGTATGTTGACATTGCTGCAATCCATTATTCCAAATGCAGCTTGGACAATGAAACCAAACAAAAGCTCCCGGAAAAAGAAACTCTTAAGCAAAACTCACGTTCTGCAGACTCTGCTTGGTGAGTTTGATGCTGCTGTTTGACTGCAGGAACAAGCACCTTGTCATTTGGTGACTGATGTTTGTTAAAATATTTTGTTCTCTTTAAAGAAGGAATCGATCTTCTCCAAAGAAGGAATTGCTGGGCAGTTCCATTACCAAAGAGGCAGGACTCCTGGATGTGACACCCAGTCAGATTTCTTCCAAATTTGCAGAAAACGTTGTGATTTAAAAAGGAAACCTGTTACAAGCTGGAGAGCAAACCTCCCCACAGTTCTGGGTGGCTTGCTGGTGTCTGCTGGAGGAAAATCCGGGTTTGATGGATCACCAAGAAAACCCATTATGGCAACTGAATGCTGATGGCAGCTGCACCAAATTAGAACAACTGACTTCTTGTGTTGCAGTAAAGAATACAGCAAGATCAGGAACTACCAGAGCATCATTAAATCTGGATATTTAATGGAGCAGCTTTGCGCAACAACTGAAGTTCAGAGAGGAATTTTCTGTCCTTCACCATTGAAGTAATTTGGCAGATTTGTTATTAACCAAGAAAAAAACCCAAACTGGGATAGAGTATCTTGCTAACTCAAGCTACCTCGGGGTTACACAGAGCCTGCTGCATTATGCAGTTGTTCCTTTGCATATTTCACTGGCTCTGGGGAAATATTAAAATTTGTAATTTCCATATTGCCAGATTATCGTACACTCTCCGGTGATTGTTCTCTCTATTTTTTATAATCTGTCAATTTTCACACTATTTAAAAAGACAATTTGACTGCCTTAATGCCAGAAAAATCTCACTGGGTATTTTCTTTCTTTTTCTTTCCTCAGCCTAGGAAAGGCTATTTTTAGGACTAGACACCTTTCATTACCATTCATTGAGCACCTTGCCTTGCCACTGCAGATAAACACCAAGCTTAACAGTTTTTAACCCTGAAAAAAAAAAATAAAATAAAATTATGAATCTGCTTCCAGGAAGTTTTTTGGTAAATATCATGTCACTGTGGAGTGCCACATTAATAGAGAGTGTGAAATACAAGTGTGAAGTCTACGATATATCTATACCCTGTGCTTTTATATGTCATAATATTTAGTTATCCACAGCTAAGGAACTCACAGGATTCTTGAAGTGCAGTAAGCAACACTTTGCACATTTTACAGACAAGGAGATGGAAAAAATACGTGAAATAGATGCAGTGGCTGGCAGGAGGTGAGGCAGCTCCTCAAGTGCAGCTCCTGGTATTGATTTGCCATCTTCCTGTCCCATGAACAGCTCAATGCCTCCAGATTTGACTAAAATATGAATGAAAGAATAAGGCTGGATGAGGTAAAAGGCTTGATAAGGGGAGATGCAAAGCTTGTCAACAGACAGACATTTTTTTCACAATAATTAATTGTGGGAATGAAAAGTAGATTTTTCAGTTCCTTTTTGAGTCTTGACGTCAATATTTGCTCCAGATGAATTGCCCTTAAATTTATTTGCACAAGAACCTGCTGTTGGGAGGCAGAACAGCAGGAGTGGCTGCCCTGAAGACCTCTTTTGGTGGGTTCTGCCCCATCCCTGGAAGTGTCCAAGGCCAGGTTGGATGGGCCTTGGAGCAACCTGGGACAGTGGGAGGTGTCCCTGCCCATGGCAGGGGCTTGGAATGAGGGGATCTTTAAGGTCCCTTCCAACCCAAACCATTCTGTGATTCTATGAAAATAACAGCAAAATACTCATCATATTGTGGAAGAAACTGAACTCTTCCCACTGGTGTGTCCCTCTGGCATGGCTGAAAACACATGGCAAGGTCAGAAGCTCTGAGCATCTTTCTAAACAAAGCTCAGTGGAAAACTCACCCTGTTCCTGCTACGGAGGAAAAAAGTTGTAGAGCCAGAGAACAATACACCCATCCAAGCTCTTTCAAGGTTTCATTAGTTCCTAATGGAAATTTTGCAGATGAAGAAGGCAGCAATTAAAAATTAACAGCAATTAACAACTATTCCTTCAACTTGCTTCCTGCTGGAAAAGGGAGACAATTAAAGTCTCTTATGCTGTCCTTGTTTTTGTCCCTCTCTACCTTGGGAATTGCATTGTCAGGGAATCATCTTATTTAGCAAAGTACCTGTTTTGGCTTGTGGTAAATAGTTGCTTCCTTAGGGACAGTTTTTCAGAAGTGCCTGAAGATACAGCTGAGTACTCCCTTTTCAGGTTTTTGGGAGAGAAAGAGGGAAACCTCATTTCAAAATCATAAAGATTTTTTTTTTTTATGGAGCAAAAATGTAGTGAGCCAAGTTTTTATCTAACTGAAAAGTGTGGATAACTGAGCTGTGTAAGACACAAGTCTCCTGCTCTGCATGTGGTGTGAAGAAGTGTCTGCTCTTGTCCTTAGGACTCTGGCAACTCCTGTTCCTGATTCCAGAGTAAATCCATGTGCAACTGAAAAACAAGATGCTTTCCTTCTTTCCCTCCCAAGTGCTTCTTCCTCCCCACACCAAAACACTGACTGAAAAGCTCGTACATCCAGGTAGATAGATTGGGAAAATGAGCCAGCTGAGAGCTTTTCAATGTGGGTGAACCTTTAACCAGATGGATTTCCCAACTGCCAAAATATTGATGTGAGCATGAGGGAGAAAGGAGGAGGAACACAGGGAGGGGATGGGACCACTCAGTGAAGTGGGAATTGCTCCCTCTGCAGCCACAGAGTAACTTTGGCTTGTGGGTCAAGAGCATTAAATTCCTCCTTGTTTACTTTGGGCCACAAACCTATATTTAGGTAGTTATGACAAGTAGATAAAGCACAGAAGTCCATCCTAACTCCTTTTCCTCCTGTAACTTCTTCACACCTCTCTGCCCAGAAATTACCGACCTGTTTCCATCCAGGACAAGCTGACTGAGGAAGAGATATTGTGGAATAATACTCCGTGACTCACTAATACTGATCTGTGAATGCAAGAGATCCCCTGTAATTAATCATTTAGAAATAGGCCATTAATACTCCAAAGACTGTAATTTGTACAACTTCTGTCAGATTTGTTATCCAGATCAGAGGATAAAAGATAGGGGTTGCAAGGATCTGAGGAGGAAGCAGCTCACAAATCTTCACTGCCAGCTCAGCAGTGAGAAAAGCAGCATTAAACTGCTCATCCATCTTGCCCTGCTCACCCTGCCTGGACCAGGGTGGTTATCACCCCACATATCCCTTCAGAGACAGAAACAACAAAGGGAGAGTGGATCTTGGTTCTCCCAGACAGGATCATGGAAGTCTTCGTGTCTGGAAGTATTTCAGTGTCTGGGAATGCACCTGGTACAGCCAGGGAAGCTGCAGAGGCAGAAATCCAGGTGGGACATGAATGAGCTGACACAAAATGAATGTTTACCACTACCTGGGAGACCTCAAAATGCCACTTCTGCTGCCCTAAGAGGGTGTGACTTTTCCTTGGCTTTACCATCCCATTCCTGTCTTGGATGCCCATGGGTATCACAATCTCCAGCCTTGGCTGGATCAGGTGAGGACTCTCTGCCCAGGCACCCAAAAATGAAATAACACGTAAAATATTATTGCCCTGCTCTGCATTAGTGGCTGCAACCTCAGCCCTCAGGTGTCCTGATCAGCCCAGAATTCCCTGTTCCCACCTTGTGTGAGACAAACCTGTTCTGACTCCTCTCTGGAGTCAGAAGGGGTGAGATTTCTCCAGAAAATGCACAATGCTGGATCCTCAAACCTTTTCCTCTGCAGTCCCATGAGCCAGGCTTGCCTGCTCTTTTCTGCTCCTGGCCACATCTTAAAACCAGGGTGGTCACAGAATCACAGAATGGTTTGGGTTGGAAGGGACCTTAAAGACCATCCTGTTCCAACCCTCCTGGGCAGGGACACCTTCCACAGCTGTCATCACTTGGTGAAATATCTAAAGGAGGCACTGCTGAGCTGCAGGCTATGTTCACTCTCTGAATTGAGATTTCCACCAGTATTTAATCTGCATTATAAGGTGGCGTCCAGGAAATGTCTTATGACCATTTATTTCCAGCTTTGCAGTTTTTCTGAAATGTCACCAAATTTTATCATTATTCCAAAATTTAAAGTCTCTTTCTGCCCACTTCTAAAAACTACCCAAATATCCACTCAATTATCTGAGCCAAACCTGTCCTCACATGCCTGTCAATAATACTAATAAAAAATTCATCTAATGCCTCTTTGCTTCAAGCCTCTAATGCCCTATCAGTAAAAAATTAAAGATAGATTTGTCTGAAATAAGTTATAATTGAGATGTCTTTTCCTATTCTACATGAAGGAACTCATCTTCAAAGCAATCTGCACAAATCCCATTAACAGCAATAACAGAATTTGTGCAAGTAACTCCCCAAACACCACTTTGAACATTAAGCCCTTTACTTAATTCAATATCAGATAAAAAGCACGATCTAAGGCAATGCAAAGAGTTGATATTCTGGTTTGTGTTTCACAATGGACTGGAGACTCTCACACACACACAGACACATCCAGGCACATTCATGCCACAGCCTCACAACTTTAAATGAAAACAGAAAAGCTGCTTCTTATTAAAGGAATTAAATTGGAAAAAAAAAATTAAAAAGAGTAAAGGAAAAGGCCCCCAGCATCAACCTGAAATAGCAACTTCATTCCCAGAAGAGAAATAAGAGAGAAAACCTTCTTTGAGACCTGTAGACACAATCTTTCCCTCCACCATCTCATTCTTAACAAATATTTTGGCTTGGACTGTTTTTTTGCTACCCTGCCATCCCACACACAAACACAGTGTACTTCCATAAAAATTCAGATTTCAGCAGAAATGCCATGATCAAGGCACCACCCAGCCACCCTCTTTGGGACACTGTGTTCTCAAGCACTTGAAGGAGAGGGAAGGTTAACATTGACTTTTTAATTGTGCTAGAGACCCCTGGATCAGGGAGCAGGAGGAAAAAGATTCCCAGTTTTTCAGTGCAACACTGCATGATGTGCAGGATCACCCTGGCCTGCCTCAGTGGTTCATGTGGTAGGAGAAGACAGCAGGATTTCCCCACTGAAAAAGGATGTATGAATTTATTCCAAGTTCTTGGTTGAAGATATTCTCATTAATGTGTTTGTCACTTGTAATAACAGAGGTTAAAAACGAAGTCAAGCTCCAAGGCACCAGCAGTTGTAGATATTGAGCAAGCACAGAACAAAATGAGGTTCTTCTCCCTCCATGAGATATTTCAGGGCTTCAATCCAGGCTTAAGTAGATCCTTGGAGGCAGAGAAGTCCTCAGGTGGCCCAGGTTCCTGCTCTTCTCTCCTTTTATGCTTCTCTCTATTGTCTTCATGACAGAGCACACAAACGAGGTATGAAAGCCTGGCACTCAGGAGCAGGGCACTGAGTGGTTGTGGTTGGGACCCACTGTGCTCAATCCCTCCTCGGCCAGGGAAAGTCCTGCTGTGGAGGCTCTGGACAGAAAACTGCACTGGTGAAATGCAGCTGAGGTCAATCACACATCCAGGAGCTCAGCAGAGCCTGCAGCTTTCCTGTGCAAAGCTAAAGTTTCACAGTTCAGATGTTCAAGGTCCTTCCAGCTATGAACAACAGTGAATTTCAGAGGAATGTCTGCATTTTGATGTGGTGATCTCCCCCAGCACACTCTTCCCTAGAGACAAGTGTGATCTCACCTTAAGCCAGTGGGAACAACGTCCCTTATTCCTGCAAGGTCCTCAGGTCTCAGTGACGAGTCCATGAAAGCAATAACAACACTTTCTTCCCTGAAAAAGGTCCCTGCCTTTTGCTGGGTGTCATCACCAGGGGCTGCTGATTGCCTTGGCAGGGAATGTCTCCTGGGTGCCCTGCACGTGTGGGAGGGAGGTTTATGGACACAGGCTCTTCCTTCTACATGTCCAACTGATTTCCTTCCTTCCTTTCCTCCTTCCTGCCTTCCTTCCTCCCTCACACCCATCCATCCATCCATCCATCCATCCATCCATCCATCCATCCATCCATCCGTCCGTCCGTCCGTCCGTCCGTCCGTCCGTCCGTCCGTCCGTCCGTCCNCATCCATCCATCCATCCATCCATCCATCCATCCATCCATCCATCCATCCATCCATCCCTCCTGTCCCTGTTCCCTGGGAGCAGAGCCCGACCCCCCCGGCTGTCCCCTCCTGTCAGGGACTTGTGCAGAGCCACAAGGTCCCCCCTGAGCCTCCTTTTCTCCAGGCTCAGCCCTTTCCCAGCTCCCTCAGCCGTTCCTGGTGCTCCAGACCCTTCCCAGACCCGTTCCCCTCCTCTGCTGTCACCTCCCTCACGGCTGTCCCTCCCCACCTCAGCACAGAAATGACAACCACAGTTGCTTCCTTGAAATCTAACCCATCTTAACCACGGATTTTCTGCTTTTACTTTTATTAATTGCTACATTAATCACCAGTCAGACTGAGCTCTTCAAAATGAAATGGCCATTCCATGGCAACATCAGCTCTGTGGTTTTGCCTGGGAATGTCACGCTTCATCATCCAAATGCCATCACTTTTTTGTTTTACATGCTGTGGAAGTGCTGGGGAAAGGCTTGTTGCTGGAGGTCTTATTTTGACACCCATCTGAAGGGCAGGTTAAACAAATGCCAAACAGGAACAAGATTTGTCTAATTGGTCCTGCCTTGCAGAGGGAAAACAGTCAACCTGACACCTCAAGGTGTCCTCCAGCACTGTTTCTTCTCTGGTTTTAAGATTTTATGACATATTAGAGAAGACAGCATAATTACAACTTTGGCTGAGATGTAGTTATAAAATCAACTTACAGTAATTGAGTACAGACACTACAGCAAGAGGTGGATCAGTCTTAAGTAAATATTGTAGCAGTAGAGGGACCTGGAGAATCATTAAATTTCACAGAAAGGCATGAATCTTGAAATTAAAAAAGCAATAAAACTGCTATCAACAGCAGCAGTAACAACAACAACATGGTTATTAAAAACAATAATTATTTGCCTTGAAAGTCTGTCTAGGAACCTTGGGAGTGAAATACAACTACCTGCTTGTTTTGCTCATTCTGTATGCAGGAAAGAAAGATGGTGTTTCCTCAGAGGCCTGAAAATATCACTTTTGTTTTGTAGGTGTTTTTTTACGGGATGGTTGACAACGTGTTGGTGTTCATACTTCCACTTACATGACTGCTTGATTGTGTCAACAAATCAGATCAAGTATCCAGAAATCTTTCACAAATTTATTGCACATGAAAAACACTAAAAATGGACGTGTCTTGAAAATCTTGGCCTATGATACCAGAAGCAAGACTGGCTGGGAGGTGTTCTCCCCTGAGGAAATGATATATGGCAACAATATTTCATGTCTAGGTCATTAATTTCGAGGAACTCAGAGTATCTTGACAGGGTTTTACTAAAATCACTTCATATTCTCCAAAAATTAGCACTTTGCAGAGCTCTGAGTCTTGCTTGAGCTGGGGCAGAAATTTAAAAACCAATGCCTGATCTTTGCATTACTTTTAAACGACTACGTAATCAGCTATGGGGAGATACATGGATTTATTTTCACCTCTGGATCCTGAAGAATATCATAAACCATTCAAGCTTTTGCTCGTTTGGTTTTATGTCGCCATCACATTCACCTCAGAATTATTTCCTTTGATAAATCCTTCCCATTCTTTACTTCACCTTTCAGTGAGCTCTTCTGTGGTCCAGCAGGCCATTTGTCAACACTCAGCAGCATCCACTGGTCTGATGCTTTATTCCCAAGGCTGTGTGGACAGGTCACTTCACTGACCACCTGCACTTTGTCCCTCCCAAAGCCTGGGCTTTAGTACAGTGTCACAAGGAGTCAGACCACAGGATTATCATCCCAAGACTTGTCATTGTAAAATAACAGTTTTTCAATGGCTTGATTATTTTCTAACTCACCCTACCCCCATTTGCTTGGCCCTGATTGTGTTTTTGCCTGATAGAAAATAGCCAGTCTTGATGAAATCGGAGAAACGCTGGAACACGGAGGGAGGAAATTTGTTTATCCCCTTTTGCTCTTGCCACAAGAGGCATCCTAATAGGATTGATGGAGCAAAACCAAATGGATGGAGCAAAACCAAAAAGATGGAGCAAATCCAAACACTTGTTAGCCATTTCTGTGGGCTCTGAGCTCACTTTCTCCCATGCACACATCGATGGGTGCTGTCGGGGTGTGCACCACCCTGCCTTCACTGAGGCACAGGGGATGGCTGAGGAGACCAGTGGCAAATGCTTGGTAGCCAAGTCAACCTGACAGAGACCTTTTTAGAGCAGGATTCAAGATGCCATCAAGAGGTCTGAAAGGTGACAGGACTTGCAAAGCTGGAATTTAAGCTCAGCACAGCCTGCAAGTGCAGGGAAAACGTCACACGAGACATGTAACTCACACAAAGTTTTGCCTGGCAAAGCAGGTATGTCTGAGGCTCACCCTTTGGAATTCACAGCTATTTTTCCCCACTGCAGAATGGCTTCCCCCATCCTCAGTGGCTGCTGTACACCTGGGGAAGTTTTATTTTCTGTCTCCCTACTCCATGTGCTGCAGCCCTGCTGTAACTCTCGTCCTACCACCATCAGCTCCTCTCACTACACCCTCCTTTGCCTGTTGCTCATTGAATTATTTCCATTCCAGCCTTTCACCCTGCTCCCATCAGGTTCTTGGAACGTCCTTGGATGCTGTTGTTTCTCCCCACCACCCACCACCTTTCTTGCGTCATGTCCTGCTTCTGGAAAGAACTTCAAGATGCATAAACCCAAACTATTTAGCTTGGCATCTACGGAGGGCTTAGCCAGGGAGGCCGTGTTGTACCTCTGGAATTTTGGGGGCTCAGTGAAGGCACAACTGACCCAGGCAGCTTGGACACACAGAAACATCAAACCACAAAAAACCCCTACCCTGTCAAACAAAAAAACCAAACTACCCTGGAGAGATACATGACTTATTGTTACTTTATTAACAACGTGGCTTACAACTGTTTCAAGTAAAAAGGGATTCTGTTCTGAATAAAAATTAAAATATAACTCTGAATATAGATTTTCACTTATTTACATGGAAACATATATACAGAATAGAATCTTACAGCAAACTGACAACATGCCCTTCGCCCTGGGAACTTGAAAAAGTAAAAACACCAGCATTGATTGATTTATATGTATATATATATACACATACATATACACGCACATATATATACATATATATATATACACACATATGTATCAACACACCAAAGGGATTATGTACACAAATTCCGAGTCAAAAACCTTCAGTACAAACTGGAATGCAAAACAGTTCAGTTTTCCAACATGCACCACCACGAATGGAGTGTAACTGCTGGTTGTGGAGCCAGTTCCTGCTGTTCCAAGAGAGACAGGAGGGTTGAAGTGTTTGCCTTGTCCTGCAAAAGGCACATGAAAAGATTCAACTCCCCTTCAAGGCTGCATTTGGGACTTCCACCTCCCTTGGACCACAGAGGACACCCCTGCCTGTGTGTGGAAGTGTCATGGTACCATTCCCCAGGTGAGTGTTTTGCAGGAAGCAGGTCCCTGAAGGTGACAGCTGCTGGAACAACTGCACACAACGTGTTGGCACATCCTGACCAGGCTTAGCAGAACGGGGACTGGGAAATGGAATGCACACATTTACAATGTATAAACCACGGACATTTACACGCCCATAATCTCCCAGTGAGGCTGGAGCAACAAGAGCAGGTGGGGTGCCCTGGGAATGAGCATTTTCATCCTGTCACATCACAACACAGAGCAGTGTTTTGTATATCCACAACTCGAACCCAGGGAAATTTCACCTTTTCCTGTGAGAGAGAGCTCAAGTTTTAGCCTGATATTTCCTATGGAGGTCTGGAAGGTGCAAGAGCAGAGTCTTGAGTCCCCAAACCCCAGAAGACACACGGGAGTTGGGTACAATGAGAGAAGATTGATTTTCCCTCCTATCCAGCCAAGAAACCTAGAGACATCTGTCAGCCAGATTTCTCTATCTCCACTGGGAAAACAAAATTAGAACCTTTCAGCATTGTGGCTCTGAGTCTACTGCCAGCTTCTTTCCCTCCTCTCACCTGGCCCCTGCTGGGACCCAAAAACCATCTCTGCTGTGAAAAAGAAAAGCCTTCAGGAAGGATGCTCTCAGATCCCAGCTGTTCTGCGAGGTCCCTCTCCACAAAGACAACTCAAGCCCACAACTCCAGGCTCTCTCCTCCTGAAGCCCTCTCTCCTCTCCCACATCCTCGGCAGTGATCAAGACTTAACTTTTTCACTGCAAAAATTAACATAATAGACTAAACAAAAAGAAAGGCCACGAGTATTTGTAACTATGACCCAGGTTTGTGCAGTTCATTTGTCTTCTGCAAGAGAATTCTTGTGCATGACACCAAATCACTGCAAAGCCACTCTTTCTGCAGGACAGCTGACATTTAAAGCACTGCTGGGCTATAAAATTCTCATCTTTGATGACTGGCTCATATTCTATATGCAGTCATTAACACCATTTACACTTCTTGCTGGCGTATTGTACCAAAGAATAAATGAGACCATTAAAGGCTTCTGCTCCTTTATTGGGAGTTCATGAGCACCTAAGGACACAAGCCCTCTCTTGAGAAGTCTGGCAGACTGCAGCTGCATTTCTGCCTGCTAGGAGGAGGAGGCATTTAAATTTTCTGTTAATTAAGTGCAGACTTTGACTTCTATGTCAGAGAAACTGGTGAAGAATTGGTCCCATAGCCCATACATCTGTGAGGGCCCTAACACTAACCTCAGTTATTTCTGGATCAAATCCTGAGTAACAGATTCCTTTAGTTCTGATGCGATAAAGAATATTACTGAGGGGAAAATATACATGCATCCACATTTTGAAAGAATTTTTACATAAATATACTGTATAAAACATCTCCAAAACACCCAGGGTTGTGGGTGAAGGAATATTTGTTGAATGTATCCAAGTTAAAAAGAGTACAGCCACAAGAAAAAAAAAAAAAAAGAAATCCTAATGTTCAAGATGTTGCAGATTACAGAAAATATTTCCTGGAGTAAGGAATCAGCTTTGCAATCCCAAGCAATGGAAAATACAGCGTGACATGTCTTAGCACCAAAATGGAGCCCTTGGGACTGTATTTATCCACGCTTAATAAAGCTGGTTTTGATGGTGTTCAGTTGCAGCACGTTGTTGTTCTCCTTTGGCACTTGAATTTGGAAATGAGAGGAACACTCTGAGTTCACCATTTTCCAGATGCACTGCCCCAGAAAAGCACAAAGTATCTGAAGTGCCCTGATTGTATGGAGCTTCTGAAGCACTGAGATGGCACAGCAGCTCTGCCAAATTCCATTCTGTGCCCTGAAAAGACCAAGGCAGGCTTTAAGGTGACTGAATGTTGATTATGGCAGCCCAACATTGCCTGGTTTGCCTTCAGAAGGCTGAGATGGGAACATCACATAACTGGGACTGCAACAGGCTGAAAGTTAAAGCCAAGAAATGGTCACTTTCCAGTTTAAGGCAAATTAGCTGTTTGCCCAGAGTAAAATAAAGGAGTTTAGGTGTCCCTCTGAGAATCTTTCTTAAATCCCAGTAGGCATCCAAATACCTCTGTCAGGGTGGGTCAGGCCATCTCAGCTAGGACATGCATCTACTGGAGACTTCACTAAGGACAGGGTGTGCCTGGATTTTGGTGTTTTCTGAGGGTGCACGGCATTTTTAGGAGGTTTCTGCACCCTGCAGGACCAAACTATCAAGGGTTATGGAATATGGATAACACGAAAAGAGCTGGAAACCCTGAAATCCTCCTCAGGGCTGAGAAGCCTTCATGCCTCTGAGAGGTAGGAAAAGCCAGGGTTTGGTCATCCTGGCAGCTGTGTTTGTGAGCTGAAAAAGGAAAAAAAGCCCTGAAACCAAAGATCACTTTTCTTGAAGAGCATCCATGACAGCAGGAGGAAGGCAGGACAACCAATGAGGGAACCATGGACATTCCTTAAGTTAAGGATTTAATCCAATTTCAGAGACAGATGCTTTGGGCCTGAAAAGTGGGAATTGGCTGATTCTGTCAAGGTAAGGGTTCTGAAGGGAGCAGGGACCTGCCCACGGATCTGTTCAGCCTGACTGAGTGCAAGCTCCAAAGAAGCCAGTGCAGATGAAGATGAGCAGGCACCACAGACTCTTCTGCCCATTTCTGTTCCAAAAACGCCCATCTCTGGTCCTATGCCCGAAGAGAGTCCAGCAACACCTGCACAGCCTTGCTGTGGGAGCAAGGTCTGTGTCAGTGTGCTGAAGGTCAGCATCCAACAGCCCAGAAACAAGAGCAGGGCTGCTCCCCAGCCCTTGGCAATGACCTTGGATGATCACGAGGGCAGCACTTCACAGCAGTGGCCTTTTACAGCTGGCAGCACAACGAACTTCAGGCCTGGATGCCAAATTCAGAACAGGGAGGGGAGATGTGGCTTCACCACTGTCATTAGTGCATCTGTGAAACTGCAGCAGCTCTGAATTTAACTTAGAATCAGTCAGGTTTGGAACAAAAAAAACCCCACAAACTTAGAGTGGTTTACACTTCTACATCGAAAAGTAAAGTGGTATTTTACTCTAGCAAGACTGGATTTCCATCATCTCCTTTGAAGTACATTACTCCAAAGCTTTACTGGTGCTCCAGAATTGAGATGAAGTCCAGGCAAGAGTAATTAGTTCCTTCTGATCTCTGCTCAATCTGAGCATATTGTCCAGTTAAACTCCACTCCATCCATTCTCCACTTGTGTAAGAAATGGCCCAAGAAGTTCAGCTCCACCTTTTCTGGAAAGCAATCAATGCAACAGACAACAGTACTTCAATCCCATACATTTTCCCAACCTGCAGACTACAGAGAATAGTAAAGCATTTACCACTCAAGATAATTTCAGCATAAAGATTTCAGGTTATCAGCTTCTCTTAGAGGACAGAAAGTGGTAAATGAGGCAACACTGAAGAACAATAAAGTGAAAGACAGTGAGGTGAGAGAAATTGTGGAAACAAAAGAGCCGGCGCAAGATAAAATTAAAACTTTTTTGTTGCTGTTTAATAGTTTGAGTTTTGAATTTGATTTAACTTCCCTGAACAACCAGTAAAGATTCCCGTGTTCTTGGCTCAATGCTTCTCCCATTCTCTGACTAGCCAGCACTGAAGTTGGTTGCTCTCAGAGTCTGTGTGTGTCTGCTCCCCAGTCATGCCTCCACAAGGAATTAGCTGCCATAGGAATATCTACAGTTACAAGGCTGATGGAGACAAAAAATGACATTTTTGTAGTGTGTCCCAGAAGGCATTAAACATCTCTGACAAATCCCAGAGGCCAGAAACTCCAAGAACATCAGAGCAGCAGCAGAAGCTGGGTTTGACGAGTAAAGGATCAGTGCTGAGATGCTGTTTAGCCAACAGCCTTTCTGCTTCCCTTCCCTGCAATGTCCTCATGCGCCAGTTCTCCTGACAGAATCCTCCCAGGAGCTCTCTCCTGCTGACAGACACAACACCAGGGCTGGGCTGAAGTGAGGAGGAGCTGGGAGAAGCAGCCTCCCCAATTTCCTCAGCTGTCCTCTCACTTTGCTGGGCGCAATCCTTCTGTCCCCAGAGGCCAAACACGGAGCAACACTTTCAGGGGACCCTGAGAAGGATCCAAAGTAGTTATCAAATCAGTTGCACTGACACATTTCACTGCTACTGTCAATAGGAAATCCAGTCTAAACCCCAGTTTTTTAATATCTGCCCCACTACAGAACCCTGTTCCTGGATTTCTGAAGAACAAAACCCCACCATTTAACGCAGAGGCAACTAATACTGCCTTGAACCAATCAAAACTTGAACAAGATCTTCAGAACAAAGCAACAGCTGAGAACAGATCCACTCCTGCTCATCTCCCATGTAAGAACATTTCTGATGATCTGGTCCAGCCTGCAGCAGTAGCACCCATCCCATTCCTCAGTGACGAATCAGGAAACTTGCTGAAAGACAAGCTAGGAATTCCCAAGTGGTTCATGGCAGTCCATGCTTCTTGCCTAAAACACCCTCTGGGCAAGATCTGGATGTATTCCACAGTATTTATATCTGAAGGTCCCCCCTCTTCTCCAAAGAATGTAAAAAGGAAACCAATGAAGGAGAATGCAGCAGCTGCAGCCTGGTGTTGGTCAGTAGGTTCTTCTGAGCACAGGGGTCAGCAGGAGTCCCTGATCCCAGTATGCTGTCACCATATGGCTCAAAGACAGCTCTTTAAATTGACTTGGATTTAAGAGTTAAGATTTTGACTACGGAAGCCTTCATGTTCCTGTAGGAGAATGGAGCATTGTACAGATCCCACCACAGAGATATTCAGCTGATGGTGCAGAGCCAGAGTGGATCAGGATGTGGTGCTGCCCCACCAGGTCTTGTGTTACCCCTGTCAGTCCACTGCAACTTTGTCTGCTATCACAGAGACCATGGCTTGTGCCCCCTTTCAAAATTCAGTCAGGAATAACCATTGTATGCCTGGTGTATCACTTTTTCCTTTTGTAAAACCAGAGAGGTGGGAGGAAAAAAAAATAAAGTCCACTGATCACTAAGATCAAACTTGCAGTTAAACCCCAGGTAATGCTACAAATGATGACTTGCATTTCAATATGAAAGAAGAGTGTCAGAGCTGTCTAAAAGGAATGTTCATGTCCAGAAATTGTCCTAGACAAACCATGACCACCTGGAAACATCTGACCCTTCTCCTTGGGAATGTGTCTGCCACTGGTAGGTTTGGTTTGGTGACAAACCACCTGATCCATGCTGGCCTTGCACCACTGGGCAATGGGTTGGAGAAGCTCATGAGGAGAGATGCCAGCAGTCTTTCCATGTGCTTTACAAGTACAGAAAAGTTAGTTCCATTTGTAGCTCGTTTCTTTTTGTGTTTGTTTTTCTTCCCCCTAGGGATTAATTCCCAGTGCTTCCAACTCCACTTGTTCTCGGAAAAGAAAAAAGGATATGGGGGAAGAAAACCCCTTGAACAAGCTGAAACGGTAAAAAAGACAGGGAACAAGGAGGGAGATAGGAAGGAATGGAGAAGTGCAGTCAGTTGGCATATTGTGCATAGAAAGCGACTTTTACTCGCTCGATCTGGTGGCACAGTTTGATGGCTGGACCCAGCTTCAGCTCCATGCACTCCTGCACCGTGGGCAGTGTCAGCAACAGGAGGGCCTGGCCATCGATGTCCTGGGGAAAGAAACACAGGGAAAATGGTTTTGTTTGTGGACTCTGGAGGGCAGAAGGCATAAGCAAGTTTGGAGGAACACAAAGGGCAGTTTGCCCTCAAAATTAAGTTCTTTTATCCTCTGCTTTTTTCTCCCACTTTGACACTGCCCATCTCCCTTCCCTGAGATACAACATTTTTTCAGAAGTTGTCTAGTGTCTCTTCATAGGTTATCACCTTAACCCCCAGCCTGGGAAAAGCCTCCCAGCTGCTGAAATGAAGGATCACCTGAAGAACCTCTGCAGAGTCCACAAAGATCTGATCAGTCCCATTTCATGCTTGAGGAACTGAAACAAGGGGCAGGCAGCAGAGAGACACCAGAAGACACAGGAGGGAGCTGAATGGAGAAACTGATGCTGGTCCCACTTCCAAGACAGACCCTTTCCCCACCTCCTCTGGCCCACAGTTTGCTTAGCACAGGTTTATGTCTGCCTTGCTCCATGCCCTGGACCCAGGTCCACCCAGGACCTGCCTTGTTCCACTGCTGAATGACCAAGAGAAGGGCCTGGACCACCCAAAGGCCTTGCAACCTCTAATGTCCCACAGTCCCAGAATGGTGCAGGCTGGAAAGGACCTCTGCAGATCATGTCTTTCCCTCAAGCATAACTATGCACCAAACTCCATGAACCAGTACCCCGTTGAACAATTTTATTGGGAACTCCTGTTGGCTTTATGATTCTCTTCTTAAAGAAGAGCTAAAGTTCTCTTTATTCTTTAATGGACTGAGATATCAGGCCACAGAACTGGTTTTTACCCTTTAAGGAGGATCAGCCACAGCCAACACGAACTCCCCAGGACAGCCCTGATTAGGCAGCATGGAGCATAAGGAGGATTTAGACACCTGAAGTGCTGCTTTGATCAGGACTGTCCACAGCTCAGGTCCATCCTCCACTGAAGGCTGATGGCACAGACCACTGCACCAGGGCTTCACAAGGAAAAGCTCCAGTCATCTGTCTTTGATTCAAGCCCCTATAAAACTCTCTGGCAAAGGAGAGACAGGGTTGGCTTCCAAGGCCTGGCGTTGTTCCAGGCAGGTTAACAAATGGTTGGACACAGCAACTGCAGCACCCTGCTCTGCAGAGCTTCACTCGCTCCAGACTCACCCTCCACCTTCTCCCAGCCCCAGCAGCTGGAGTCATCCATGCTGAAGAATCAGAGTCAGTGAGAAGCTGGCCACACCACTGGCTAATTAACCACACTTGCTTCTTCCTAACTACAGCTCATTAGTGCTGCCCTTTACCCTCAGCACTGGCTGCTGCTCATTAGCCAAGGAATGGCTCTTTCCACATAAATTTAACATGCTCACACTGGCTTGAGATGAAGAATACTTCTGGCTTCTGCTCCTGCAAACCTGCCTGCTTAATGGGGAGAAGACTGGCATCTCCTAAATTTAGGTCACCCAAGGCCTGACTAGCAGATCTTCAGAGGAACAGAGCTAGGAATTAAGTGTCTACACACTTGGGACATCTAGGTGTTAATGGCAAAATTCAGACAGCCACTTTGGGCTTCAAGCAGCACTTTTCTGCTTCCCAGGTCAGTATTTTAGAACAGGATGGAACCCATCTGGCCAGGAGAAAGCCTGTTATGTACCAGGTAACCATTACCTGTTTTTACACCGAGGTTCCTACCAAAGGGACATCAGTATGGCACCACGGACCTTGACATGAAAGGATTAAACCTCCTGCTCTCCACAAGGGTTTTTCACAAGGCTATTGAGTTTCTGGACTTTCTGAGGATCTGGCAAGGCTCTGACTCAAATTTCTAAGGGTTTTCATGCCTTGCCAAAATTGATATTACAGCTTGGCCTGATGGATCTGAAGTCTGGTCGTGATCTCTTTACCAAATCCCCAGGCCCAGCCAGCAAGGTGGGATGTGCTGTAACACAAACAGGCACCACAGACACAAAGGGACAAGAGACAAAAGGACTTCTACCTGCTCCTGAAATATTTTGGCAAGGGGGGCACAGTCGGTGAGTTTAATAAACCTCACGACATCAGTCACGGTCCACTCCAGCGGATTACTGTCCAGGACGAGCGTCTCTTCCTCTTCTTGCTTAATTTCCTGCGAGGAGAAAAAAAAATAACGAAGAAAGGCCTTCATAAAGCAAACTGCCTCCTGTGGAGAAGCAGGGCAGGGATGCAAGGTTGGGCACTGAAGGTTAATTTAGGAGGGATTGTGCTATGAAGTGGTGTCGGAGTCCAGGGCACTCCTCTGACTGCCCTGGAGGGTTTGAGATCCTGGCAGGGGGTCAGGGACACCCCTGCACAGAGCCCCAGAGAGACATTGTCCTGGATCTCGGCCCATGGAAGAGCTTTCAGCTTGTGAAATGAATTACAAGTCATGAGAATGTAAGAAGAGTAGTAGTAGTAAAGTGATCACAGGGTGCAAATGTAGAATATTAGGATTTTTAGAAAGGGGTCAGAAGAAAAACATGGAGGACCTGGGTGTGGTCCTTGTCCTTTTTGTCCTTCTTCTTGTCATCCATTTTTCTGCTGTGGTGGCTCACAGGGGTTGGTGTAGGATAGAGGTGACATGTCTAACATTAGTAGTAGG
>WAAE01016874.1:111115-227237 GCA_013400495.1 Nicator chloris
TCCAGGGGGATCTTCTGTTAACAGGCCACTGGCTCACTGCATGACTGATAAAATTACATCATCCCATGGGGAGATGCTCCACCCAGGGGGAGGAGCCCAGCATTCCTACCTGGATAAAACCTGAGATTCAGAACACCAGCACAGCCTGTTTGCACAGCATTCCCAGAGGAACCAGACCCATCTCACCACCACTGGACCTTCAGAGGAAAACTACACCCTTCTACAGGATCATCTCTGCTCCAACAGAACCACATCTGTCACTCCAGGAGGACTTAACTGGACTGCTACCAACACCCTGACCAACAGGGTGTCAGGTCGTATTCTGACTCTGTCAGAGTTTTCTTTCATTTGTTTGCTTTTTTTTGTACTTCTACAATTCTATTTTTAATATTCCTAGTAAAGAACTGTTATTCCTATTCCTGTATCTTTGCCTGAAAGCCCCTTAATTTCAAAATTATAGTAACTCAGAGGGAGGGGGTTTACATTCTCCATTCGAAGGAAGGCTCTGGCTTTCCCCGGCAGACATCTGTTTTTCCAAACCAAGACACCGAATCACCTCGTTTTCATTACAGTGCCAAGTGAATTAGCCCTCGATTTAGGTTTGTTACAAAGTGCAGAAGAGAAAAAAAAGTACGTGGCAGGAAATTCTTTTTCTCCTCCCAACTAAAGGTCAACAGCAATAACTCATCTGGCATGAAACGTTCCCCTCTTGGGCTGGTATCTCAAAACCTGTGGTGCTGCAGATGCGCAGGAGGAGAAATGGAAAATACTAAGAGGATAAAATGAAATTCAGGTTGACTGAGATGTAATAAAATCAGAAACAGACTTGACTTTAAACTTTCACATTGCTTCAGACTGGTTTGGGTGTTACTGGTCCTGAAAAAAGGGAAATTTTGGTGCCTTTTGCAAATGTCCAGGTGTTCAAGATAGCACTCTTTTAGTGACTTGGCTGCAGAACTCACGACAGAGGATTTCAGCCAGATTTCCCTGCTTTCAGCCAAACACTGAACTGCTGGAGGTGAAGCCCAAAGTTCCATCTGAAGTATTATACGAGATTTTTGTTATTTTTGTCACACAGGGCTCACCAGCACTCACCAACTGATGGAAACTGTGCATTTTGAACTTTATATACATATAACTTGCCCAAATGGCTTTGACAGCTGATCTCTGATCCAAGTGTGAGCAGGCACCCAAAGCCACATGCCCAGGTCTTGAATGAAAGAGCAATTTAGACAAAGATGTATTGGCTGAAAGGTTGAAAACCTCGGTTAATGGTTGATTTAGGCTTAACAGAAGTTTAAGTTCCTTTGAAGCAGGTATAATGTAAGGAAATGAAGCAGAACTACACCTAAATGAGGACCAAGCCATGAAGATGCAGGCAATGAACTGAAAGCTGAATAAAATAACCCACTCTAGCTGAAGTAGAGGGAATTTAAGTAAACCAATTTTATTTCACGTTGCACAAAGCAGCAATCACTGGCACTCAGCTGAGGAAGTGAAACCACACGAGCTCTGTTATTGTCACCAGGGGAAAAGCCCCCAGAAAACAGCCCACACAGAACTAAGTCTATTGCAAGTTTAATCTGGACATGAATCTTTGCTGAGGCTCAGACCCTGTTGTATCACACAGCAGACTGGAAAGACTGAGCCCTCAAATTCCAGTATTTGGGGCACAAACCATTTGCTTGTATGGTAAGGCTTGGTGCTGTGAGCCAAAAATATCAGGAATAGTTAATGAAAAAAATTAAAATTCCTTGAAACCACAATGGCTATGAGCTATTATTATTTATTACAATACTTGGAGATCTTAGACATGGATCACAGAGCTCCTCCACTCTCCTAAATGCTGTGCAAAGCATATAATAGGCTCATCTACCTGCTTTTAAGGAAGGAAATAAAATTAAGAGACATCAGGCAGCATGTCAGCCAGTGAGCATTGGGAAGGTGGGAGTAAAAAATCTGCTTGCTACCTCTGAAATGGACAAGGTAAAAATCCCCAAAATGCCCCAATGAAACCAGTCTGACCTTGGAAGAACAGAGCAGCAAGGAAGGATCCAAAATAGAAACTGGCAGTGTTCAGGGGTGCTGAGAAGCTCCCCAAAAGGAAAATGCAGAATGGGGGACAAGAAGAAGGCACAAAGGAGTTTTTGCTGATTTGTCCCAGTGCAACACAAACCTCTGCAGAGCCTGCAGCATTTGAATCCACAGCTGAAGATCTCCTTTTCTTCTGCACAAAGATGGATTTCCGCCTCTTCCTGCGTCTGGCTGGCTTGACATGGCCACTTTTCATGTTGTTATTTTCCCCAATTGGTGGCTTAATGATTTTTTTCCTCTTCCCATAATAATAAGCTGGAGAAATGAAGCACAATGCCCATTAAAAACTTTAACCACCCAAAGAAGGGAACCTTGCCTTGCTCCCTGCTACACGTTCAGGACTGTACTCGAAGTGCAATTTAAACTTTAAAATACATTGATTTGGGAAAAAACCACACAGCATAAATAGGTCATGTTGGACTAACAAAGAGTGTTACAGCTCTTATATATCCAGATTTATTGATGAAGAATTTAACAACCTGTTTAGGGAGAGCAGTGTTTTGGAGGGAAAGAGGCCAAAAAGTTCCAGATTTGATCCAATGCAGTTCTGTGTGAGCTAACAGTCTCAGACACCTTTCCAGTTGCTGAAGTTTTCAGCAGAGAGGGGAGAGGGCCAGCTATCCTCTATGGCCCAGGTTGAAATTAAGGATGTGAGTATTCTAACCTTACATTTAATGTTTGTATTAAGTACTTTTTGACACACTCTGTCCTTGACCAGCAAGGGTATCTCTGGACAACTAAAATGGCATTTGGCACCCATGCCAAAGTTCGTAACTGAACTGAGCCTTTCAGCAAACCAATGGAGTTTTGAGAAAAAATTAATCCAGTCACATAAACCATCAACTTTGAGATGGGACAACCTCAGCTGGAGCTCCCCCAGCTGCCCTCCTCTAGCTCTCCATTTGCTACCAGTGGGAGCCAGGACTCCAGTTCAGATGTAGACTTCTACAGAAACCCATCCCCAGTGATCTCAGCATCCCCCTGAGTGTGTTTCTCCTTCTACCCTGGCACCAATCTCAAGAGAATTGCTTTAGATCAATTATACTGCTTTTTGCAACCTTTGGGAAGAAGGACAACCCTCACTTCTGCTTTCCTGACCTATTTAAGAGCCAATAATACCAGTACTACTGACAACAAAAGCACTGAACACTAACAGCCTTCCTAAACAGGCCGGTTCATGTTTAAATATTAAACCCTCCGAGTAGAGAGTCAGTGTCCCCAAATGCTCCAGCACCTCAGCACTGTGGTTCTGGCCTGTGCTGGTGTGTATGCCAGAAACTCTTTACCAAGAGGATTCATCTCACCTAACAAAGCTGTCTCAGATGTAGCAAGTTAAAATCTCAGCTTCCCACTGCACGTTCCTTTTACGTGCTCCTTTTGTTACCTTAAGGTACAAAGAAAAGTCAAGAAGTCCAGAAAGTGATGACGTTCAAACAGATGTATTTGGATGGAGTGAGAGGGGCAGTTTTCTGGTACAGGATTCTAAGGGAACCTGTGGTGGTCTCAGGATTAAATAACTGCTCTCAGATGAGATGAATCTTCATCAGAATTAACATATCATAAACTCCTGCTCTTCACCACACTCCATCTCCCACTTCTCTGCTTCCCAGCCAGCACCAAGAGGCATTTTTCCAATACTCACTGTACTTGGTTTTGGTGTGGATGGAGCAGTTCTCAGGGCACACTTCAGCCACCAGCACAGGGCTGAAGAGGTTGGGGCAGCACTCGAGCTTTGCACAGACCCTCCTGCAGAAATCTGCCACCTGGTCCGACGTCCGCACGATCTTCACGGTCGCCCTGTAGGTCTTCCCTCTGTACCTAGGGAGGAGCACAGCACCCCACATCACCCAGCCAGCAAAACCCTGTGCTGCTACAGACCAGACTCTCCTCTGCCAGGGAGAGATCCTCCCCAGGGACTTGTGGGAGAGTGTCTCTCTTGAGAATGCAGGGGGGAACAGGTCTACTTTTCTTAGTGGCTCCATTTCAGATGGACTCGAGGAAGGAAAGGGTGAAATAAAGTGAAGGTGTGGACATGATTTGAGAAGGAATCTATGTGCACACTGGATACATCTGTAGATATGGCAAGAGGAGGAAGAATATCTCAGTAGGCTTGGTGAGGATACTACACAGGACAGCAAGCCCTTATTGTGAACTGATGCAAAGTTTTTGGGATGGGGATGCAGTCTCTCTTCACATATTGACCCATGATCAGATGCCTCTAGACCTTGCAGAGCTTTCTGGCCACCACCCTGTGTTTGGACTGAACTCTCTAAGCCCCCAGCGCACTTTTGGTTTTCTCCATTGCCATCTCTCCTGCTCCCACATCACATTCCAGCTCCCAGGACTCGTGGTGCCAGCTGTGGCTATCAGGACACACTCATTGTGAAGAAGCATCTGGGTGAAACAACAATCTCTGCCACCCTGGGACCAGATGACTTCGCTCTGAGACGTGGGCACCACCTACAAAACCTGAGGAACTCAAAAGGAGTCTCTGGAGTTATTTAACAGGGCTGCAGCAAGAGGCCCTAAAAACTGATTCCTACAGGGAATGCCGGGAGCAGAAACCTGCAATGAAAGGTTTGTCTTAAATTTGCTACGCCACTAAAACATTTATTTCAGTGTTTCATATGAACTGTTTCTGAGCTATGAATGGCTGAGAAAGATACAGTTACATCCCTGCTGTACTACATTGTAGATGTGAACCCTGGAAAACCAATTATCCCCGTAATTTATTAAACAGCAGCAGCAAGCTGTTGTAAACAGTGAGATAAGGTTTTTAAAACATCTCTTACGCATCCTGAGGAATGCAACACGAGAGACAACCACGCCAGAGCCCGGTGCTGGCATTACAAATGTGCTCAGAGGAGGGAAAAGTAACACACAACAAAAGAAAAAGAGGGAACAACAGTGGAAGAAAGATTACTGGATGGGAGGCAAGGAAAGACGAAGATACAGTCACCAGGAAAAATGAAACAAAGCATTTGTCAGTGTATTAAGATCCGCAGTTTCCTAGCAGCTGCTGATAAATATGGGAGAGGAAGAGAAGGAGGTGGTGAAATAAAGATGTGACCAGAGAGTTAAAACTTTCAGACAGCTCTTTCTGAAACAAAGGGGTGTGGGAAAAGGGTTTGAAACTGTGGCACATGGAGTGTTATAATGGGGAAACTCAAATGAAACTTGGGTCTGGGAACAGCCCAGTCCAACCACCCTCAGGTCACAATCCAAATTAACCACAGCATAAAATGTGAACGAGCATTCCTGCAAGGTGCCAGGCTCTGATACCCCATCTGCTGCCAAGACAATCCTGGATTCATTCACCTGAATGCACAAATGACTCAATGAGCCATCCTTTCACACAGCCTGAAAGACCTGGACAGGTGATGTGAAAGGGAAAAGTGTTCCCTTCAGGAACAGAGCACAGTTATGATCCCAGCTTCCCTATGAAACAGCTGCAGGGGCAGGCTGGCTGAGGAGGGTTTGGCAGTACCTAATACCAAAATCACCAAATGCCACAGGCATTTAAGTGCATATACTTATAAAAGTTTTATATTTCTTTTCAATGTGTTTGCAAAGACTCCTGCACTTATTACTTCTCCAGGAGCCACTGAAGTTTAACGACAGCCTGGATGGTTGGGTCAGTGAGTCTGTGACAGGATTTCACTGTGCTGCTTTCACCTGGACCCAAATAACTCTGCTTGGACTAAACCAGCACTTCCAGACAAGCACCAGCCTCGAGGGTCTCCACACTGGAAGAATCATGGCACAGGGAGCACCTGTACCTACATCTCATGTGCCCACACCTCATTTTACGTCTGGATGCATCTGAATTTAACTCACATTTATTTGTCCTTGTTCTGACTTTCACCACCAGGATGAAAAGACTGCATCTGGTTTTGTTTCCCTGCAAAAGCACTCTAATCAAATTGCCTCTTGATCTTCTTTCTTATAAGCAAAGAAAGCTGCCTGATGGGTATTATTCAAGGATGGCTGACTTTTTCTAACTGTGTGCTTCCTATTGTGTTTGGCTGCCCAGGAAGGACCCATTGTACTACAGTGCCTGCTGAAAGGAAAAGATGAAACTAGGAAAATGAACAACTGACTGATTTCATAGTCTGCTTTGAATGCAACACACATTTTAATTAACAGAGAGGATGGCAAAATGGAGATCTCCATGACTGCAGCAATCAGTCTCAATAACTCAAGGTGTTAGTACTGGCCACAGCAATATTTTTTACATCATTTTGGTCTTGGCAGCACCTCTTTCAACTATAAACCAGGATCTACTAATATTTTCCATATTCCTCACACACTGAAGATTTTTAACACAGGCACCACCAAATGTAATCTGAGCTGTTTCTAGGACAGCCAAGTGGAAGGAGCTCCTTCGTCAGAAAATCTTTTCCATTAGCATCTCTCAAAAAGTTACCAACTACTGATGCTCCTATTTATGTTTTCATACCAGGGCTCTCAATCACTTGCAAGCAGCAAGTATCTGCATACACAGCATGGCAGCACTGGAGACTTGGAAAATTGCTGTGTCAAGGGTAATATTTTTGGTTTTCTTAGAAATCGCTGTTCTTTCTTTAAAAAAAAGATTTTTCAGCTAAAACCAAAGGAATTTTTGTTTCCTCTTCCCCCTTCTCTGCCCTCAAATCTCAGACTCGGAGAAAACCTTAAAGCTGGAAGTATTTCCATGAAAAATACACTTGCTGATCCATGAGCAAAAATATTAAATGAACAGCACTCTGCAATAGAATTCTTCTGTTGAAGGTCTCTAAAATAGATTAGAGGTTCATGAGAACATAGTGTCTTCTAGAAGCTCCAGTTAGGGACTGCTGTGTGATGACACAAAGTCTTGTGCTGAAAAACTTCAAACAGCAAGAACATTGAGAACCTCATTTTCAGAAGTCCCATTCTAAGGCGTTCTGACAATTCTTGAGACTAATTTGAACAACTCAGTAGATAAAAGTCTCAATTTCCTTTTGAGGGACTGAAAACTCCTTTCTACTCTTTGCAAGACATTTCTTTTTCATCTGTCTACCCTAAAGTCTGCCAAATATAAGGAGTTAACTTCCTTCAAAGCTATTTAATCATCCAGTGGCATTTTGTACTCTTGACCACAGGATTCAGACAGGGCACTGGAATGCTCTGGTTGTAAGGCCTTGTCTCATTAAGTCTCCTTCTGATTACAGAAATAAAAGCTTTAAGTCATTCCACTGATCCTGGTTTGGAAAGCCTTGCTCAAAATGAACACAAATTAATTTCCACTGTTTCTTCCTCAACCCCAAACCAGTTACCTCACCACATCAAGCACAACTCACCCTCTGCTTCTTTCCAGTCCCCTCACACTGGTCCTGCATGTTCTCAGAAATAGCTTCCAAGATGATTTGGCTAAATAACCTTTCCAAGAAAGTTGAGCTGACAGCCTGTAGTTACTTGGATTCTCCTTCTTGCCCTTCCTAAGGAGGGGTGTGATAATTGCCTTTTTCCAAAAATTAGGATTCTCCTCTCATCCTCATCAACTTCCAGACACGTCAGCGAGTGGCCTTGCAATGACATTGGCCAGTTCTCCCAGGCAGAGCTGGCTGCATCCCAACTGCTTCCAAGCACTTGTGCACATCCAGTTTGCTTCCAGTGTCCTTAGATTCTTTTTCACCTACTGTGGGTAACACTTTGCTCCCTCAAACAGGATCAGGGCCCTGGGAAGCCTGAGAGCCAACCCTCGCTAGCAAAGGCTGAGGCAAAGAGGATTTCAAACACCTCAGCCTCACCTATCACAAGTTAAAGGCAGCCTTCTAAAGCAACAGCAGTGAAAAGGCTTTCTTTGAAATGCAGCCTCATAAATAAGCAATGACATCCAGCATAGGGGTAAATATTCCTAGATTTCAGCTACTGGATTTGAGTAGCTCTCAGAATTTCATTTAATGAAGGAGTCCAGGAATACTCATCTTTATTATTTTGATCAACTGGGCTTCATACAAGTCCCAGGAGAAAACTTTCTGCACACATTGCTTTTGTTGATGTCCAAAGTCCTGCAAAAATGGGTAAACCCAAACAGCCCCATTATCAGCCCTTAGAAATGAAAACCATTGAAAAGCATGAAGTCCCTTAAGCATTTTATGTAAAATTGGGAAGGCAAATCAAGATATAGGCACTGAACTTAAGAGCATCAAAACCATCAGGGCTGAATGCCGACAGCTTCAACTGGCCCTCGTGGGAACTCAGGAGGATCAAGCCTGACATTTCTAACTCATCATCACCAATAAATCAGGTTTGACTCTTCTCACACGGAGCCAGCAGCGCTGATGGGACACGGCTGCCATCACACACTGCAAACACATCTCTCTGGACAATCCAGATTGTTTTATCTTCTTTGCCAGGTGAGCGTCATTGATCCCACAGTGGTCACTCATGACAGCAGAGTGAAATAAATGCAGGCTGCCCCAGGACTGAGATAATGCACTCCTGGCAGTGCAAAACCTTGCATTTGGGACAGTGGGAAAAGCAGCCTTCTCTTCACCCATCCCTTTGCTCCACCCTGCTGCAGGCTCTGCAAACAAACAGCTCTGCCAAGACCCAAGGAGGTGCCAGAACACAACAGAAAGAAGGAGGTGACACGATGTGTCCCATCACAGCTGGCTCTGCAGCTGTCATCCTTAGCAACAGGCACCATCCAGAGCCCATGGAGCTGCAAGTTGCTCACTGCAGGTCTCTGCTGCTCATCACAGGTCTCTGTTTCAGGTTCTGGAGCACTGTCACACCTGGTGGAAGGTGTCACGTGCTGTTGGTGTGCTCCACAGTATCTGGTTTCATGACTGTGTTTTCTTTTCTGCTCCTGAACAACCAAACGCAATTAGAACTTCTGGATGGAGCAACTCAAGCAAACTAAAGGGGGGAAAAAGAAGGAAGTCCTAGGGTAGGCAGACATCAACCCTCTGCCATCCACTCTTCAAACCACTCAAACTACCCACAGGCAAGCTGGCATGGCCACCAAGCACTGTTCTGTGAAGAGATCAGCCACAGAAACCAGAGAGCTGCAGCAACAAGATGCTGTCCAGCCCATGAGCTTTGTCTCCTCAGGAGCCAGAGGGCAATGCCACACTGCAGGAAAAGCCACTGCTGCTCTCAGAAAGCACTTCCAAACTTACTGTCCTGGCTCTGAGCCTGTGATGACCCATTCTGTGGCTTAATAAAGTTGAAAGATGCTGCCTGACTCCCTGGAGAGCTGAGGTTGATGCCTGCTGGGGCAGCCAGCACACAGGAACACGTTCATGGACTGTGATTGAGGGGCCAACATAAAATTCTGTCATGGATGGTCAGTTAAACATTTTCCAGGCTCTTTCCCATTAGAAATATGGGTTACAGCAGCCTTAAGAAATAGACATTTCTGCTTTTGCACAAGGCAGATCCCCACACTCAACTGGGAAACCCCAACAAAATCTGACTCAGGATACTGCTAGTAGGAAAACTGCCTGTAAGCTCAGTTCTTTGCAGGAGAGTATGTTAAGTAATATAGGGCATTACAACTTGATTTCACAATTGCTAAGTACCTGTAGGGGGGAATTACCTGATTTTTGCAGCACAAGATGTGGAATCCTGGAATCAAGGAAAACCAGGTCATGGACAAAGACCTGTTTTAAATGAAAATCTGCATGCAGGAAATTGACTTTTAGACTTCCATTCACAGCAACTCCACTGACAAACACAAAAGCCTGACATTCCACACGGGTGAAAGAAGCAAATTAAAAATAGGATGTTTCTAGTAGATTTTCATTTCAGTTTGCAATCCTCCTTCAGGAAAGCATTTTAAGTGCACGCAGAGTAAAAGTTTCTCAACTCCCTCCCTCAGCCAGAGAACACATGAACTCTCTGCAATATCTGCATGGACTAAGATCAAATACAGTAGCCATCAATAGTGCTGTGTTTGGCAGCTACTCATATCAAATAACCAAGAGAAAATTGCTTTTCTTTGAAAAGGAGTTACAGAGTTCAGTACAAAGGGTGAGATTCACTGCATTTAACTACAGTACTTAAAAAGTCAAGGTGACCATTAGTCAACAAAGAGAGCTTTCTTCAAAGAAATATTTGTTGACATCCATCTTCAAGTGGGAGGAATTATTCTTCAGAAAGACTCTGGAGAGAGTTTAGGTGAGACTCCTCTTTTTCAGACAGGCAACAGTTGTTGAAATACATCCTAAGTATAGTGCCCATTACATAAAGAAGACATAAATAGGTGGATTTTAACACTGGAAGGAGGAATTCAAGATTCTTTGGTGCTCTTTAGAAGAGAATTGAACAATGTATTCTAGAAAGGTGTAAGATCTTGACCTGAATCTCTGATCTGCTACGACTTTGCCCTAATCACACTCCTGCTAAAAAATGTGTCCCTGCTAATTTGTTTGAACTTTTTTTGGTGCCATTCATTCTCACCAGTTTTTCCTGCATTAGTCTGACAGGCTCTCATTTAAAAGCAGCAATACTCCTCCATTTAGAAAGCCAGGAATTGAGTTCATTCAGTAATAGCCAAGCTTATAAGAACAGCTTATCATAAAACTCAGGACTTGACTTCATCAAGAACTGGATGGCTGCCTGGAGGAAGACAATAGAAATGAACCGTTCAGGTGAACATTTCATTTCTGAACTTGCTATGGAAGGAGTCAAATAATTCAATGAAGCAAAACGATAATTAGAAAAGTAAAACTCTCACAACAGAAAAAAAACCCTTTTCTTATTTTTCCCCCCTCGTAGTCAGTTCCCTTTCTGAAATCTCTCAAATAAAAGAAGACACAATGAAGACTTACTTTGCTTTAAGTGTTTCCTCCTGGAAATTCCACTGAGGGTCTTCCACAAGCTGCAGTTCCCGTAAAACACTCCCTGGCTTGTAAGCTGCATTGATCACCATGCTGAGAACCTATGGGGAGACAAAACCAACAACAGTGATGGGTTTAAAGGCAGTCTTTGACCACACTGAATATGGTCCCAGGTGCTGCACAGGCAGGAGCAGCTTGCAGGTGCTTGTTTCTGTCCTGGCTGCACAGGTTAAGTGCTGGATGCAAGGAGGAGGGGTGCAAGAATGGATCATTGTTGCCATATTATAGACAGCACCTGAATCTGATAAGGTGACTGCATTAAATGCTGCTGTATAACCCCAAAAATCTGCTAACCAGTAGTTTTGTCTCTGTGACAGACCCTCTGATCCAAAGCAGATTCCACAGACTGCATCCATCACGGACCAGTTTAGTAAAAAAACGAAAACAGAAATAGTTCTGAAGGCACAACCAGGTCATGTGCACCTCCACACAGTGAACACTGAGGAGAAATTCACACATTTGAGGTCAGCAATGTGTTTAAGAGCCTGAGAGCTGTGTGCCTTGACTGTATTAAAAGAATAGCAATGAAGTCTCCACAAAAAGAGTTTGCAGGAGGTGTGCCTGGAACCCAGTGTGTGTCCACTCCATTCAAGAGAACACATGTGCCAATCCTTTTAATCCAAAGTCACTGGGAATAAAAATGATTCCTGCTATTGGCTCAGGAAATCCAAGCTTTAATAGCCTGCACTTGGCCTAGGGAGATAAACACAAGGAAAACAAATCTCTGAACAGCACCAGAGCGTGTGTTTGAACACTCTGCATTGTATGCACATGAATGATCCCACAGTGAGTCTGGATTGGTTTTCATCTAATTTAGCTCTTTACCTAACGCCTGCTCTTAATTCCTTGGGGGCCTGCAAACGATTTCAGTATGATGAACATTAAGTTTATCCAGCACCCATGAACGCAGTTCATCAGAAATGAAAAAATAACTAGGTCATACTGCAGTGACCAATGTGTTTATGTTGGTTTCGTTGTTTTTTTCTGGGCTGTTTTTTTTTTTTCCCTCCTCTACATCCAGCAACCTGAGGATTTTGCTAGCTTTTTGAAAACCCTACAGGATTAATCATTTTCATGCAAGGGCTTCACTGAATGCTGCAGAGTACTCTGTAAAATGGCACTGCCTGGAGTTGCTTGGATATGCTGTTTACTAGAAGCAACATTTAATTTATCATGGAGCCCTTGGAAACATTACTCAAACCACTCTTCAAAGAAGTCCAATTAGAGACACCAAACACTGACAGAGGGTAGATTTAGACTGGATATGAGGAAGAAATTCTTCCCTGTGAGGGTGGTGAGGCCTTGGCACAGGGTTGCCCAGAGAAGCTGGGGCTGCCCCTGGATCCCTGGAAGTGTCCAAGGTCAGGTTGGACGGGGCTTGGAGCACCCTGGGACAATGGAAGGTGTCCCTGCCCATGGCAGGGGGTGACACTGGATCATCTTTATGGTTCCATCCGACTCAAACCATTTTAAAATGCTATGAAAAGACAGTTTCTGAGTGAGCCCTCCCAGCTGCTCACCCACATCTTCTGTTGCTGGTCTCTCCCCACACAAACTGAGGGGCACTGGCCTCTGACACCTGCTGTCAGGAAGCCAGAAGTGGGTTTTCAAAAACATCAAGTGCCTGGGGAGCTGTCACACTCATTCACAGCTCTTCAGGTGCCTTGATCAGCAAATCCAGGGAGTTATTTCACCCCTGTGCAGGTGTTTGTTGGGAAAGCTCTCCTTAAGCACAATTCTACACCCACCCTGCTGGCTTGGTGGGACATCTGGGGCAGGAAGCATCTTGCTGACCAATTTCCACCAACAGTGCTGTCCTGCCCCCTCACCAGTGTAATGGTGCTTGTGTGAGTTGTCAGAAGAGCTGGGAAATGAGCAAGAAAAGAAAAGCCAAGCCTGCAATACCAGTGTGGCCCTGTCTGGGCGTTCTCCCAGACACCTAATCAACTCCAGGCCTGCACAGGCACCCACAGTGCCAGGACTTTTCTCAAAGCTGGCTTGTCACCAGCAGGACTCTGTAAACTTCTAAACTCAGTTCAAAAAAAAGAGTGTTTTGTAGGAACAATTATTTCCCTTTCAGGGAAGAAAAAGAAAAAAGTTAGAACCTCTGGCTTTTACTCTTCTTGTATCTCAAATGAGTCACTGGGTTTGGCGTTTCACCCCAAAGGTCCATCATCACAGTAACAGTGGTACCTTCTAGCAACAGTATCACTTCATATTACACTCTATTAAATGCAAACAAACAGAGTTTTGGAAAAAAAAAATTAACTGTGATTTAAACAAAACCAGAGAAGAAAACTAGATCAGTTTCCAACTTTCTCTGGAGACGAAAAATTGCATGAACCATCTCACACCAGTCAAATTTCCTTTGGCTAGAGTGTGACCAGTGTGATTTGGTGCTTTAATTTCAGCTCTCTGCATCAGGAATGGTTTGGGTGCAGCCACCTGTGCCTTGGAGCACGGGGGGGATGAGGCAAGGCCAGCCTTTGGTGTCACCCATCAGTGAGGTTTTATTTCCATGCTGCTGACCTCTGGATTCTCAGAGCTGAGTGAGCTGGAGTCACACCAGAGAACACACCCATGCAGCACCATCACAAGCCTCTGCCCAACCTCACAAGCACCTGACACTCATAAAGTTCTCCATGTCATGTGTTTTCATGTGCAGGAGAGCAAAGGAGTTATCTGTGATTCTTTCATTAGATGATCAAGGATCTAAAAGGCATCTTTTGTCATAATCCATTTTCTTTTTAAATAGATAAAGAGCAAAGTGTCTTAAAAACAGTAAGAGCAGTAAGCAATGAAGGTAATTAATCTTTACAGCATATTTCTCTAAGATATGGGGGGTTATAGATCATCTGGGGTCTTAAGAAGACACCTTGTTTGATTTTACAATGTTGTGAGCAGTTCTTAGCATGTATGAAAAACTGTTTGTGCTTCTTAGATATTCTGACCCCAGAACTAAAATTAAAACTGACAATATATTTATTTTAACTCCAAGTCAGCCTTTATTATATAGAATAACCTTACAGCCACCACTTTTCAGCCCAGGTGCAATGGCTGGATGGCAGTAGCTGATGTCTCCATTGTATTTGGCTCCAGGTTTCACCTTGTTTTCCAAGAAAACACCTCAGAAATGAGGCAAACTTTGCAGCTGATGTCAAACAACAGGCATTGCCACCTCACTTTCCTCTTATGGTGAAAGAAACCACAATAAACCAGTGGTCCCAGCAGAAAACTTGTGCTGGCACTGGGAAAAATGAACAGCTAGGCTGTAAAAATAAGTTTGGCACTAAACTGCACAAGAGTTACTTGTTACTCACCTAGGACTTTGGGATTCAAGGGTACACATACAGCACCCAGTACACACACCAGTGATTTCACTGCATCAGTGGTGGAGGAAAGGACAAGACCTTGGGTGGAAAGGGCTGAGGAGCATCAGGAACTTCAATTTTGCTGCAATTTTTTACCTCCATCCTGCCCATGGTTCTCTGAGCCGCTGGCACCTCTCTCATCTCAGCAACAGCTACCACGAATCAGGTGTATCTCCCCTACAGCAACACTCTGAATGTTTTCTCTTCACCCTTTCCAGAATTTGGAACTGGTTCTCATGGCCAGAGTGAGCTGGAATTTATGGCCATAATAAGCTTGAATTTTTTCTGCGAAATAACACAGAGCAATGCTGGGCCACTGCCATTGTCCTGCTCCTTGGGAAGTTGTTTATGTCTCCAAAACAAGATGCTCATGTCTCCATGACACTGCCATTTGCTCCTGTGTCGATGGCAACCCACACTAAAGCTGCTCCCAACCAACAGAACCCCGTATAATTCCAAAACATCACCTCTCCCATCAAAACCCACAATGCAAAACCTGCCCCCTCCTCCTGCCTTGGACTTTTGCCTCATGGAAACCACTCCAGGACAATTTGAGGTGCATTGTTTGCAAATTCTGGGTGTGACAAGCCATGACTCATAGTTTCCTCTGAAATGCCCCCAGAAGAGAGCTGGGCCATACCTCCTTGAGGACCAGCACACACTTGCCAGGCCCCACAGACTGAGGTAGCTCTGCGATCCTGCCTTTGTTTAAATATGGACCTGAGAAGCAGCGGTGGTTGATGTAGAGCTGGGGGCAGCAGTATCTCCCATTGATGGTGCCTGCAAGGAGAAAGCAGCAGTGAGGTGCCTGGAGCACTTTTATACACTAAATCAAGGGGACTTCTTCCTCCTAGGTGTGGGAGGAAGGGGAGGAAAATGAAGGAGGCACAAAATTCTACCCTGGGATAGAGGGTAGGGAAGCCTCTGCTATTCAAATCCATCCAGCATGGGAAAGGAGATGTTTTAAATAGTGACTGATTTGGCTGCACACCCTGCTGAAAGCAGGACTAGGAAAGGATTTAATCCATGACATGAGGCAGAGCTCTTCCAGAACTCACACTGCAGGGGGACATGACTGACTCAGTGCAACCTGCCTGGAGGGGATGCATGAGCTGAGCCTCAGAGACAGGGAACCAGCTCAGGAAGAACATTCTCCCAGTGAAGAAGAGCCTTAGAAACCCCTCTTCAGCTCCTGTCCAACCCCACGAGCCCTGCAGTGCCACTCCCTGACCCAGCAGGGCTCTCACAGAACAGTTTTCCTTGTCTGGGCTAATTACTCTGGGCTCCCTTATAGCCCATGGAGAGAAATGGGAACTTCTAAATGTGGTTCATGTGCCTTCCAAGTGGTTATCCACTTTTTTTGGTTCTCATACTCAAAAAGATCCTGATTTTCCCCATTTGGCTGTTAATGGGGCGTTGGCTGCAATGCCAACATGTGTCCCACAGCCTGCTGAAATAAAGTGAGTTAAATCCTGTCCCTGCTGCTGGGTTTACACCATTAATTGGATGAATACTGCACTTGGGGGACAGGAATCTGCCTTCAGCAGAAGCAGCAGCCACACCACACAGTTCTGGCCTAACACAAGGGACACATCAAGTCCTGCTGTATCCAATTTCATCAGTGTCAATTAACAACCTGCACCCATCTCCGCCAGAGAGACTCATTAGCCTTATCTTAATATCATCATCTGAAATGGGCAAGCTCCAGGGGAGCTCTGATAGCCCCAGCAAGACGTGTGGAGAACCAGACCCTCACCTGCTGTCCATCAGGTGGGTTCACTCCACCTTGCTCCCCCTGAGGATGTGGCTCCATCTCCCCACCCCTATGACAACTCATGGCTTTTTGGGGTCCTCCCCTTCCACACAGGACACGGGTATTTGAAATCAGGATCCTTACCTGTTGTGTCCAGCTGAGGAACTGGGCAGAGGTCATGAGGTATTTTCTCAACAGGCACTGTGGATGGTAACCTGTTAAAAGAGAAATTTGGTTTATTTAATAGAGTATTTGGTGCATTTAACAGCATGAGACAGGACAAAGGGCCAGAACCAGTCCTCAGGCTGGACCAAAAGATAAACCAGCAACAGCCTGGGATGAGGAAGGGAGATACCTCCAACACAATTCCTCTTCCACATGGTTGATCATAGACCAGGGCATTGCAGATGGAGGAGCAAGATCCACCCCTTCTCTAAAACTATATTCTGATGTGTCAGCTTTAGACCTCCAGGCTTCAAATACCCTCCCTTAAATTCAAGTTTCTACCAACTGCAAGAGCTAGACAGGGAAATGCCCTCCTGGGACATGTCCATCTTCCCCAAGCATCCCTTGCTGGCCATCAGACAGGGGCTGTACAGCCTCAACAAGTAAAAAATTGCTGTTACAGAGACTTTCTAATATGCTAACAAATATTTCAGACTTAAAAGAATCCTCGGGCTGGCTGTGCTGCAGTATCTGAGCAGTAGTTACCAAGCCACACAGCTGCTGTGTATTATCCCCCCTGGAAGACTTGATGCATTCCTGTAAAAACACCACCTTAAACAACAGAAAAAACCAAAAAAACCCAAAAACAACTTACTGTTTTTCTGGTTGCACAACTGCAATTCTCCTCTTCCTTCGCACTGCAAAAACGAAGAAAGGAATTAAAAAAAAATGGTTTTGTACCCTTCTGTCCTGTTAAGTACACCCAGAATGCATAAAAAGCTGTGTAAATGCACTGACTATAAAACGACTTTGAACACAATGAAATGGTACTTAATTACTATCACCATCTTTTCCTGGTATTTTTTAAGTAAGTCACTACATCATTAAAACCTACTTTAAGGATGTAATAATACATTTAATCTTTCCTCTGGAATGCTAATATGGTGTTTTATGGGATCAGCATAAAAGAAAAAAAATTAAAATAAAAACACAAATATTTCTCCATACAGAAACACATATGGATAAGATTACATTTTACAAGCATGATTACCTTCAGCATAATTTATCCCCAGCTATAAATTGTGATAAGGCTGCATAATGTTGCCATAGCAGTGTTCTCCTAAATTAGGCTCTGGCTGCCTGATTTTTAACTTGAGCACATTTAACTGTTTGAAAGGGCTGATACATTTTAAAATTTGCCTTTAGGATGTTAATTAATATAAACAGTGAGGCGAATTTTTCACCTGGTGGCTTGAGATTGGATATGTTGGAACAGGAGAACAACACTGAGCCACTGAGCTCTCATGAACTGCCTTCAAATGCAAATAGAAAGGAAAGAAAATTGTCTTAATATGCACTGGAGGCAGGACAAAACGCTGTGGGCTTAATCTTGCTGTGGGGGGATTTAAACTGAACACTGGGAAAATCTCTGAGCTGGCAAGGGCAGTAAAATAAGGGACAGATACCCTGGGAAAGGGCAGAAACTCAATCACAGAACGGCAGCAATTATCTCCCCATTTAGATAGAGCAGATCCTGTTTTGGAAAGGGGCATCTGGATGGCCTCTGTAAGTCCATTCCACCTGATATTTTATGGTTTTGGGTTTTTTTTCCAATTTGAGGTCTTTGTCCCTAATCCACTCATTTGCCCAAGTGACTCTGGCTCAGCACAACAAAACCTGGTTCTTCTCTGACAACCCCACTGACCAACAACCCCTGTGCAAACCCACAACCCAGTGTGCAATCCCAAACCATGGAACAACCTTCCCCAGCACAGACAACTCCGTTTTTGGAGGGGCTGATCACAGAGACAAACACAAACTGCGTAATTCCAGTCTGGTCACTAATGAGATTTATTACCATTTATTGCAGTACACTTCCAGCCTGGTTATTGGTCTTCTGAGTAGGTTGATAGTGTCAAAAATGGGATTATAGACCTTAGGAGAAATCCCTGATATACCCAGTGATGTAACACCTGCACTGCTCAGGTCTCCATGTACTTACAAACAGCTTTGTGTGGTGGGGTGAGGTTATAAGCATTTGCTTCACACCAGCCAACAGGGAAAATGTCCATGGACTCCACATCAACAATATACTCTGGAGAGGGCATCTGTGAACCTATAAACACAAATTTATAATGGGACTTAGGCATGGGAACTCCAAGCTCAGGGCCATACCAGCATCCATCACCAGCCTGGGGAAGTGAATGATGGAATGTGGAAAAATCAATCTGCTTCCCTGCACCAAAATCAGGCACCATTTCAGCTTCAGTTCTGCACAGACAGCAAGGATGGGGCTGGCTGCATTTACAGGGCAATGTGGTTCAGAGGAAAACCCCATTAAGAGCACTTTGAGGGTGTGCAATGAAGCAGCCAAAAGCCAGGGAGGTTAAACATACATAACTTCCCTCAACAAGACGGCCTGGCTGACCCCTGGGTATCTTGTCAAGTTGCATAAGTGAGTTAGAAGGACTTGACAAGACGGCCTGGCTGACCCCTGGGTATCTTGTCAAGTTGCATAAGTGAGTTAGAAGGACTTGTTGAATGCTTAATGGTAAGAGAGTTTATCTAGGCTTTTCCAGGGTGGTAGATAATATGAGAGAGAGCCTTTTATGTCCCAGTGCTTCCCTGAAGGTTTTTTGTGCAGCTCTACCCTTGAGTCCCATTCTTTAAGGGTGAGAGGTGGCCACTCTTCTATCCACAAGTGCCACGAATTCTCCTAGGGTTCCTCACATGAAACAAGAGCTGATTGCCCAACAGGAGAGAAGCAGGATAAAAATCCCAAGTGGGACACATGCACCAAGGTCTCTGGCACGATGCTGACTCCAAAACTTCACCTGAGGTCTCTGCTTAAAGCAATTACCTGCTAATTTGGTCGTTACACCTCCTTTAGAAGGCAATCTCCTGTCTTCATTTATGTGGGTCCCAATCACAGAAGCAAAGAATTATTTAGGTTGGAAAAGACCTCCAGGATCATCAAGGCCCACCCATTAACCCACCACTAACCCATGTCTCTCAGCACCACATCTACATGACTTTTGAACACTTCCAGGGACATTTATTCCACCACTTCCCCAGGAAGCCCGTTCCAATGCTTGACCACTCCTTCAGTGAAGGAAATTTTTCCTACTTTTTTTTCCCTAATTTACCTGATTTCCACTCAAAATCCAGTGAAGATATTCCTGATGGCTTTGAGTTCTTTCCAAAACAACTCTGTGTCCTGAGTCAAGGCACCATTTAACCACTCCAAGTTCAGCTGTGCTGGCACAGCTGGGCCAGCAACTTCACCTCCTCCCTCTGCCAGTTCCACCCCAGACAGCTCCAGCACCAGCATGGGGTGATCTCCTAATGAAAGGGACCAAAGGATCAGCAGCTTCCCCTGCATCACCCTCGCCTTGGCAGCTGTTAAAACATCTTTGCCTCCTGCTTAAGGCAGCAAGTGTTTGACTGTGCACAGCCAGATGACTACAGGGAGCTCCCCACTAATGTATGTTCATCAAGGGCTTGTGGTGTAATTGGAACAGTAATTGAACTTTGTGATGGGAACAGCAGCGAGGCTGAGGTGCAGCATTTGGATCAGTAATAAACCTGCTGCTCTGAGAGTATGTGGCTGCATGAAGAACCTGAAGGAGGCAGGGAAATAGGTGCTGGTGATCACATTGCTGGAGGAAATACTGAAAAAAAAGTATTCATGATGTCTGTGTAGATTCATGGATGTCTTCACGGTGTTTCTCTGAGCTCTTTGTTGTGCCCATGCATCATCCATTGAAAATACAGTGTCTCTTTCACTGGGATATGGGATGAAGCCATAGGGGAAGGACACAGCTTGCTGAAATTCCCCAAAAACCATTTCCATCCATGAAGTAATACCACGTGGTCACTGGTCAGTTTGAACCTGGTGAAAGCCCCAGTGGGGAGCTCCATTTTCACCTGACACCACAAATCCAGGCAAGGAGCCCGTGTGACAACAGTGAGTCAGTGGCAAGACACACACACAGTGAGCAAGCCATGGATCAAGCCCCAAACAGAGCAAGAAGTCAACACAGAAATGTCACCAGGTCTGGAAAAACCAATTACTTCATTATTGTAATGGTGTCATTCTGACAAAACAGACTCAATTATCTCAGAGGTCCTTTCCAATCTTAAATATCCTACCATTCTAAATTATTATAAAGTAAACAGATCAAATGTACTTTCCTGCTTATAAGCAACAATAAATGAGACATGAAGGGTCTTTTCCAACCAAAATGGTTCTATGAACATTCTGGTTCTGAAGTTTACAGCTGCAGCCACCCTGAGGAGCAAGAAAACAGCACAATGCCCGTTCTCCTGCAACACCTTATTCCTCTTGTAAGACATTCACAGCTACTCTGTCCTCCCTAGCACTGCTTCTGCCCTCTGGCAATTGATAACCCTGCTTTCCACTTCCAAAATCTCACTGCTTCCTTTGGCCTCCCCCACAGGAGTGGGAAACAGCTTTTTTTAGACTCATTAGTTTCATCTGTTGCGTTTTGTGCCACTCTCTTCTCAGAGCAAGAAAGGTCCATGGGAATTGGGAGGTTAAAGGGAAAACAAGGAGACTGGGAACAGGGTGAGGAAAATGTCTGTGTCCTGCTATGAATCTTCCAGGATGGGTAGAACAGGGCAGCAACTCTAGAAAACTGTGGAAGGGGAAATTACAGGAAACCTCCCTGGAGAAGTGATTAACCGAAGGGTTTTCCTCCAACTCCTGGGCTGCGCAGGGAGCGTGCATTATTACTTGTATAAATTCACACCAGAAAGCTTCAAGCTCTAAAATCTAAAATGAACCAGTAAAAATTAACAATGCAGATGATGAGTAATAAAGTAGCAGAGAGCTCAGAGCATCCCATCAGTCCTGAGCTTCTCCTCCACCACGGGGGAACCGCACGGCTGCTCATTAAACGCTCGCCCTCGAGTTTAGGGTTTGGCTACTGTACCAAGTGTGATTTATCACACAACCTTCCCTCATGCCTAACTCGGCCCTGCTTAACTCCTCTGTTCCTGGTTTATGGCTGCAGCCTGGGCTGTCAAACTGGGAAACTGGGAGGGCAGCAATGGAAGCCTCAGAGCCTGTGATAAATGGTGGGACCTGAGGTCTCCAGTGAGGGGCTCCCGTGGTAGCTGGGGAGCTTTGCTGCTTCCAGAATATAAATAATCAGTTAGAAACAACACTATATTAATGGAGTCAAAAAAACCCATGCCACACTTCAAGCCACATTTATTTTACAGCTTTGCAAGCAGGGTTTTTTTAGTTGTGGCTTTTTTTTAATGCCTGCTTTTAGTGTAACACTGTGCAGTGATGTATTCCTACAGCAGCAAAGATTTCTTTCTATTTTTGCAGTCTTTTGCATCTTTTCTGTTTACTACAGATCATTCAATTCCTAGTATTGAGATATAAACCAAGCTTAAAGCATCTATATATCAGAACTCAAAAGAAAGAAGATGCACACAGGGTATTTTTATGGCAAGTTGTAAAAGAAACATTCTTTAAGAAATTAAAAGAGTAAAAGGCAGGAAGAAAGAGCTGAGGGAAGGAAGAAAGGTGGGAGTGTGTTGCCCTCTTCCTGCATCTCTCCACATCTTTGGCATATACAAGTGAAGACACCTGGTCATTTAAGAAAAGAAGTTGCCAAAATGGGTCAGATTTCTTGATCAGATGGGTGTAAATTCAACAACATCCTTAATGAGAATGGAATTTCAAACAATTGTTGATTCCAGCAATTAAAAAACAAAAAATATTTGCCCTGTGTCCAGACCAGGGTGCAGATGAGCTGTTGCTACCTTGAGCTAGAAGGCAAACAATTATCTTAGAGTTAAAAACCAAAAGCTGCCATTGCACACAGCTCTACCAAGAACAAACATTTGTGAGGAACTATAATGCTTTGGGTTAACTGGCAACGTCTTTACCAACTTTAAGGGCTTTGATTAGAGACCTCTCCTCCTGTACAAACTCTCAGGCTGGGAATTGCTGTAGAAGTCTCAGCTGCACAAGTGAGGCAAACCTCTATCCTTGGGTGAAGGTGTACAATGATGGCAGGGAGGAGGTTTTTATCATGGTGATAAAGACCACGTGGATGGGAGTGTGGAGGAACCTGCAGCTCCCCCAGAGAAAGAGCAGATAAATGTAACGACACATGACACAGAACCGGTCAACGTGTATAAAACTGAAAAGCTGGAGAGAGCAATTTTGTGCAGAGGATGAAGGACAAAATTAAGAGAGTGAGTGAGTGAGTAAAGCAAACACAAGCAGCCTTCAGAGCAGGTACCTTCCAGGTGCAGCCACATCAACCGTCCTTTCACCGAGGTGATGGAAGCGACACAAATCTCTGCAGGGTTCCTGGGGTTCACCGCCTCCAGCTTCATGTTCTTGGTGAAGCCACGGCTGAAGGATGTCTGGAAGAGCCAAGAGACAATGCTGAAACGTGGCACTGCAGCATTGCACAACCTCCAGCAGACTGTCTGCTGGGAAGCATACATTTAGCATGGTTTGCTTTCCACTGGAAGGGCAGGATACCCTGAAGAATGCATCCAGAGTCAGATCAGAGCTGTGCTGGTGCAGCCCGTGGTGAGGGAGCTGTGGCCCTGCAGTGCATGGGGGTCTGCAGGGGAGTACAGACCCACCTGCTGCCCCTGGAGGATCTCTGTCAAAGGAGATGGATACCCAAAGGAGGTGGTGACCCTGGAGAGGGTTTGCACCAACATCCATATGAAAAATCAGTGATGAAATGCATGTCATGTTCTATTCCTATCCCTGACCCCTAGCAGACTGGGAAGAGGTTGCTCCACATCAGCTCAGTATGTTTGAATAAATAAAAATGTTTGCCAATTTCCTGTTAATGTGATAATACCCAGAGGGTTCCCAGAGCTCCTGTGCTCAAGCATCTCTCACCTTGCTAGGAGAAACCTTATAAAGCAAAAACCCATCTTGCCCGTGACCAGAGAAACCTCTTCATACATTCAATCACCCAAGCTGACTGAAGCTGAAGGTATTTGAGTAACCTTTGCAAGTGTGCTTTTCTTCATGGAGTTTTCATGGATGGGCCCCTGAGCAACCCAATCTAGTGGGTAGCAGCAGTGTCCATGGGATGGGGGGACTGGAACCAGACAGTCTTTAATGTCCCCTCCAACTCAAACCATCCTGTGATTCTATTTTAAGCTCAGTAAACAAGGCTTTCAGGTACACTGGCTGGAGTGCAGATGGATCCAGTTGTGTTCATTGCCACTGTTCCTTCCAACGTCCCCTCCTGTCACTTACTCTCAAACCCTTCCCAGTATCTCCCCTACCACTACCCCTGTAAACACACCAATGCAACACCTGTGTCCATGCCAGGGCTTCCTTTCCTCGGGTTTCCCTCCCCTCTGTTCCCCCTGCTCTGCATCTCTCTGCACACAGCAGCACGGACAGCGTTCCCCCTCTCAGATGAGATTTTTTGCTAATAATAATTGGGATGGGTAATAATGGCCACTGACTCAAAATGACACCAAAACCCTCATCCTATGTGAGAAACTGGAAGCCAGGCTCAAATTCAACCCTTCTCCTATTGGCACAACACCAAGGACCACGGGCATTTCACCTTGAACAGCCATTGAGAGCTCTTTGAGAGACTGAAAACTCACGGCTTTGGTCTCTTTTCCATCCAAGAACATGCTGCTACTCTCAAACACAGCTTGGATTGCCTCAAGCCTTGCTCAGCACACAGATCAGCTTCACCCTGCCAAAGCTGCTAATGGCCAGGGCTGCAGGAATGCAGGCTGAGTTTGTTTAAATGCTTCTTATGTTGCCTAACAAGGAAACGCCATTTATCATCACCCCGGCTCCTTTCACTGCAGTTCGGTGCTGGAGGCTCATTTATACAAAATCAATGGCAAAAGAGTTAGGTGGAGTTTATTTTACTGAGCATTTGGGCACGTCAATCCATTTCATAACTGCCTCTCCTTGTTAAAAATCCCTCCCGGGGAAACAGCCCCAGCACCTCCACTGCCAGCACCACGTCTGGCTGCACGAGGTGGGAGATGCAAAAAGCTCCCATCAAAGAGCCCCTCACAGCCACGAATCAAGCCAGGAGGCTGCACAAGGGACAACAGAGCAGCTCCCTCTGAAAAGAATTGTGTTATGAAGAGTGAAAGAATAAGAGACACATGTTCATCTGGTGAATGTTTCCTTAAAAAAAAAGGACCAAAAAATGCTCAGACCTGACTTAATCTTAGAGGATATCATGCAGAGACTTTTCTCAAGGCTGCCAGTGCTGAGGGAAAACATCCACTATTTGGCAAAATGAAAAGAAGTATAAAGAAAAGGTGGGGATGTTTGCAGAAGAGAAATGCAAAAATAGCCCCATTGTCTTGGTGTGATGCAGCACTGCCCAGCTTCCCTCAGGACTGCTGGAAATCTCTGCTTTAAGTCCCTTCAGGAAGAGGGTCTTTACAGGGCAAAGAAATCCTTACTGTGGTTTGACTCCCAAGTCAGACCCTGCTCGTGGGACAGGTCCTCGGAGTTCATCAACAAAAAATCCACCAATTCACTATCAAAGCTTCCAAACCAGGCTGCCCCTGGGCCACCCCAGATAAGCAAGGCCATGGGAAACCACAGCTGGTGCCTGTCTCCATTCTGCTTTCCATAAACACCCCATCCCTCAGTCCTGTGACTTCTGAGCCCAGTGAAAAGCTGTACCATTCCTACAGACACCTGTCTGTCCATCATTCACACCACCACTTTATTTTGAAAATAAAAAATATTTTGCACCTTCTGTGCTCCTTTTAGGTGCACCACTAACATTTAGGTACCACCATTAGGAGTATTTTCAGTTACTGATGGGATCTCAACCTCCATCAGTTGATGGGCACATGAAGGAAAGCACCAGGTTACTGGAAAAGGCAGAAGGCTACATCTGCCTTTCCCCAAGTGATGAATACCTGTCAGATCAAGCCACACAGGACTGTCATTGCCATAAAACAGCCTGCAAAAGATTATTTCAAAAGCTGGGAACCTTAATGGCATCCATCACTCTCAAGTCACTGCTGCTGCATCAAGGAAGGACATGAACTGTCCCAAGGAGCAGAGCATCCATGAGGGTTCATCATCCTCTCACACATTTTCAACGTTTAGAAGTTTAATACATGTGGTTTGGTTAAAAGCATCCCCCGTGGGATACAGAGAAAACACCTAAAACGTCAAAAGGGGCAAACGATACAATGCAATTTCTTTACCTAAGTTATTTTTAGTAGCACCTGAATTAATTGCAGTAACCAGTTGAGATCCTTTTTGTGCTGTAAAAAAACCAGAGAGTGGACGAAGAGCAGGGTAAATATAGATAAAGACAAGACTGAAAAAGGCTTTTTTCTCTTTTAGGGATGGAGGCTTGGAACACTCCCCCAGTTTCCTTCCTAGGGCAGCCTCATGGGGGAAGCTCTCAAAGCCTTGCAGCACCTTTTCTGTGCAGGCTGTTTCATTTCACGTGGATGGACAGGAGCAAAAGGAAGAACTTACATTTCTAAAGCACAGGTGAGGTGCTGCCTCAGCCCCACACTGCTTCTGGTAGTCTGCCCAGTCGAAGTCCTGGCCAGAGTAACCTGCAGGAGGACAAAACAAAAAGAGCCATCAGCCACCCCAGAGGACAAAACGAGCCCCAAGCAGCAGAACATCTGTGTTGCAGCATCTCCTCCTGCCTCAGTGACCTGTGCAGGGGCAGCAGGGCCTCTGCTTACACACCAAGAGAGCCAACAGCTTCTCCAGCCTCCACTCACACACCTCCTGCCAAGCCTCCATTAAGAAGTAGTAACACATAATTTTTTTCCCTATTTTCCCTTTTCTGTGAGCATCTCCCAACTTTTAACAAACCCATAACTAATGAGAAGTGCCACTGTCCCAAATCTCCACATGAGCCCGGTTATGGACTTCTTTCTCCTGCTTTTAGCTGTCTAAAAGATGGGGATGTGGATCTGGGTTATTTGCTGGTCCCTCAGGAGTGGACAGGGAGAGGATGAGCACAATCAGAAGCTGATCCATCTTCTCTTTCAAAGCAGGAGATAAATTCTCCTCTCTTCATTCATGTACCCTCCCTGACTGAGTTTCCCCCAGCAGCTCAGGGTGTGTGAGCTGAATCCCATCCCAGTAAGAATGTTACAGAAATCTGGGGCAGAGCAGGAAAATGAATGCATATCTCCCAGCCTCAGCAGGCAGATCATCCCTTCAGCCTCTACTTCCAGGTAAAATAAAGGGATTCCTTTATATGAGCATCTCTCAAGGAGTCCCATCACAGAAAGACAAATCAGACCTCTGCTCATCCACTACTCCTGGCAATTTAGGCAATAAATTCTCGGGACGGAATTTTTTTGTTTTTTATTTTGCTTTTGGGGGCTTTTTTTTTTTGCCTGCCTCTTAGTCCCTATTTTTGCAGTGCTTGAAACCAGTGAGTGCTAATCCTGTCCAGGGGCCTGTGGATGCTCTAATGACATTACTGCAGAACTGCTCTTACTGGGAAGTTTCAGGAGTCACCCAAAGGCCAAATTCTCCCCTCAATCTCCCTTCCTGGCATCTCAGCCTGGCCTCATTTCACAGAACATCCCTAAATGCCTTTTGCATTGACAGTCAAAAAGAGACACTCAAGATCAAATGCGAATGAATCATTTATGACAATGAAAATTGTGATTTTTTTTTATAGGCAAGGACTGGAATACTGAGTGTAATCCCCTATCACTCAGATAGGGGATTTTGCCAGATCCCAAAAAAAAGGAGGTAAAATTTTGGAAAATAATGAGCCAAGCATCCTGCTAAGATCCAAGTATCTTGGATAAGATGATTTCTAATCCTAATAATTGCATTCATGACAAACAAATTACTGAGATAAAGCCTTGAGCTAAGATGCCTGCCTCTGTGGGGCATTAAAGTGCATAATAATTAAAAAACTAAACATGCACAGGGAAGGAAAAAAAGGGCAGTTACTTATAAAGAATGTTCTTTTTTCATATTAAAAAAATATCCTTGCACTGTTTTTTAACAATTTCTGCAACAGTATTTTCCTCACACTTCTCCATCTCTTTTTTTATCTCCAATTTAAACCCCTCATGGATGGGTTTTGCATCTCGATTTTAAGCTCCACAGATCTTGTCAGAGGGGATGGAAAAGGCACATTAGAGGTGTTCTAATGAGGTACAAAAGCTTGACTGTGTTGTCACCACACAATCACCTGCTGGCTTCACCCTGCACCACTGGAATCCCTGGAAGCTCTTTTCCTTCAGGCTCCAGCAGGAATGGAACCTGGGAGGGCAGCTGGGAAGTTAAAAACAACTCACTGCAGCACCACAAGGAGGACTCCAAGAGGGGAACACGCAGGAATTGACTCCAAATAAGCCCTGACTTGTGGCCTTTTCATGCTGAGGGTCATCAAGGGCTGTGTCCAGTTCATTGAGGGGCTGGTGTGAGCTGATATTTCTGGGTCTGAGAGATTTTAGCCTGCCAGCCTGCTAACTTTCTCCCAAGGGAGAAATTCTTAAGAAAGCCTCTTCTCAAAACAAATCCTGGCAAACAACTCTCCTTTCTCCAAACAATCTTTCTCCAGGGGGTGTTTTGCTTTTCTAGTTCTCAAAACATTTGAGCTGTTTCTCTGGTTTAACCAATGGGATTAGAGAGGTGTCGTTCCTGTTCACCAATCATGTTAAGTTTGTATTGGAACACCTTATGAAAAAGTAGTAAGAATTAACAAATAAAGTTTTTTCTATGCTCTTTGCCTTCTGAAATATTTGGAGTCTCTCATCTTTTTTCGTGTCCTACAAGGACAGGCTGGAGCGTGTCCAGGGAAGGGAAGGGAGCTGGGGACAGGGCTGGAGCACCAGGAGGGGCTGAGGGAGCTGGGAAAGGGCCCAGCCTGGAGAAAAGGATGCTCAGGGGGGACCTTGTGGCTCTGCACAACTCCCTGACAGGAGGGGANCAGGTGCCTCCATCAGCACTGGGCACTCACACCCTGCCCTGCTGGAAGGCTCAGCCCAGGTGACAGCACGGAGAGCTGTGTTTGCACAGCTCAGCTGCTGCTCCTCAAACATCCAACACCTTCACCGTGTTTGCCACCTCAGCTCCGGGCATGGAAGAGCCCAGCAGCCTAATCAGAAGCAAAGATAACAATACAAACGTACTGGAGGTTTTGGAAGTGGCTTTTCCTTAGTGAGCTTTACCACTAGGAGCATTATCAAAATGTTTTTTTTTCCCTACTTAATAGCTCATAAAACAATGATTGCTACTCTAAAGGGAAGTGGTCTATAAATCCTGCTCTAATAAATACAAACAGAGCTTGTTCAATGTTTGTACAGGAGCAGTTAATGGGTATTCATTTTTGGCACTGTACAAGAAAACACTGCTCTCTGTTTCGAGTAGCAAATATTTGCACCTCCTGTTCATGACCCATTTACTCTTTGTTTGTCTTCAATAAAGTCCTGATAGGCAAAAAGGCAAGAGAACGGATATCAGACAAATAAAGGACTCTCATACTCCAACCTGGCACATTGTTCTGGTGAAAAAAAACATCAGTTGATTTACAGATCAGAAAACCTCCTTGTCAACCCTAAATTAACCAGGGGTTTGGATGCTTTTTCACTTTCTGTCTGCTTTCTTTTTTCGTAGTTTATGGGTTTTTGTTGTGTTTAGTTTGTGTTTATTTTCAAAGAACTCATTCTAATATCTGATAACATTTTAGTAACTCAAAGAATGTGTCTGTCCATAGAAAGGGTTTTAAGCTGCTAAAATTCAGTTTGGACATGTAGCTCTTACACACAGTATAAAAAAAATACAGCAACACATAAAACACATCTATCTGCCATGGCTTTATGCCTTTCTAATAGCTTCCCCCAGGATTTCTGATCTCACAGCAGAGAGCAAATTTGATTTTCACCAGGGCAATAAGGAGAGACTTTCTGCACCTTCTCAGGTGCCCAGGTGGATCCCAATAACCAGGATCCCAATAACATGGTATCACAGAACCAGAGAATCACAGAATGCTTTGGGTTGGAAGGGGCCTAGAAGGTGTCCCAGTTCCACCCTTCTGTCCTAGGCAGGGACACCTCCCACTAGACCTGGCCAAGCTGAAAAATATTCACATGACAGATGCCTCAGCTATGTCTCAAAATGTTGGCATCTAAAAGAGAGTTCACACACACTTGACCCACAAAAAACCATCTCAGACAGGCTTTGCATCAGCATGGATTGGAAATTTTTAAGCCTATGGTCTCCTAGAGTTAATTATCCTGCCTGGGGCAAGCTGCATGTCAATTTGGGTGGAAAAAACCCCCAAAGTATTCCATTTACTTTCATTTTTTAGCAACTTTTCTGGCCAGTATCAGTGAGTGCTTACACAGGCATTATCATTCCACCTGGGTTTCAGCAGGAGAGAGCCAAAACCCCAGACAGCAGATTTATTTCAGCAGAAGCAGCAGAGCAGTCATGGATGCACTGCATGCAGCTGCACGCACAGGGCTCCAGGACTTTGGTGGGAATTTCAAATTACATGTGCTGAAGAAGCACTCTGGATATACATAAGAGGATTCTGAATCTGCTAGGGAATAACCCTTCCCTTCCCTGGGTTTGGCAGCATCATGCTTTTTCCAAAATGAAGACAAAAGTTCATAATACACAAAACTTAGCTTGATTTTTTTCTTTTTTGAGGCATTTCTTTCTCCCAAGCAACACTGATTTTTGGCAACAGACCAACAGCCCAGCCAGCTTCAAAAACCTGAAATTCCAGGGAACCAACACATTTTGGAAGCAAAGAAATATTGCTAGGGCACCACAGGTGGTTGTCTGAAGTTGGGAGTAATTAGGTGCACTGCTACAAAGTTGAGAACAGCAGGGCTGGAGGCTGTTTCTCCTGGCTCTGACCTGAGCACTGCCTGCAGCGTGCCCTGGGATTTGTTGAGACAGCCAAGGAAATCCCTCCACACTCCCAGGCATGCAGCTGTTTTTAGTTCAGACATTCAGATTTAGGAGCTTTGCTTGGCCTCGGTGTTGTACCAAGGTGGATGAAACAGGGTTTGCCACCAGAGTGACTGGACTTCTAATGCTCCTTTTGCTGTCTACACACACCAAGAACTGCTAGGATTCATTCCACAGGGATTCACAAAGATTGCACAAGCCTGGGCTTCAATCCACTAACAAGACAAATTTGTTGAGATGTTCGTGGGCTGGTGGGAGCCAGAACAGCCCCAGTCACCCCAGAGAACTACTCTGGCTTGAGATACTGCAGCTGATGCCCTGCAGCAACCACCACCATTATTTTAAAGGCAGTAATAACAAGCAAATGTCCATCAGAGTAAACCCAAAAACCACTGGGAAGGAATACAAACCCTTGGGAGGTGTGAGATTGACTCCGTTTTTAAGGCACCACTGTATTGGCAAGATCCCCAGGGAATCTGCATGGCAAAGCATCGAGATTTTGCTGGGTTCAGGTCTCAGGTCATCAATGGTCACTTGTAAATAATGATTGTTAAAAACCTAAGGGGTGAAAAAGAAGAGAACAAAACGAGGAGTCAGATTTGCTGCAATGTTAGGTAACGTGGAAAGCTGAAACAGCCAAACCTGGGGATCAAACTACGGGGAAAAAAACTGCTCTCACCTAAACCTTTTCATCAAAGTGTTTCTACCCAAGAGATCAAAGCCTGAGTTTCAGAGATGAGTGAAATGAAGCATTGGAAAGTGCTGAGGTTCAGGGTCTCACAGCTGAGCAGCTACTGGAGATCATCCTGAAGGCCCCAGAGCCTTCCTCTCTCTTGTATTTGAGTGTGTGGATTAAATATCCAACTACCACGTCCATTCAGCTGTTTTACTCCCAAAGGTTTCTCAGATGTGCAGGGAAAATACATGTGGATGGAGGGAAGACAAAGACAGAAGAGGGATCCTTTTTTTTTTGCATGCAAGTGGTAGAATGTGCTCATCCCCATTGATTTTAAGGGCATGGAATCAGCTGGTGATGCTTGTGGGAAAGAAAGAATTCATTAGGAACATCCATGGATTTAAAACCTATTTCTTAACGTGTTCTCCAGCCACTTAAGTACCACTCTTGGGTTTTTTTTCTAAATGTGGTGGAAATCAGGATGGGTTTCCCAGTCAGGCTCTTTCCATCCCTCTCTTCTGAGCACTCACCTTGGTCACTGATGCAGGACAGATATGAAATGGCTCCCTCATATTCACTGCCTCCAGCTTCATCCCCACAGTGAAGAAGTGGTTTCTCAAATCAGCGTGGTCCTGTGGGAAGAGGAACACGTGGTGACACCAAGAAGGAGCCAATACATCTGAAAACCTATTTGAAAGGTGTCCACATGGGTTTTGTCAACTTAGCTGGTTCTCTGTTCTTTTCATGCCAACCCAATCACAGAAAGAGAGGGGACAACCTCAGTCCTAGAGGACACATCTACGGCACCAAGCCCACCATACCTCAAGCACAGGGTATGTCCATCTCAGCAGTGGCATCCAACCAGAACTTGGTCCACAAGGAGATTGTGCTCCCCAAAATGAGGACCTGGCTGAGAATCTGCTGCTTGAGAATCTCCCGTGGGCAGAGCCTCTCCACCTCTGACAGCCAACACCTTCTGGGAGCAACTGAGAGTCCAGAGGTGCCAAAACTCAAACCAAAGCCCCCCAGGGTAATGCACAAGATGGATGCAAACAGCTCAGCATGGCCCTGATTTATCCTGATGCATGTCCAGCACCTGCAGGGCACCAAAATAAACACCTGGGCTGGTCTCCAAGATGGCAAGATGGAAAGGTATTTTTTTCCAGCCAGGAGACTGGAAATGGATTAAGGCTTGGACAGTGAACTCAGACCCAAATGCGGGCAACCAGAGAACATGATGATGGGAAAACAGGCAGCTGTGTTCAAGTACAGCCCAACAGAACACTTCCACCTGGGATAAAACCTGGCTGCACCCACAGGTGACATGCAGAGGGCTCCCCACGGCAGCTCTGGGGATGCAGGAAGCAGTCCTGAAATTCAGAAGCAGCCCAGATTCAATTCCCCTGTTTGCCACCACTTTAGTGTTTAACACCTAATTACTCCATCCCTTGTGACCCCTATCTAACAGTCACACCAGCTGCCACCCTAATTCCAGGGTAATGACTGCATTTTGTGTTCATTCAATAAAGATGTCCCACAGTATTTTAAACCACTAGTGCATTAGCCAATACAAGCACAGAGATGATGTTATATTTAGCACACACTTACAGACTACTCCAAAATACATGCAGAAAGCTTGCTATCTAATAAGTGGTTAGCAACAGCAGTCCCATCTACATTCATTGCTACATGTGGTATTCTTGTTCTAAAATGATTTTCTATTGATCCAAAGTTGTGTTTCATTGTGCTTCCTTTTCCCAAGAACTGTCTGCACTTGCAAGGGCTTAACAACTTCTATTTTGGGATCTTACATTCCAACTGCTGCTAGAGATAAGGATTTTTACAAACTCCAACCACAGCTAAATGGTTGTTTTCATCTTACCAACCTGCAGTGCTATGGAGTCCTTTTCGGTGAGAACCAAAAAGCAGAAAAAAACCCCACCAACAGAACCATAATGAATTTTGTCTCAAAGCAGAAGAAAATACTTATGAGGAAACGGAAGACTATTCAAGAATAAGGCCCAGAGCCCAAGGAACTAATGCCTGAGGAAGGGGCAGACATCCAGGAGTTTGAGCATCCTTTTCCTAAGGACATGCAATGACAAGATGAGGGAGAATAGTTCTAAGCTGAAAAAAGGCAGATTTAGATTAGATATTAGGAACAAATTCTTCACTGTGAGGGCACTGAGTCACTAGGAAAGGTTTCCCTGAGAAGTTGTGGATGTCCATCCCTGGAAGTGTTTAAGGCCAGCAACCTGGGACAGTGGCAGATGTCCCTGCCTGTGGCAGGGGAGTGGAAGGAGATGAGCTTTAAAGTCCTATTGAAAACTGCCACCTTTAACACTGAAAAGGCTCCAGAGGGAAAACACGATGGCTGCAAAACTCTGATCTCACCAGCACTGAACTTCAAACCCCTAAAGGAAAAACAGCATTTGGACTGGAGGGCTGCATCTCCTGCCTGAGGATCCACACTCCGAGTCTCTTAATCCTTGGGGAGAGGTTGTAAAGAGAAGGCAACTTTGCAAAATGTGCATCTGGAATCAGCATCTCCCCACAAATGTTCCAGAATTCAACTCACACGCAGATCCAGCCTCAATATGTAATAAGCCAAGATCCACCAAAGTACTTAATCATGTTTATCTTTAAACACACAAGTAGTTTAATCAACTTTTAAAGTGATTTGTTGATTGAGACCGAAATATACTGACACCAAACCATACTGCTTCTCCTTTTTATCTGAATAATTTTCTTTGGTGTTTCTTCTTCTATTTGTTTTGGCTTTTTTTCAAAGGGGAAAAATAATCAGATGGGAGAAAAAAACCCACTAAAAATATTTAAAGGTATTTTACTTCAAAAGCACTGTGCACCTTGGGATCAAATCTCCCTTCTCATTCAGCATAGTAAGTAAATATTTTCCCCATTAAATTAGTAGCAAGATTGAACTCACAAGGGGAGTTCACAGGATCTCAAGTACATCTCCCTTTTGAGGGTCAAAATCCTCTTTGAAGCAGGAACATGCATTTCTTTGGAGAAATGCTGTGGAAGTAAAAACCCTTTCTGTGTTAAATGTCATTTTTGAGATGGAAAAGCTTTCATGGAGAAAAACCCTTTGTATTGTACCTTTCTGGAAAATGGTCAGGGTCTGGATATTCGATCTGCCTTGTATACTGTCTAAAGAGAACCATCAAAATTTTACCAAAGCAGCTTTGTATTTCTGCAGCCACAAAAGGGAAGAAAAAAGATTCCTGATGCCATTCGCTGGTTCCAGTGCTGGAGCTGCCTCAGCCAGCAGGGAATTACTCAGGATTTGGCATATGCTCCTCTTCAAAACTCCAATTAATTTACATAATTTCTAAGAAAAGGTTCCAGAGAAGTGATGGCAAAGCTTTTAATTAGTATTAGACTCAAAGTGATACACTGGATAATGAATTGCTCTCTCTTCCCTTTATTCGCGTTGACAGGAACGACGCCTGTTTAATAAAAGCAGCTACAAGGAGAGGACTGGAGGGGTGAGACTTTCTCCTGGTCCCCGCCAGGCTCTGCAGCTGAACAAAAGAAATGCCTGAAACGACAATGGGTGGCAGAATTCAACCCTTTGCTGCTATTTCACAGCATTCAGTGCCACCAGCGAGGATGTCACCAGCCATTATTTTCTAGTAACTTCTCCAAGTGACTTTCAATTTCCTTTGAAATGGAGATCAACGGGCAGAATAGTTTTGACCAGCTGGAGTATTTTAAAGCCTCATGCATGGTGGGCCTTTACACCTACTGGCAGTCAGTGCTTCCCAGGAGCAGCCTCTCTGACCACAAAGAAGTTTGGGTTGCATATTAGGAAAAATTTCTACACTGAGTGGGCTGCCAAGCCTTGGCACAGGCTGCCCAGGGAAGTGTTGGAGGCACCATCCCTGGAGGGATTTAAAAGCTGTGTAGATGTGGCAGCTGGGGACATGGTTTAGTGGTGGGCTTGGCAGTGCTGGGTTAATGGTTGGACTGGATCTTGGAGGTGTTTTCCAAGCTAAATGAGTCAATGATTCTGCGATTCTATAATTTATACCAGCGGATCGCCTGTCCTGGGGTTCACGAGCCCTGGGAGGGCAACAGAACCACCTTCTGGCTGCTGAGCAGCACTCAAGTAGCCTGGACTGACAATCAACAAGGATGCAGCAGAGTCCCTTACAGCAAAGTGAAAAATCATGCCACAAAACATTCAACAAATTAACGTGGCACGGGCACCACAGCTGCTCACTCCGAGGGTCACAGTCTCTAACATGATGGATTACAGCTCACGGGTAATGAGTGGGGCACTGCAAAACTCCTCAGTGAACGTCTGTCACTCACAGTCCAAACCCACTGGCAACAGCCAGAGCTGTCAGAGGTCTCACTATAATCCCAAAAAAGCAATTAAACTCAGGCCCACGCTCACAGCTTTCGAGCAGGGGGTGCACTTGCAAATGCACAGGCTGTGACCCTCTGGGCCACCTGAAAGACAGCCCTGCTTTGATACACATCTGCACCATGATTTCCAGCTTTACATGATTTGTGTTTCTGTAATTATTCTGCAAAAATTACTGATGGGCTTTGCACCAGCTCACTGCATCCAGCATCACACGCAGGACTGGGAACTGCAACATCCGGAGGTCAAGAAACAAGTCAGCCACAGCTGGAGCAGAAACAGGCTCCAAACTCCCAGCCTCCTTTCTTTAGGGTCTGAGACAGCCACATAATTTCCTCCCTCACAGCTAACAAGCCACCAGCATTGCAGATTTCAGAAATGCCAAGTGACATGGCAGCCTAAATGTCACTCCAAAAGAGATCCACAAACAGATTTAGAAAAGCGTTGCAACTCTTAAGGCTGTGAGTAAACCTTAGGGAGTCCCTGTGTGGGTGACATGCTTAAGTCCTGATAATTAACTCAGTAAGTATTAGTTTTAGGTGATGGACTCCGAAAGAGAAATTTCAAAATCATCACTTGCCATTTGCCCAACCTGGTAGCTAAATACCAGGTCAACAAATATAATTTCTGCTAAAAAAAAAATGCCATTTGGGTGTAAATAAACTCAATTTTGTCCGTGTTACGAGAGTGAAGCTCAGGTAATTTTACAGTGCACTGGGTAAAGCTGATAGAGCAGGGGGACCTGGCTAAGCTGCTTTTGTCTGTGACACTCAGGGAAGCTGCACTCTGGGCTGGTTGCTCTATCTGTGTCCTCAAACCCAAGAAAGGCATCAGATTGTGAAATGTCCATTTTTAAGCCCATTTTGCTCAAGACCACTGGCGTAACATAATTTTAAACACAGCCGCTTATACAGTGTATAGAAAAGAGCAAAAGGCTCTCATTTAGGTCTAATTTTCAAATTTCAGTCTAATTTTCAAATATTCTTAAAAGTCAGGGCTCTTTTTGGTCCAGGACAGTCAGATGCACACAAATTACAAAACTGCAACTTCATGCAAAATTCAGAATGAAGTTTGAATGCTGAAAAGTTGCAATGTTGTGAGGCTGATTAGAAACTCTTAATAAATCATTGACCTGAGCCTTCTTTAACCGTAACAGTGTGAAATAATCTGGCCTTCAGTCCCACCTCTCTGTCCTAATAAAGGACACAGAGAAGCAGGCCCCATCTGGTGTAACTGGGAACATGTCAGTTGATTTGGTTTTTGTTTTCAAAGAAATCACTTTCCCTCCGTGTCTTCTCTAATTTCTCCAAGAAACTGGCTATTTCTAATAGCCTTATTTTAATCACAAAGCTCACGTGTGGGAACCACTCACAAACACAGTAATAGCCCTGGTTAAACTGCCTCCACAGGAATTTGGCTTTTTTCTTTTAATTGAGAAAAAAAAAAGGTAAGAAATGCTACCAAACGCAACCCTCTGCATCATTTGCAGATGAATCAGACTTGTTTGTGATTCACCAACTTCCTTTGCTAAACATGGAGCAATTTTCCCTGAAGGAGCACTCTCTGCAGGGAGACAGAAATCCCCTGTAAGACCCAACACGTGCAAATTGTCCCCTTGTTCTGACAAGAGCCACCAGAGGAAGATCAAAACGTAGAGATGCGAGGTGGGACGACGGGGAAAGGGCGCTGGGAGGGAGGTTTTAGAGACACCACGACCCCGAAGCAACGAGAGCCAGCTACCAACTGCACCTACTGAAAAGCCCCTTGAAAAACTGCAGATGCTTCTGCCGAGGACTGGATTTAGCCCTACAGATTTTAAGCTCCTCTTGTTGAATAAAAAATAGTTACCATAGAAACAGCAACATTGCAGAGTAGCCGGTGGAAATGCGAGCGCACCTTCTCCGTATGGCTCGGGCCGCCGCAGATGGCATCAGGGCAAAGATGCCCTCCCACACAGCGCCTGCTCGGCTCTGCCTGGGTGCTGGAAGCATGGGCAGAGGTAAACAGATGGATATTTATCCACCTGGGGTTTTTCTGGTGTGGTTGCTTTGGGTTTTTCAGCATCTCAGCGCCACAGCGCTCCACCAGCGTTCACCGGTGAGACCCGGTTGTGTTACACACCCAGTCCCATTTCACAGGAGGTGAAGTCACATGGAAAGGGTGGCACAGGTGGGAACAGCCACTGGAGTGCTCAGAGTGAACCCAGCAGTGTCTCTGCTCACACCTCCTCCACACCCAGCCCTGGACTGGGAGGAGGGACTGAGGTTGCCCTCGGTAACGTCATGGCAGGAATTGTTCCTGAGAAATCAACAGGAACTTGTTAGAGCAGAGAGGAGCAGGAGCCAATTCAATGCAAATTGTGAGCTGCAACCACCCTGGAAAACAGCTACGGACCACAGCTGCTTTTGCTTTCTCTGAGGACTTTAATTCATCTTTAGATCATATAACAGTAGACTCATGGAATGGTTTGGGTTGGAAGAGGCATTAATGATCATCTCATTCCAAAGACTCTGCCATGAACAGGGACACCTTCCACTCTCCCAGGCTGCTCCAAGCCCTGTCCAACCTGGTCTTGGACACTTCCAGGGATGGGGCAGCCACAACTTCTGGGCAACTTGTTCCAGTGCCTCACCAACTCCACAGGAGAGAATTTCTTGCTAATATCTGATCTAAATCATCTTTTTTTCAGTTTTAAGCGATTCCCCCTTGCCCTATCACCACATGCCCTTGCAAAATGCCCTAAAATGAGTGACTTTTAGGTATCACCCACCCCATACACGGGAGCAGATGCTGTTGTAGGTGCACATCATCCCCTCTCAGTGGAAAACACCGCCCAGGGATGTGGAAGGCAGGAGCTCAGGATGTCACAAAGTCCTTCACACCAAGCCTGGATGCAGTGATTCAACTAAACCAGGCTCTTTTGCTGACTTCTCCCCATCCTGAGAGACCCCAGCATGCAGCAAACAACACATGCCAGAGGGACAAAGAAGGCTGAGGGACCTGGTTCTCACTCACCCCATCTGCTTGGCTTGAATGGCCTCTAGCATTTCTCTCCCAACCACGACTTTGATACGGCGCTGCCAAACAGACCCTGGGGCACCTCAGACAGGGCTTGGCTTCGCCCACCTCCTTGGATTGATCCCCCAACCCAAATCCTTGCACAGCCAGCAGGGAGCTGGAGGGGGTTAGAGCTGTTCACTGCTCACAGAGGTACCACCAGGCTCCACCTCACCCTCTGGGATCACAGACATCCTCACTCCCTCTGTGGTGTGCCCTGGTTCTTACAAAGATAAATGGCTCGAACGGAGCTGAGGCAGGAGTGGATCAAAAGGCAGCAGAACAACAGAGGGATTGGGAAGCCATGCACGTCTCCCAGCCAGGCAAACTGCAGCCATGGAAAAGGGCTGGCGAGCCCACGGATGGGGAAGAGCAGATGGAGTATAAATAATCTGGCAGGCTGCAGACAGCACGGCACCTCACGGGTTATTAAAGCGCCGCGCGCGGAGCCAGGGCCAGCCAAGCCATCGGGGCATGAAGGAGCTCGGGATTGGGGTTTGGCTTCCAAGGGGAACCAAAGGCACGCTCCTTCTAAGCTGCTGCATCAGCACGTGCCCAGTGACTGAGGGGGGATGAAGACAGAAAAACCCTGTTGGACTTCAAGGCTAATCATGCAGCCGGGTCAGGACTGTCCATGAGCTGAAAGTATCCCGTGGGGTCCTCTAATGTAAATTCTTCCAGAATACAGAACACTGGAAGAAAACACTCTAAAACAGCCACAATGTTTACTAAACTCTGAGAGATGTTGTCTTTCTTTTTTTTTTAAAAAATCAAGGTCTTGGAGGAAGTGTCACTCTTACTCTCACTACTAAAATGCACAGTTCATCTAATGGAAAAAACCTAATTTTTTGGTAGGAAGAAGTCTTGTTTAATATTTGTCTTCAGGCTTGTGAGTGCAGAACTAGAAGCACCACTCTGTCCTGAATTTCAGGGGCAGCTCTTGCCTGGGTGGTGGATGGTCCCTCCATCTGTCTCCTTAGGAGAGATCTGTCCCAACTGATTCCTTCCATGTCATTAGTTTTAGTATTAACTAATACTATTAACTGGTGACAGAAGACATCCAGAAGCTCCAGTCAGACATGGGGGAACACTGGGCTGGGCATAATATAGAGGGGTTTTTTGCTAGAAAGATTTAGAGCTGGAAAAAAAACAAAAAACAACTACAGGGAAGGAGGAGAGGAGGGTAGAGGAATGGGACCAAAGGCTATAAATCAGGAACTTCCACCTGTCTCAGATAATACCTCTCTCTCCTAGGTGCTCCACAAGCAGTTTATCAGGGTTTGGTTTAGGGATGTGGCTGCTAACAGCTCCATCCAAGCCAATCATCAGGATTCACTTGATAGGAATTGGGAACAGGATGCCAACATGAAAAATCCATGGAAAGATGATGAGCACCCCAAATCCTGGGTAGTGTTTGGTTGCCCAAACAGAGGTGTCTGAGGTGAGGATCCACAACATCTGCGTGGGACCCACAGATCTGGCACAGGAGACTGGAGAAAGCAGAATGGGAGGTCAGAGAGGATATCCAGGATCTCCTGTCTGCCTCTCTCCAGGAAACTAAACCCATCCACCTTATACAAGCTGCTGGGCTGTAACTCTAAAACATGCACTGATTTGTAGCATTAGGGCTGTGTTTGGAGCATGGCTCCCTCTCAGAGAGCACCAGCAATGCCAACACTGAAGCAAACCACTGAAATTGTTCCACTTAACTTGAAATCAGGCCCCAGTAACATTTTGATCATCTTTATTCACAGCAAGTCCTGATCATTTTATCAGGTGTTCCCAAGCCATCATTTATGACCAGTACCAAACCAAGTGTAGGGGCATCCCAACAGCACCCTGAAATCTGAGCAGACACAGCAAAGGACACGGGTCCTTGGGTTGTGGCCTTTTGGAAGGATTTGTGCTCCTCAGCCATTCAAACATCCTTGAAAACCCTGCCTGTATTTATTTTTCTTCAAGGATCAACATGTTTTCTGAAAAGCAGGGAACGACAAAATAGCAGGTGTGTTGCAAAAAGCTTTTGTGAGGAGGAAAATTTATTCCAGGATGTGCAGTTTGCAAAACACTATGTTTAGTAGCTGCGTAATAGCAGCATTTTCTGGCAGTTAAACATCACATTCCTTTCTCAAAGGATCCCAAAGCATTTTACAAACACTTCCAACATATGGCCAAGTGTAAAACAGCACCAGGGAAAAAAAATAAAAAAGAAAATCATGCTTGCAGCCCTCTCCCTGATTTTTGCCACCAGCTCCTGTGGTCTGGTGTCCTCTCCCTGGATGCCAAGAGGGGGATCAGGGCTATGCTTCTGCAAAGGGTTTTTGGAGCTGCTGCTGAAGACCACCACGTGCCAAGCTCAGCTCTGCCACACTTCTGAGCATCGACAGTTCAGGCTCAAACCCATGGTTTTTGAGTTCTCAGGCAGATCCCAACCCCGTGACACCAAAACTGAGGAGTTTTGACAGCAGCAATGGGCTGAGAGCAGCTACTTCTCACACGACAAACGTGGCTCTGCTCTGCCAGTGCCACCTCCTGGGGACAGTCTGATGGCACCACAGTGACACTTCCCTCAGTCACGCAGAGCTTTAAGGACAACACGGATTTTAAACCCTAATCCAGCCCAGGGGATGTGCTCATGAAGAGCAAGCACACACCTACACCCTTGCTCAGCCACGGAATTCTGCAGGGAAATGTGGGAAAAACAGAATGTAACTGCTCAGTGTGCAGTTACCACGTCTGGCAAAGTAGACATTTTCAGCTTCCCAGAAGATCTCTACGAGTTGCCAGCTGTCAGACCTTGTGTTTTTTATCTAACACATGACAGCCAGAGCAGCAAGGAGCCCCAGGCACCGTGTAGAGACACTACTTTTGTGCTGGGTTGGTAAATAAGATTTAAAAAAAAATTAAAATTAAAAAGAAGTTATAAAAGACACCTTTGGATATGACACTCTTTGCTGGGATCTGGGATTTGACTTGACGGTCCTACACATAATCACTGGCTTTCTCTGTAAGATCAGTCAAGTTTATGCTCAGATAGTCTCCTAAAGCCTTAACTCATGTTTAAGTCATTACTAGAGGAAGACTTGCTCACAGGCACAGATCACATCTTGTCTTTTCCCCCTTAATTAAGATGCACAAAATGGGGTTGATTCACCCTAAATGGGCAGAATGAAGTGATGCCCACACACAAATTTATTCAGTCTCCTGCCTTCCCAGCACAAGAACCAGGGCTCAGACAGTACCAGACTCTGAATTCTGCTCATCTTGTGCTCACCTTCCACATTATGATAAACAGAGAAGTCCTGCTGACCTAATCATGGACCTAAACATTGACGTTTTTGCCACATTTGGCCCCAAAGTAACTCTCCTCTTGGGCCATTCAAGCATTCCAAGGGTTTCTATTGTCTTCTAAGAGGAACATCTCTGCAAGCTCCAACCACACAGCACAGCAACTGGGATTTGCTGAATTTAAATTTATGACCTGCATGCAATAATTAAAACAAGTGGGTATAAGTCTGGCACGCTGGGAAGAGGCAGCAACACAGCTGTTAGTTATAAACTCTTTTTTTAAAAAGGATGTTTCATGAGCCTCATCAGAAACATTCTTCACTCTTTCACATAGACAGGAATAAAATTTACACATTAGACATTCCCCTTTGTGATTTAATCCCCGCCCCACACAAAGCATTTTTGATCCTGAAGCTGCCAATGCAAACTTTTAACAGAGTTGGCAGATGGGAGCCTTGGATGAGGCGAATGGCGGAGACCCAGAACTCCACACGCCACTTCCATCCCAACACAGGGCTCCTCAAGCCCACATCCGTGCCCAGGGCCAACACAAACCTCCCCTCTTCTCCCAGCAGGGCAGAGCTCCCACACTGCCCATGAGCCACTGCCTGGGCTATCAGCAAAGTGTCCCCAAATTAACGTCGCTAATTGGAGCACGTCTCAGCCTGGACTCCTCACGGGATGCTGCTGGCACATCCCTGCAGGGAGGGTGAGGGTGGCAACGGGGTTTTTCCAGCCAGAATGGGACATGCTGAGAGCCTTATTCCAGTTACAGAACCATCAAATCCTTTCAGCTAGAAAAACCCTCTAAGATCAAAGTCCAGCACTGCCAAGGCCACCGCCGAGTGCCACATCCACACCTGAACTGCACCAATTCCAGGGATGTTCTGGAGTATCCCAGTGCAGTGCTGCTTGAGGGCTGGGAAGGAACCCAGAGGGTCCCCAGGCTGGTGGTGACGAGGCCCCCCAGGTCCCCAAGTAAGAGGTGACACCAGAGACGTGGGGGCACTGCTGTGCTCCCTGAGCATCCTCTCACTGCCCACCCCACCCCAGCCAGGATGGAACTGCTGGAAACCAGGCAGGCACAGCAGTAAATGAGGATTCTCTGGTGCCACCATGGTTAACAGCAGTGCAGATTTACATGGGAAATTAAAGCCAGTGCCTCGGGGCTGAAGCAACAGAGTGAGAATAAAAAAAAAAATTAAAAAAAAAGAAGATGTAGGAACAAAATTATCTCTCACTTCCACTACAGATCCCTGAAGGGGGTTTCTCTACCTTGTGGCTTGAGATCAGGTGAAAACTGGTGCAAGGCTCACAGAAATCTGTACCATTTGTGTCAACTTTTATATTCATAGCCTTACTGTTTCACAGTTGTGTGTGATGCCTTTGCACAGGTCTAACAGAGTGAGACACACAAAAAATAACTGGAGAAATCCCTGCTGGTCACCCCCAGCCCCCAGAAAACACCGACCAAGAAATAAGTCCACACATAAAAAGTGTTTTATACAAACATCCAACTTGTGACCTTCCATGGTTATGTATTACAGCAAAGGCCTTTCCAGAAAAAGTTTAACATTTTCTGCTAAACATGGCGTGATATTTATTCATCACAGGTTCTACAAGCAAAGGAAAAGTATCTTTTACCTTGAACACTTCCATTGGAAGAGGAAAATTTGCTGCATCATTAAGGGATTTTTCCAGAGCGCATTTCCACTCAGTTATAGTCTTCAGAGAATAGATATCTAAAGGGATGGCAGTAACAAAAAGAAAAAAAAAGAACAACAAAACCAAGAGGTGACTGTCTGGAGATCAAACATTTTTGGAAGACTGAAGTTCTTAAGTCACATGAATGGACAGAGCAAGTGAAATGAACAGTGTCTATATTCCAAGCTGTGCAGCATGGATAAATTCAACACAAAAGCAACTAGCAGGGGCACACTGGAGGAAGATTGTGTTTTATATCCTGGAGTAAAACCCAGAAAAATTCACATCCTTCAAATACTGCTGAAGGAACGAGAATCGTATTATCTCATTACTTGAAAACAGGGAAAAAACTCGCCTTTGATTTTCATTTCTCAAAATACCTGATGTTTCCTCGTTTGAGGAGCCTCAGGTCTCCAGCCAATATTAGTCATATTTCAACAAAACAAAAATTATCATTATTAAGGCACCTGTTCATCAGAAGGTGTTTGGGTTGTTGGGGTTTTTTTTACTTGCAGTGTTGGGGTGGGTGTGGGAAAAAACATTTCAGCTGAATCTCTACCCAGACACATTTTTTGGTATCACACTCAAACCAGAGCATCACACCAGAGGAAGGACTTACACTTATGAATTTTCATCATTATACTTTTAGCCAACATCTTTGTGCAGCTTCACATTGCTTCCAGTGAGTTCCTTTACACAGGTTTAATATTATTAAATCATGATATTAACAAGCCCTTTATGGTTCAGTGCAGGGAAATGCCTATGAATCATCAAAGGGAACAATGTAGGAAACAATACTGTGCTGAGGAACATTATATTGGATTTACTCCTGCCCTAGAAAACATATTGTTATCTTGCACATAACAAGTTATTGCAGAACATTCTTATCAAGGCCTCAAAGAGAGAAGATAGGTGGATAGATTGCAACAATTATTAAACTGGAAATGAACATTTGCTCAATAATAAACTCGAACCTTGATATAGAGTGAAGAGTGTAGAGCTTTTCTTTGGTCTGGCTTCTCACATTCACATCAAGGTTCAATTTGGCCCAATCTGCATTTAAATCCTGTACATCTAATAACCATATATATTTACTAGCTAGCAGAAGATTTACTGCTGTATCTTACAATTCTGAAGGAGGGAATAAAAAATATGTGTAAAAAAAAAAAAGGAATTGGCAAGCACTGTTTCCACCTAGCACTGATGGTACAAGAGAATTTTATGCTCTGAACTCAACAGATTTAAGACCTTATCAAAACAGGATTTGCAGAATCACTCACTGAAGTGGATGTATTTATACTTCCACTATATCAAATCTCACTACTTCTGAACAGACATCAAGGATATGCATATGAATTTAAACACACTTGAAGGGGAATGTTAACCTCTCAGGGCAGTATTTTAATTCCTCAGCTGCCTGGTTATTAATGGGAATACAGATTTCAAGTCTTTGTTTACAGCATGTGCAGTGGGCACAAGTGTTAAGAAGTGCACTCTCTATCTAATTGTTCATTATTTTATAGTTTTGTTGCCCCACTTCTTCCTTGCTTCCAGGAATTCTGATCAACATGAAGTGCAGGGAGGGGGATGACCCACCTTGTTTATTTCTTTTTTTGGTTTAATTTACAGGGAAATACTTAACATGATTTTGCCCCACGCTGCAGGCAGCCTGGTGTTTCAAGGCTGAGTTCAGAAAAACTGGGCCTGATGCTTCCCTGCTGGAAATAGACCCTCATTTTCTACTGTGATGCCAATGAAGCACAAGAAACATGAAATTGGCATTTTGGGCAACTCTGGCCAAGTTTTGGGCAACTTTGGCCAAAATCAGCAAAAACAAGCAGCAACTTCTCTGGGCTGTGTCAATAAAATTGAAGATACAGAGGGAACTCCAGTGGTTTCATGGGCCAGCAAGGAATATCATGTGCACATTTAATTAGTGGCATCTCGCTTATGCTGGCAAGTGTATGGACACTAAACTGCACGGTTAAAGGAGCAGAAAGCATTTTATTTAAGTGCCAGGGCTGCAGGTAATTGAACAAAGTGTACTGTGTCAATTTGTATTAGGGTTCACAAGTAGTGAGCAATTAAAATGACTGGCAATTTGTCTTTAAATAGAAAGTAGCATAAAAGGGGATGATCTCGCCCTGCACAAACAGCTGAGCTCAGGCCCTCAGTGGCTCTGTGTCAAGCAGCCTGTGCCAATTTGCACTAGCAAGGAGGCTTATTCCAGATTCCAGATATACATCTGAAGGGAAAAATCAGCTGTAACCCCTTTGCTTCAGTTAAATGAGTTTTGAGATATACAGAGTCCGTGTGGAGAAGACGGCTGGGATGCTGTTTCATAGAATCACTGAATGGTTTGGGTTGGAAGGGACTTTAGACATCATCTAGTCCCAAGCCCCAGAGGACCCTCTTTCACATGAAGTTAGGATGTGGGTGGCTTCAGCAAAGAGACCTCTCCATCCACAATACTGTTTGAGTCCATGGGATCTCCTTCATATGAGACACTCTGCATCTTGAAAGACTGACCTGGAAGTGAAACCTGGCAGGTGCCAGAGGTGGATCAACAGGGAAAAGTCACACGCCAGACACAGAGGGAAATAAAGCTCAGGGTGGATATGTAATATCCAAGTCCAGGGTAGGCAAAGCACTGTTACAAGCTGCAGAAGTGATCTATAAAAACACCCTTGTTTGATAGCAAGGGGACACACAGCCTGATCTGGGAGCAGCTACACGTCCTCAGCATCTCTTCAGAGGAGATTCAGAACAGCTTTGATACACAGTCTAAGCCTGTTCCCTTTATCAAACAAGGAGTTGCCTTAACTGGCTTCAGATGTTCAAAATTTCAGACAACCAGGTGTGTGTTCACTGGTTTCAACCTCCATGAGTGAAAAAAACAGGCTTCAGAAGATGTCATTTCATCTTACCTATGTTAGTTGTGTCTTAGCACCCTCTTTTCCCTACTCAGTATAAAAAGAAAGCAATTTCTCATGCAGAACTGTCTTCTGATGCCTGCACCACACAAGGTGAATTTAATCCCTGACGTGTAAAAAACAAGGTACTGCCCACAGAATCTCTCCTTCCTAAGGTCCACACCAGGTCTTTCACACAACAGATGTCTTCCTAGTCCAAATGCTCTTCCCTAAAGAAGTCACTAGGGGATGTACCCCTGACACAGTCTCCAGGCCTCAGGTCCTTAGGAAACTTCACTTCTTGAGCTCCTGATTTAGTAGCCTCATCCCTGAGTTTCTTCAGAGCTCTCTGCTTCCAGCACCTCATCTCACAACTCACTACTGCTTCCCTGACTGCTCCAAGATTCTTTTTTCAGAGACTTTAATTTAAAGCCGATCCCATAAGACCAGCCACTTGGGGGTTTTTTTTTTGTCTTCTTCCTCTCAGTTAATGTCTCATACACTTTAACTCATTGTGCCTCATGGACACGTTGGATGGTTGGGCGAGAAGGTCTTCAAGGTTTTTCTCCAACCCTGGCGATTCTGTGACTCTGTGTTAGGTGGACATCAAATGGTCAGGAGTGGAACAACCAGCATTCCTGCCTCCAGAAACCCCCCAGATTTCCACTCCTCACTGGCTACTCCCTGCAGTGCAGAGCCTGACAGCTGGGTCAGAAGGGGGGATCAATGAAAGGCCCCAAAAGCAATGATCAGGAGAGGATTTGGGCAAAAACAGAAGAGTTCAGACCCGAAGGGTCTTTTCTCACTGAACACAAGGCTTAACTTTAGGAGATGTAAAGTAATGAAGACCTAAGTCAATCTAAGTCAGAAAGAAGATCTTGGTGTTGAATCCATTATTAACAACGTTGACTAAAAAGTGAATGACCAGAGCATTCAGAGGAGAGGAAACAGCAATCAGATGAAAACAGGTAAGAACAAGAGATAGAAATTTTAAAAGTTAAATCAAGGAGAGGGAAGAAGAAAAGTAAAGAACTCCAGCAAATAAAAACTCCGGTAACAAGTTTAGAGAAAGACAATTGAAAAAAAGGAAAGGCGTGAGGGGTAGGGAACCCACAGAGAAGGATGTAGAACTGGATAAAAGGAGGAAAGAGTAGAAAGCAAATTGAATGAACACAGAGGAAGCACAAATCTCCTCTGGGCCATTTCTATACTCACTAAGCCTATACAGGCCCAGAGGGTTCCAAGATGGTCAATGAAAAGGTTGTTTCTCTGTAACACACAGACTCTAAAATAACAAAGTGGGTGATATTCATGCACTCCAGCACTCACAGCTAATTTAGAAGTGATGGGGAACATTGATTCCTACCTAGCAGTGAAGAAAAACACACATTTCCAAAAAGCACTCAAGACCCAAGTCCCAGACAAACTTGTGAACACAAGAATTGAACATATCAAGGTCAACTCTCCTCATTAGGTGTGAGGGACAGCAGCCATATCAGAAACACCTTCCAGAGGAAGAGAATTTAATACTCATGGAAAAACTTCACCCACAGCACTAAGAAAATGAGGCACAGACCTGGACATGCTGTTAACCTACATGGGAGAAGGTGCATCAATCTGTGATCCCAGACTGGCTTAACTGCAGTCCCAACCCCTTTGCATTCGAGCTGGTTTGAACACTCAACCCTAAAGAGCTTCTTCTCCAATGTGGCGTTTCATACGGTCTGACAGACTTGCAAGGACTTCAACTGCATTTATTTAATAAACAACACAGTTCACCTGACCCACTCTGAACCCAGATTAAAGGGGTCTCACCCCCCATTTGTGCCCCGGCCGGAAACTACTGACAAAGCAATGTGAATGCTGGAAAAGCACAAATGTGCTGCACAAGTACCTCAAAACACCAGTGAACACCACAAGGGGAGACAGTATTTCGAGGAGGTTCCTTACCTGCAGGTGGGTCCATTCTGTATTTATTCTCTTGACACCAACCGACTGGTCGAAGTCTGCAATCCAAGTAAAACAACCACTGGTCATAGGATTCAGTCTCCTCCAATCCCACATAGCGAAGGCGTAATCTTCCTCCAACATTTTCAACCACACTAACTATCCAGTACTGAAAGGGATTCTGGGAATCCTGCAGCTCTATTAAGGAATCAACTGTAATGAGGTCTACAGGGTTTTTTCCTCGCAGAGGCTGTTTGAATAGAAGCAAAACTCCTTATTTTAAACTTTATTTGAAGACTTCTCAAGGAAACAGATGACAGCAGAAGATTATTTTTGTTTTTCACACCATCATCCAAGCGATCAGCAAACAGTCTGTTCTTCTTCTATTTTACTCAATGTCTTCCAAGTGCAAATTCAGAAGTAAAACAGAAAACAACAGTTGTGCTAATTTCTCAACTGACACCATCATCAACAACAACAACAAAAAAAGAATAATAAAAGGTGGAACAGCTCATACGGCACATCCATTCAGGACGCTCCTGAACTACTCAAAGCCCAGTTGTATTGGAGGATTTCAAACAAATTCTCATTGATTGCAGCTGATAAGAACCAACCACAGGACTGGACCCTAATATTTACCTAAAAGGTGCACGACCCAGAAATTTCACTCTGTGTACTGATCTCTTTCACCAAAGATCAGCTTTATCTTACTCCTGCTGGCATGGAGAGCAAATTATCCCCCCAGCCACGGATGCATGAGCCTGTGAGGGTTATTCTAAAGCTCAAAGCCCACAGCAGGTTTGGATCCAAGCCCAAGGCACACAGGATTTGTTGGGTCAAGCCACCATGCCCAAGAAATCCCCGTGACTGAGGTTATCTGCTTCCACATGGTTATTTTCTGGGATCCCAGTTTTGCAGCCATTTAGACATGTGTATAACTTCCCACCTCCAAGCACAGGCATTAAAAAACCATGAGATGCTCTGCAGAAAAACCCCTTTGGGGCTCAGTGCTTTTGTTTTGTGACTGTGAGCATCTCTGTGTTCTCAAGCTTTAACATAATGGTTAGATTTCGTACTTTTTATTAAATACAAGTTTGAATTCTTATGAAAACCCTCAGTTCTGGGGTTTTAGGAGCAGCATTAAAATGACCCCAAGACTTGGAAGCATTTGTCCCCAAAGGAGATGCTAAGCAAAGGCAAAATACATTAAAAACAAAGATTTTTTTTCCCTATGTGTTTGTCCCACTTTTACGTAATTAAACCATATAAACATCCCACATTACTTTTTAAAATATTAATTCTGTAAATCAGGAATCAGTCCAGGATGGTTCTTTCTAACAGTGGCTACAAAAAAAAAAAAAAAAAAAACCAAAAACAAAAGAAGGAGAAAGCCTTAGTTGGAAGAAAGTTATTTTTTGTACTGAATATTGAAAACATTCAAATTCTGAGGTGCAACTGATTTTCATACATCTCACTTAATCCAAAAAAGCAGGCAAGAGAATGAGAATATGGTAAAAAAATGCAATTAAAATTAACTAAAAGCTTATCACATGTACATTTTAAACAGCTTTATGATTAACAGATATTTCTCAGAACAATATATTTGCCATAATAAGCTACTTTTCTACAGTGAAAGCTGCAAGCATCTGTATAATCTCTTCAAATATTATTTCATGGCAAAATGCAGTGTCAGAATTTAATAATACAACAGAAATCCACTTTAATGTGGATTTTTCCCCTCTCATACAGCTGCTTCATTGCAACAAAATACTCCTTAATACGAAACGATGGTATAATGATTTAACTTATTATAATAAATCCCTGGCTGTATCAAAGTGAATATTGCTTCCCTGATTTGTGTGCTAAATTTTAGGCCAATGGGCTGTCACTTACCCCATGAGAACTGAATGGCTGGGATTAATAACGGGCTTGCATGAAATATTAACATTTACCATCATGCAAGAACCCTTCACATGCGTGGCTGGCATGTAACAAGAAAGATTTTAAAAGTAGCACTGCATATTGATTGAACAGTCTAACAACAACCTGCAGCACTCGTGAACAGCAAATCTGTCAACAGGGGCCAACACACACTGCACGACACAGACAGCACTGAGCACATAGAACACCAGAAAAAGGGGCAGAAACTGCTGCAAACCAACACAACTCTCTGCTTTTCTGCCTGGGGCTGCCTCTCTTCCCTGCCTGCAGAGAGGGGAGGTTTGGCACACACAGATTTCTGCATATGCCACCTGGGAGCAGTCCAGGCATGGGGATGCAGCAGGCCTGAGGATGTGGATTATCTGGGGTCTGCAAAGGTTCTTCATCCCTCACAATGGGAGGGGAAAAACTCCCAATGGTACAGTATGAATTCTCCCTGCCTGGTGCATTGACACTGCTTGGGCATGTAGAAAAAGGGTGCAGCTGTGGATGGTGGGAGTGACCAGGGACAAAACGATCAAAGTGGTGCCTGGATGCACACTGGCTTCCCACAAGCCAATGTGAGCACTTTCACAAAGAATTCCTGTATGCTCTCAGCCTAAATACAGAGGGACAAAGACTGAGGGGCTCCTGCAGACCATCTGTCTCCTCTCCAAATGCCCCCCACAGCATCCACAGGAGAGCAGGGCAGGCCCTGATGCAAAAGCTGCCCGTGGTTTCAAGGTGAAGCTGTGGGATTTTTATCCAGGATCTCACTGAGGCAGGCCCAGGTGCAAGTCACCCTGTGGATCTGCTGCACAGACTGGGCTCTTGGCCAAATGGGTGCATCTAAAAAATGGACCCTTCTGCTCTTCTGAGGCCACCTCACCCAACAACCTCCCTGCTAAATGTGACCGATGGATTTAGGTGGAGGGAAGGTCCTTGAGGGAGCTCTTCCCATATAAAGATAAACCTGACAGACCTACTAAACCCCCTCTCCAACCTGTGCCACAGAATCACAGCATGGTTTGGGTTGGAAGGGACCTTAAACATCATCCAGTTCCAACCCCACGCCATGGGCAAGGACACCTCCCACTCGACCAGACTGCTCCAAGCCCCATCCAACCTGGCTTTGAACACTTCCAGGGATGGGGCACAGAGGGACTGGCAGCTCAGGCCACCAGTTTGATGGATCTAATGGGGCACTGAAGGCCTGAGCTCTCCCTTCTGTGGATCCCCTCCACGCTCTCCTTCCCCCACCAGGCCTCTTTTGAGCACCCAACTTCCTGAAGAACTAAAAGGCAAAACAAACTCCCCGTGACTGGGACAGAAGCAGAGGCAGCGCAGTCCAGGCTTTGCTGCCACGGCTTTTTGGGGCAGGGCTGGGACAGGCCCCAGGGCTGGCACACAGACACTGCAAGCACACAGCCCTGAGGGCCAGGAGCACACACACACACCGAGCAAAGAGGAACTGCAATCTAATACATACACCTTCCAGCAAATTGGCAGGGGCCGTCCTGGCGCCAGTCAGATCCTGGATGAGAAACTCTGTCCAGTCCACGTATTTCTCCTTGATGGCTGGGGAAGGGCAGGGAAGAAAAGAAAGGCTTAGCACAGCAGACTGCAGAGACTCGCCACGTGTGTGTCACACAGTGGACCTGGTGAATTTATTATGAAGAAATTCTTCATTATTAAAGGGATGAGGCTCTGGCACAGGGTGCCCAGGGAAGCTGTGGCTGCCCCATCCCTGGCAGTGTCCAAGGCCAGGCTGGACGGGACTTGGAGCAACCTGGGCGAGTGGAAGGTGTCCCTGCCCATGGCAGGGGGCGGAATGAGATGATCTTTAAGTTTCTTCCAACCCACACCGTCCTGTGATTCAATAATTTTAGAAACATCTCCTCGGGATTCACCAGCTCTAAAGTTTCGGATGCAAGTGCAGCTCAGACCAGGAAAAAAGCTGGTTTGTTGTCCAGTTCTTTGGGCAGCCTGTGCACACAGTCAAATCCCAAAAAAAGGGAAGGTGTTGCTCCACTGTAGCCACTGACAGTGATTTACAACATCGTGGCTTATCATCCCCATCTGTCCCATTCAGAATTGGCCACTGCTGGTGTAACCACTTGTTTCCTGCTTATCACCTGGGCTAAGATGTGATTTATAAAGTCTCTTTGTATGTTCACTAATGACCTCTGGGAAAAGAAGAAGCTGTGCAAACTTTCAATTCCTTGACAGGAGACCAGAAAGTCCAGGTGCTTTTCCAACAAAGTAGAAAAATCAACCCTGAGAACATCATATATCAGCTGCTGAGTCAATACACCAGCAAGAAGAAAAACTTAAAGTCTTTCCTTTACCAGGAACTTCTGTTTCATTTAGAAAAAAAATGAACAATTTCTGAGGCAATCACTGTGAACCAGCATTACTTTAGGATGTGTATGCAGTTTTATAAGATTTGAACTGAAATATATAAATTTTGCCTCTAGGATTCACATTCTGGGTCAGTTCTGGCTGAAATCAGTGGACACATAAAGGCAGTAATTCATCAAATCTCATCTTCAGAGATAAAGATGCCTCTTCAAATGCACTGTGCAGTTGCAATCAGAAATCCAGACATTAGACTTTAATTCTACATGCCTGGAAATGAGAATTTAATTACATCTGAAACTTTGTTTTCTCCCGAAAATAATCTTACTTATATGTGAGAGAACCATCAGGAGTGCAGTTATGTTGCTACGTTAGAAACACCTACAGAAGGGAAAAATCACAAGAATTTGAAAATTTAAACATTTCCTCCAAATAAACAACTAAATACATAGCTTAAAGACCATTACCCCAAGGTAATCCACAGGATTGGGCAGGGATAAATACACAAACCATGCCCAGTGTACTCTACCTCAACCTCATTTCTGAGCTGTGCTCCTTCCCCAAAAGCCAGTTCTCCCAGCTTGAGCTATACATCCAGTTTAGATATCTAAATTACTTTAAATATGCATTTAAATGTATTTAAAATGATCAAACCTTGCACTGCTGGACTTGAGCCCCCATAAAATAGCATTTGAACTTGCCTGGAACAACTCCAAGTCTTTTGCAGCACTGATTTTGCAGGATTTCCAGAAGATTTATGACCTTTGCATTATTTAAGATGAAAGAACAGCCTGAGAAGAAATGGTTTAGATATGACACTTTCTCTCTCAACACTCCTGCTGAGTACACCTCATCAGTTCCTGTCCACCTACCTCAGGATAAAGAAAACAAGCTGAATGGTGGCATCAGGGAGAGGACAGTAATTGTGGTAATGACTGAGGCTGGAGCCCCTCTAGCTCAGGCTTCTGCCTCTCCCTGAGAACAGCACTGGGTGCAGCACAGAAAGGTGCAAGTTGAACTCGATTTTGGCACATTCCCATAAAGCTGTCAGCCAAATTTCTGAATGCCAGAGCTTCACTACCAAGGAATGACAAATGTGATAAAAAGCACACAAGTTTGAACCTTCAAAGCTGGCAGGAGTGGGGAGGGGAGGGGGAGATAGTGGGGGAGAATAGGATTTTCAAAGTTGACAACAGATTAACAGATTTCAGGGGCTTCCACTTCCAGATGCCCAACTGGAGATGTCATAACGGTGCCTGATCCACAGATCTGGCTGTCTGTCAGTCTCCCTTCCAGTGCCTTTCAGAGAGAAAAAAAAAAAAATCCCCTGTCCTTTTTAAAAACTTGCACCTCACAGTTTGACATCTAAACAAGCTGATGCCTCTCTCCACGTTCAGATCTGGATTAGAGGCTTCCAAAGTCCAAAAGCCCCAAGGTGACCTCTGTTTTCAGCCCAAACAGGCTCAGCTGAAAAAAAAACCTGAGCTATTCTCACTTTCTAGGTGGTTTCAGAACCACCTTTCCCATACAAATTTAATTCCTAGGGTTTTCCTTTATTTTATTCTGCTTTTGTGGCATAGATAAAACAACTCTGAAAACCTCTGACAGGCAATAAATTGCACTGGAAGTTGTAGAAACAGGGATTTGTACCTTCCTCTGTGCCTACAGAGCACAATCAGCCTTCTCAGTTTCACAGTTCAAGTCACCACAATGCAAATATTAATTTTTAGTAGTAATGAAGTGAATCTGAATGATCACAGTATCTGCAAAAGCCTTTGAGGACCAAGCAAAATGTTAAACAAATATATTCAAACTAAGGAAAATCTGCTGGTTAAATGAGAATAGCTGTCAGTGCAATGCATGGGTGCCCAACCTGAGCATCCCTCTCCAGAAATGCTGCTGCTCCTCTGGCATATCAGACTCAGCACCTGGGGACTGAAGCAGTGAACTTTCAATCACTATTTCCCATTTTCTCTCGTTAGCTACAGGAAAAGGCTCTACTGAACCTCTCCTACTGCTGGGCAGGCTGGGAGAACTCTGCTTTTTTTTGCAGCTGGCAGGAAGGCAAAGTGGCCAGGATAAAGAATCCTGCTCCATGGTGACCTAAACTTCACTAGTATTCCTGTTCTCAAAACATTTTTCCCTGCTTGAAATAAATTCAGTGAGTCAGGAGGGCTCCATGGGCTTCAGACAGCCCTGCTTTCTTCACCTTTCAGTAGATGCATTTTCCCACAAGACCCCTGTGAACTTCCCCTGTAGCTCTGCTCCAGACTGAGTTCATTCAGGACTAACAGCACACAGGAAAATCCATCTGAATCCAGACCACCACAGCAACACCTGAGAAAGATCCCCCATTTCCCTCCTGAATTCCTGAGCAGCAGCTGTAGGGATGCAGCAGTTCCCAGCCTCAGTGATGGGCTGGTGAAGGCTGAGCCTGTCCCAACAGACCTCAGTGAAATTAACCACACCTGCAAAAGTAAAAACCAGGCCCTTGCAGCTCACTGCCTCCTTCCACGAAAAAACAGTTCAGAGATCATCTTCTAGTGTGGCAAATATTACAGTAAATTCTTAACTGAGAAAGAAAAAGGAGCTTTCTAGCATTAAGACTCAGGTTATAAAATTGAGTGCCCCTGCCAAAGACCTGAACTCCACCAAAAAACTGGATAATATCCAATATCCCTCAAATTCTTCCCACTTTTCTCTACTCAATTCACTTTGCCCACAACATCTCTGACTCCCATTTCTCTCTCCCTTTCTGACCCACTGCCATTTCCTCACTTCTACTTGTTGGTCTCATTTTCCTAAGCTGTTCTTGAGACTCCAGGCTGCAGCTGGACCTGGCATCACCAGGGATGGAGGAGGAGGGGCTGCTGCCAGCTGGTCACTGGCTGATGTGCAAAGCACCATCAGCATTTATCATCAGGTTTTCCCCCTCAGCTGCTCAAACCCAGCTCTTTCCCCTCGTTCTGTGCGTGCTGACCATGAAAACCATTCCAAGAGCAGCTGGAAATGCTGCAGCAATGCACACCCCATCCCCTCCAAGCCCCTTGAACACGTGCCTGAGAGCCAGGAGAGCAGCTTCACTCCCTGCAACCCTGTAAATCTCTGTGCCCTGCCCCAGCCTCAGCAGATAATGGTTCAGATTTATCTGCCTCTCTAGAGAAAGAAGAGATTAAAAGCACATTTGCAGTCCCATGGCAGCACTGAGGCACAGGCACTCCATTCAATGAATATGAGATACTATTATCACATTAGCAACTCCTGGGATTTTATCTGGTTTTCTAGGAGTTGCTGTTTTGCTGAGAGCCACTCCTCTCGGGTCATGGGTTTACATGGAAATTCTCATTTTCCTCCTTTTTTTTTTCAAGAACAGGACACTGCAAAGGGCAGGAAAAACCTCGAAATCTGTAAGACTGACAAGACAAGGGAAAGAATATGGTTGGGTTTTTACTTTTCATGGCTGTTTTTTCCCCCCAAGGCATCCACTTGATTGGCAAGAACAAGACTCAGGGATCTGAACTGCTCCATTTGGTAAAATAGAGGAATGGTAGCATAAATAACTTAGAGGCATGCAGCACCTACAAATAAGCTACTCCTTGGAAACACCTCAGCATGCCCCATGGATACGTGTGGCCAACAAGCAGCAATATCAAATTTTGCTCATTTTTGTCCATACCTTAAAAAAAAACAACCAAAAAACAACAAAACACTCTTCATGTTGGGTTTATTTTTTTTTTTTTAATAACCAGGATCACCAGCAACCTGCCAACACCTCTACTGGAGAATCCCCACTGGAACCCATCAACCTCTAAACAGCAGAGTTTTAATTTTCTCATATGTGGAGAGCAGCATCTTAAACAGCTTTATAAAATGGTTTAAGATCTTTCAGATTAATCTGCTAAGTGACAACACTCTCAATGTGGAAACTCTTTTTATCATTCAAAATTTAACTCTTTCCTAGGACTGGAATGAACAAAAATAGTTAAGATGGGGAATTATAGCTGGGCAGGACCCAAGTAATTCTTCTCCTCCATTGTGAAATCAACTAAAATACCAGGATCTCATTAAAAGATAAATTTTCTAAACAAATAATTCAGGAGGTTCAAAATTCAATATTGATGTACAGATTAAGTATACATATATATATATATATATTAGATACAAAAATCAGATATCCATTTAAGATACTCCATTTAAGATACATTAAAGTAAAGCTGCTGGTGCCAGAAAGAAATGCCCAGAGCCTGCAGAGAAGGATCACAGACCAGCAGAGAGCACCTGAAGGGCAACACAAGGCAATTCCAGGCACTCCATCCAGCAGGGATGGGTGACATTACAGTGGAGATCTGCTACAGATCACCCACCCAGGAAAATTAAGGCTGGACAGGGCTTGGAGCATCCAAGGTCTAGTGGAACGTGTCCCTGCCCACGGCAGGGAGGTGGAAAAAGATGATATTTAAGGTCCCTTCCAACCCAAACCGTTCTGTGACTCTGTGACAAGATATGCAGTTTTTTAAAAGCTAAACAGCATATTGCAAAACTATAGAAAGCTTACAATACTGACATTTTCTTTTAATTTTAAAGTTGTCACACATTCGAGGCAATATTTCTAAGTTACAAAAATATTAACATATAAATGTTGTAACTATGTTATAAAGGTCTAAATGATGGAGTCAAAATGAGATGTCTTTATATCAAAATAACATAGAATGCTAAAACAATTTGTTTAGACTTCACCCATCAAAACAATTTGTCAAAACTGACATGTTCTCACAAAATATTTCCATTTTGATAAAACAGCATTTTGACAGGAAACGGTTGAATCCCCACATTTCCATTCATCTTGCTGAACTATTTACATCCTCATAACCAGACTGGATGTGAAAACAGGATGGGGGTTGAGTGCTGCCCTAAGCAAAAGGCTCAGGCTGTTTCTGAACCCTCCCCAAGATCTTCAGGGCTGGGAACACATTCCACTGCATGCCCCACAAGGCCAGATCCCCTATTAAGAATTTCCAAATTAAAGTAAGTAAAACCAACATTTAAAAAAAAAAATTACCTAGTGTTTTAATGGCATTTTTTAATAATAATTATTGTTTGCTTTGAATTCTTTTGTGGGCTCCCTGAAAAAAAGCCAAATGGGGCTAAAGACATCTTCAAACAAATTTCTTACTTAAAACTTCAAACAGTCTTCTGTTCTCACAGCAGCAGAGTTCTGTGGTTTGAACCAGATCACAAAATAATGCAAATTCAGTCCAGAAAAGAAAAGAAAGTGCATCAAAAAGTGTTGATCTGATTTCCTTGTGGTACAGCCACAAATATCATGAGACCCCAACTTCAGAGCTCAGGCACTGCCTTCTGTACACCTGTCTTAAATACAGTGTTCAAGGAAAATATTATATCGAGAGGATTTTCAGGGAAGCCAGAAGTCACAAGCAGTTGTCCATCAAAGAATACAGGTGCTCAAAAGACACTTCTGGACCAGCAGCACTCTGTGGTGCCATTCATGTAAATTTACAACAGGCTAATGAACAGATGCTGGAAGGAAGTGTGATGTCTGTAGGAGAATGTGTAACTCTTGTACTCTCTGAGTATATGATCCTTTTAGCTGTTGATTTATCTGCTTGCTCCTAATCATCTCACTTTTTAAAAAATAAAACTGAGTAAGTGCAAACTTGAAATCAAAGTTCAGCCCATGTGAGCTACCTAGTTTACTAACAATATTCTGCATGTTTTTTAAATTTTCTTCAAGGTATTTGGTGCCCTCTGTTTCTTCAGGCTATCCAAATCACCCTGATCTCCTTTCCAAGAGAAGATTATGCTGCAGTTTCTATGATCTTGACCCAAGAAAGGGCCAACACACAGCCTTTAATCCTTGCACCCCCAACTCTGCAAGAAGAAGCACTCCTTGATTAGAAAAAGTAGAGAGGAAAAAAAAAAACCAAACAGATAAAGGCATGAACACATGCTCTAGGTTCTCACCTGAACAACTCCCTTACAGTTTTTTCTATTCAACTACACTGAATTTCAGTACAATGTGACTTTTATCCTTCCTGCTGCCATTCAGGGTTTCCAGAAATTATCTTCTTAATATGCTCTGGGTCAAAACAAGCAAGTTCATGAGCAAAAAGCTGCCTCACTGTCCACAGGACACTCTGCTTCCCAACATCCTTTGAGCCCTTCACAGACTTGCACACCATTTCCCCTGGGTTTCTCTAGTCCTTAATTAACTGCTATCTTTTTAACAATAAAAAAGCAGTGGGTGGTTTGGGAGTTGCTTTTTCACTTCTTAAAGCTTGCACTGGCTACAAACTCCAACCCAGCTGCAGGAAGTATGGGTGGAACAGGTGGATGTGGGATGCTGTGGGAGGAAACCATCAATGTGTGCAGACAGGGTGAGTGGATGCTGTTATACTGTTCTGGGGGTTTTTTTTATGATGCAAAATCTTGTAAAAATCCCCTCCATTAACTCACTGCAGCTCAGGAAGCTGAACAAGACACTTTGTCCTGGCAGAAGGGTCACCACCAACTACTGAGGCATGCAGTAGGATCAGCTGTCTTCACCCCAAACACAACCTTACGGATACAGACATGCTCTTCTGAGGTCCCACTGCTGTGGCTTTGTGCTTCCAAGTCAAACTATCCAAAATCAGAAGAGAAATTTGCCTCACAGACCCCAACAGCACAGTGCTCCACAAACCCAGCTCAGCCTGAGCACAACAGCCTCAGGTACCCACCCAGCAGTAAATGATCTGCTCAGAACTACTGTGATTAATTACCTCCCTTCAGTCAAAATCAATACCTGGCTTGCACTGAAGTATTTAAACTAAAATTTTAAAAAGGGGATAAAAAGGAGAGGGGTGCTGATAATGGGAAGGGACTCTGCTCTGTCTTGGTGGCGTTACTTATCAATTGCAATCAGATGATGTAGGTAAGGAACAGCAGCAAATTCCTCAGCTCCACCTGCACTTGTCACACCCCTTTGCTCCAAGGCTTCACCCCAGTGTGATCAGCACCTCCCAGCCTGGAATCACCCAGACACAGCACTGCTCTCCCTCGGGATCTGGGAATGGGGGAAGAGGGGAGAGAGATACAGAGGGGACATGGCAAGAGGAATTAACCTCTTCCCACCTTCACCTTGCAGGGATGCAACCAATTCATTCACCTGGTCCCTCAGCATCACAAAAAGTCACCTCTGGCCATCCAGCCTCAACAGGTTGAAATTTAAGGATGAAGCATTCAGCTGTTTAGAGCATTCACCACGTATTTATAGCCCAGGTTATGGGTTGGGCTCAATGACCTTAGAGGCCTTTTCCAACCCAAATGATTCTACAATTATTAATTTATTTTTAAGGTGTTTTTACACTGATTTTACCTGGAACACAATTCTGCGACGTTGTCACCTAGACTAGGTGCCAAAACACACATCATTAACACCACCAAAAAATTGGGAAGGGAATGCAAAAATATCTTCTGGACACAACCATTTTTAAGCGGGTGTCCTGGTTTAGAGCAAATTTTGGGAGGAAACTTCTGAAGTGGTCTTTTCTAGAAAGCAAATTCAAGCGGCACCTCCCTCAACCAGTTCAGGAGGTAAACTTCCTTCGAGAAAAGTGGGAAAAACCTGTTTATTCAACAAGCAAAGTATTCATAAGCACAAAAAAAAAAAATATTGAACAATGGAACCTCTGGCTGTTCTGAAGGCAAATTCAGAAAGCCCTTGTCATGGGGTGTAGCTCAGCTTGCCCAGTCTCTCATCAGTCCCTCCAGCACTGGAAAATGCCACATCCCAGGCCCTGGTGGGCCACTGGTGTGAGCTCCTGATGTTTTTCTGGGTTTTCAGTCCAGAGCAGGCTGATCAGTTCCAAGAAAATGAAAAGCAACCATCTGGGGAACTTCTCTGCCTCAGCTAGCTAAAAAAAACCAGCTAAAAGCCAAGGAGAGCTCTCTCCCACCGTCCATGCTGCAGACAGCACAGTCCAGGAGAACAAGAACTGAAGCTCTCAGCTCTGTGTTTTTGAATACAGCCTACTCAGACATTCCACCACTTTTCCTTCTTCCCCTCTTTGCTCCCAGACCTAGTTTTAAAAGCACAGAGCTCAATATCCACCATAAGCAGAACAGATTGGGGATTCAAGCAGCACGAAGTCACCCTAGGACAGTGGGTCACTTATCTGCTCTCCTGTATCTGCAGGCATGAATGAAAGCTTGATTATTCTGATTTTGTTACAGAATCCAACGTGGCAAAAATGGGCTGATTTTAGTCTCAGTTACCTCTGTGATAAATTAGGAAAAAAGCTGAGGTACAACTACAAAGCCAGAGTGTTTCCCCAGAGTGTGTGGTTTGTGCTCCTCCAAGATTTCCTACCTAAACAGAACCTGCACACTCTTTAAACACAACAACAACACTGCTCTCTGCCCCATTCCTTCTAGGTACAAGGTACCTAAATTTAATTGTTGTCAACAACAGTCTGAGAAACAAATCAGGATTGGCTGACTTAAATGATCTTTGATGTGCACACAGAGTTCCTGAAAGGCGTTTCTGAGAGCCAGGCAGTGCCTGGGTTTTGAAAGCTCTGCACACACCACATAACCATAGGGGTTCTCCCATCATTAGTATCAATGTCCATTAGGGTGATGGCTCACTGTGAAAATGAGCATCCAAACTCTGCAGCTCCTGGCACTTAACCCCAAGCCTCCACGCACATTCCCTGATTATTTTTCCCTTCTGTGTGCATTAAGCACCGTGCCCAGGGCTCGGAAGAGATGGATCATGAACACTGAGAGCTCCAACTCCCAATCCCCAGACCCAGGAGTCTTAATGAAGGCCTTGTCAAATCAGCAGTTTGGGAGCTTTCAGGGAAAAGAGGGGGGACCTGGTATTGTGGCTGTAATTTCTACATCAGTTTTTATCCCATAGAGATAAAAAAAAATAATAACAGGAGAATTGCAAGAGTGCTGTTATCCAGGGAAAATCAGCATCTTAACCAAAGTGCTCAGAAGCAAAACCAGATCACAGAGCTCAGAGTGTGACTGCATGAGAAGTTATGAATTCACGTATATGAGACACAAGTACATACATCAGATTCCCTGCACTTAGCAGGCATTTGCATGGTTATTTTCTTCCCAATTGTAGCCTCTCTGGGTGAAAACCAAAAAAGTATTTAGCCATCTTTGCAGGCAAAGAGATTTGCTGTTGCAGGTAGACAGAAATGCACAGACAAATGTAACAAAAATTTTTGTAAAATCCCAATTCAGAAGTTTTGAAAGCCATGGGGGAGGATGTTTGTGCTGCTTGCCCAGCCATCAACCCTGGTGAAGACTTCCTGCAGCATTCCAAAGCTCCTTGTGTACTAGTTCCACACCAGAAATGCAGAAAGAGGAAAAAATAATGCCTACACAGCAGAATGCTAAATTCCTAGATAAATCCCCATCCAAGCCAGAATTCCTAACCACAGCCAGAACTATTGCAAGCCAGCTTGGTTCACACCTGAATCAGTATTTCTGGGCAGCACTGGGCACACACACTGGCCCAAGCCAACAGTAGGTATGACCTGGGCTCTTACACAGAAAATTGCACTGCCCCAGGTGCCACTGATGCCACACAGTGGAAGAAAGGAAATCTGGAGGTTTCCTGAACACCAAACACCCTCCCCTTGGCTTGCCTGGCACTGGACACAAGAGGCAGCTCCACGCCCTGTGTCTTTGGGATCTCACAGACCAGCCCCAAATAGATCTGGTGGCATAACAACACCTGAAATTGATGGGCCATTCCATCCGGGGATGTCACTGCAGTATAAATATCCTGCCCAGGGCTCTGACCTCACACCTCCAAACTCCTTCCAATTATCCCCCATACTAAGTGCCTTTTCTCACTCCCAAACCCTGCAGTCACTTTCTGAAGGATATTCTTTGGAGACAGCTCTGTAAAACCCAACAAATTTACAGCAGCACAATGTTCTTACATAAAGCATAAACCAGTTCACTGCACAATTATGGTTTTTGGTTTTTTTTCCCCTGGTAGTGGCAACAGTCTACAGCAAATACCCACTACAAATAAAAGCATCAAAACATAGAAGACAAATAGAGGGATGTGATGTCCAAGAAATCCATTCTGATTTGGGGTTGGGATTTTGTTTTTTTCTTTTTTTTCATTTTCTGTATTCTACAGAAAGAGGAGAATGAGTGGGGATGAAGCCTGCAGTTTACTCTATGCATTATATTGTTTAATACACAACAGAAGAAACACCAATTAAAAAAAAAAAAAGAAAAAGGACTGAAGTTTTGGTTAATGCTTAAAATTGGGGAGTTTTTTTTAGAATCACAGAATGGCTGGAAGGGACCTTAAAGATCCTCATTTTCCAACCCCCCACCATGGGCAGGGACACCTTCCACTAGCCAAGGTGGCACCAAGCCCCATCCAGCCTGGTCCTGAACACTTCCAGGGATGGGGCAGCCATAATTTCTCTGGGCAGTGTGTTCCAAATTTTTTCTTATTTTTTTTTTCTTTCCACCAGCAGTGATTTCAAAGTAAAAGGCAAGCCATTACTGGTTTCAGCCTGACACCCCCAACACAAAGATGCACCCCAGAGGCAAGAGGCAAAGGGGTTCTTTGCTGGAAATCTCTGCCAGGACTAGAAGGGGAGGCTGGTGCCACTGTGCTTGAGTTACTGAGGTACAAACAGCAAAGCTGGACTTGCAAGGTTGAATTTAAGGATTTGCCTGTGACTTTCCCCAAATCTCACTGCTCACACCCAGAGCTTGGGACAACAATAGAAATCCAACCATTCCCATGACCCAGCTTACTCCCAAATTATCATGAAAATAGCAAACAAGCCTCATTCACCACGACTCCAACTTCTGACACCCCATGAAGCAGCAACATATGTTTAAAAATAAAAAAATCAAACTCATTTCACAACATTTCAGCGCGTTCTGTAATTAATCACATTTGTACTGCCAGCTCCTAATGACTGAATCCCGTTTAATCACTCCGGAGCCCCTCGGCTGTGTGATGTGAGCACCACAAATCAGAACCTGGAGGGCCTGATGAACATTCATCACGCATCCTTCCCCAAATTAATGGTACAGTCGAAGCACAGCCAGGCCCCATGAGGTGCTCAACATCCTATGCACAAAATGTAAATTCATAACCATCATCACAACACCATCAAAGAAGTACTCCATCAAGGCTCGTTTTGAGCTTGCTAAACATGTGTTTTCTTCACTTGGAAACAGAAAAGGGGCTTGAACTATAAATCCCAGGAAGCAAAAACATCCCCCGAAACTTTGAGGAGCTTAAATCTGAATCGGAGATCAACGTGGAGCATTAGGCAAGGCAATGCCTGAAATGAGAATAACAATGTGCTACGGGACCTGAAACTAGAGCAGCTTTTCCACTGTGCTCTAAATTTCCTCTGAATTATAAAAGTTTAGCTTCTCCATCAACCTGAGATGTTTTGACTGGAGATGATGAGATGCTCTGGTGAACCCAAATGCCTTCACTGCTAAACCAAACATTAGTGCAGAGCCATGGTTCATTCACATGGTTTGTCAGCCCTTATTCTCATCTTCATCGCACAGTGCTTACTCTTAAGTTTTCTTTTGGCTTCTTTCTAAATAAATTTAGATGTTCAACATGAGGAAGAGGCCTTCCCACCAGATCCACCTTCTGATATCCAAGCTGAAAAGGTCAAGGGCAACAGCAGAACTGCTGAGAGCAGAAAGCAGGAATCTATGGAAGAGGTAATTTCAGCAGTCAAAACATTCAGGGTGTAGATGCTTCACATGGGCAGGGACTCCTCACTGACCTTCCCAGAGCTGCAGGATTTCCCCCTCTCTAGGTTCTGTATTCATCATGGCAGAGCCTCTTCAGTAAACCTGGTACAACACAGAGCAGGATGATTTCCTGAATCTGGAAAGATTTTCCCTGCATATAATTAATCTTCTACATCAACTTCAGCGCTTCAGGAAGTAGCTACATTTTTACACCTAAAAACGCTGACTTTCTCCTCGTTTCTTCATTCCCAAGTGACAGCGTGGGGAAAAAAGCTTTTTTTAGCAACCAACGCAGGAGGTGGATGCTCTGCCTCTCAACACAAAATAAACCATCAATCAGGATGGGTTATTTTGTGTTGAGAGGTGGATGCTCTGCCTCTCAACACAAAATAAACCATCAATCAGGATGGGTTTCAGCAAGTCTTTAAGCTCTTCTGTGGGTTTTGTTCCTTCTGTGACCAAAATCAGATGGAAGCGAGAGCACGCACACAGAGACACAGAAACAGATTATTTGGGAATTCAGAGTAAAAAGTTTCACAAGGTCATGCAGAAGGGCCAGAACTGACCCAAAATTTGGTATCTGGGTTAGAAGAATTGATTTTTAGTTGTCATCAGGGAAATGCTTTAAAGGAGCGTCCCTTAAACCTCCGCACTGCGTTAGCAGCCACCTCCACGGGCTCCAGGAGCATATGGTCTGCTGCAGGAATCCAGCCCCTTCCACGGTGACTGGGAGCCCACACTGTCATGCATAACGAAGGAAAAATCAAGTGCAAGTCACAGCTGGCTCAGGATCATGCTGGTAATTGCATCTGCGACTAGCAGCTTCCCAAATTCACTCCGTGCCTGTTCCCCACAAATCCGAGGTGCGCCTGAAGGAAAGCTCTGCTGAAGACATGGCACTGGCCATGTTGGTTTGTCCTTGGCCTAAAAGAGCTCAGAAAAATCCTCCCTCAGCTCAGGACTAAAAGACATAATTTAATCTTCAAACTGATCAAAAAAGGTCCACAGCAGAAAAGTGTACTCCAGCTTTGGCACGCTCTGGATCAAATCCCTTGTGCTACTCACGCTTCCCAGTTCCTATCCAATGCACCAAAAAATCACCTCCTCCTCTGATATAAACACCAAAAACTGTGTCTAACTTAGAATATCAAAGACATAGGGGTTTTTTAAATCTCCACAGATGTCTCCAATAGAGATTAATTAAGTTTGACCACGCTTTACCTATTATACCATTAACTACCTAAGTCTAGTCTTACAGTTGAGGTGGCATTTCCATTCCAGAACTCCTCTGGGGAAAATTACAGGAGACTGGGGATGGGAAATGCAATGCAATTATCAGGAATGACTATTTAAAAATCTCTCAAACTAATAATTTTTAAAGAGTATTTTATTAAAAAGGCATTCAGCCAGACATTAATTAAATTGACACTTACAAAAATGAGTGGTCTGCACCCACTGCTATGCTTTCATAGGGTCAATCCTCCCATTTTTCTGCAGTTTCTGGGCTTTTCAGCTCCACAGCTTCAGAGCAGATGTCCCAGGTCATGGTGTGAGTGTGGAAGAACAACTGTGGATATTCACTGCTGGATATTCAAGGTGTGGAGATCTCCAGAGTCATGAGCAAGGTGCACATGTCAGTGGTGTCTGCCTGAATAATGACACTGTAGTCTCCTTGGTGACAACACACCAAGCCTATAAATGGGGCTGCAATTCTTCTGTTCCATACTGAACAGACTCTCAGCTTTTCTGCATTTTGTTTCACATTCCCCTGGCCTGAACCAAGGAGTCAGAAGATGTCAAACAGAGCAACAGGGCCAGTAATTCTTAAAGTTACTTTTTTTTTTTTTTTTTTTTTTTAAGGAGCCTCACAGAGGCTGATTATGAAATAATTTCCATCTTGGCACTTAAATGTATTGGGAGGAGGGTTTTGCCATTTCATTCAGTGGATGGAAGAAGTTTTTTGTACGAATTGTCAGAGGGAGATTTTTTCTGAAATGGTCTCAAAGGTACCATCCAAAAATCCACCCTGTTCCATTTGCTGCTGAAGGAGGAAATCTCACAGCAAAGTCTGGTGTGTGCTCACAACCTTTTCCTGCAGTATTTCCTTGGAAATGCAGCTTCCAATCCACAGTCTCTGCCTCACACTGCAATTACCCCTTCCTGCCCTCTCTCTGTCCCTCCAGCACAACCTGCACTAAACATCAGGCTCAAAACCAATGGTTTGGTCACGGTGGAGCCTGCAGGCTGTGAGCAGAATCATGAGCAACAGAAGGCAAAGCCATGGGGCCTCAGCTGCTCACCTCAAGTGCTCCAAGCATCCTGAACACAGCCTGAGTCCCACTGAAATGAGTTTTCCTTGCAGGAGGTCAGGAGCTGCTGCAGAAATTGGTTCTGCCAAAATTTTGGGCTGGTTAAATCAGCTGCTGCAGCTCAGCATCACTTGCAAGGAGTTTTGCTGCATCAGTATTTGCTAAAGTTTAATGCTTTTGCTGTGCAATGGGCTTGAGCCTTGATCTATAAAGACAGAATCTCACACATTGCCTAATAACACTACCAAAAAATGGAACTCAGATCTGTGTGGGTTTGGACAAGCAAAACTCCCCCAGCTTCTAATACAACCTCTCTTCTAACACAAAGCCTTGCTCATATGTAGCAGAAACCTCATGGGGCCATACTCCATCCAGCCAAGAGGGATAAATTTCAGTTCCCAAAGTTGCCCACTACAAAACCAACTGGTTCCACAGGAGAAAAAAAAAAAAAAAAAGGCAGAAAAAAAGGCACTTTTGCTCCTTTTCATGGCAAAAGCAGCTAAGAAATGCCTCATTCCATGCAACACCAACCCCACCACTCCATGCAAGGTGTGGGGTTGAGAGGATTCCCAGCTCATGCTGATGTCTTCCCAAAGTTAACCCTATCCCTCCAATCATCCCAGGGGTATATCCCTACTGTGCCTCATTGGCTTTTCACTTGCTGGTCCAGCTGTGAAAACATCAACTGGCTTCAGTCCTGCTGTTCCCAAGGAGAAATCACATCCCCAAGGATTTTTCAGAAATTATTGCAAAAGACATGGAACACAGATCTAACACATGCCCTGGTTTCCTCCTGGCCATTTGTCATGACTGCCAACCATAAAGAAACTTCACTGGCACACCCAAGCCTCGCCAGGAGCCTGAGCTTGAAGAGAATTTCCATCTCCCTGCATAAATCTGTGCTATCCAGTGCAGAAGTGTCCAGGCCTCCCTGGCCATATGGGACCAGACCCCAGAACACTTCGGGCTAGTTCTAGTCCTTCAAGCAGCAGCAAACTGGGTGCTGAAGGCTGCCAAAACCCCCAAAAATCCTACTTGCTTACAATCAGAAATGACCAGCACGCTCAAGTGATTTTCCTGCTGGACAATGACCTCAGCTGGAGTCCTGTAACACCTCCAGCTGTGATGGCAGAGGATGGATGGCTCCTCAGGTTTTAGGACAAGGAAAAAGGACCGTACTCTCTGTTTTGAAAACCCAGATGCACCATAAGGGCAAGATGAAATGAATCATTCTCTGATATTCAAGCATCTTCCGAGCAGCGGAACAGGTATCAGGAGAAAACAAACAGAACAGAGTACAGTGCTGTGTACAGAAATGAACTAATACCAAGCTTGACTGAAAAAGTTGATTAAATTAGTTTAATTTAAAAGCCCAAACAAACCCTGAAGGAGGTTCTTTGTTTATTGCTTTTTACCGACAGCACACTTTACAGAAGAAGCACCATGTGGGCATGAAATATTCATTCATTAAATCTTTCATAAAGCTCCACACTATTGGTTTCACTCAGGATATATTTATAACTTGTCAAAGTCCCCGAAAATCACTGCTTTTCTTTCTCCCCCCTCCAGACTGTTTATAAAAGGATTAGGCTTTCAGTTTTCATTGCAATATCCCTGATCCTCAGCTCTGCTGCTGCTTGTACACAAGGTGCTGCTTCTTCAATCAAAACAGGATTCATCGCTCAGCCTTCCCTGCACCACCCAAAGGGGACCCTTACAAAGCTGCAAACCGTGGGAATGGCAGCATCACTCCTTTGTGGAGGGAGGCAGCAGCCTGTGGAGATAAAAGTCAGGACAGAGTGTCCACCCAAGCGAGGGAAAGGCAGGCAGAGAGTGGATTCGTTTCAGTAGGGCCATGTCTGAGTCACTGGCTTTCAAACCTCATCCACTGGAGAACCAGTTCTTGAACCCTTCCTTGGCTGCCAGCCAACCTCCAGATTAAACCCATGCTCCGAGCTGGGTTAATAACACACTAGAGTAAACAGTGCTGCATTATCCTCAGTGTTAGCTGTAAAACTAAGTCATATTTTTTTACAAGGTTTGCTGACTGCACGGCTCAGTCCAGTGTAGGAATGAGGACAGGCTACAGTTATGGATGGAAAGTATTTTCCACCCAGAAATCTGCAAAAATCCAGGATTTGCATTAGGGGTCGACTGCATCAGGGAAACTGTCAACCCTCTAAGGACTTGGACTGATATCTCATCTAGGTGTAGGCCAAATCTGATTTTTCCAGATTATCCTTAGTAATACTCTACTCTGTGGAAGGTGTCCCTACCCACGGCAGGGGGTAGAATGAGATGAACAGCAAGATCCCTTCCAACCCAAACCATTCTTGGGTTCTATGATCAAAAAAGCAGCCAAATACAGATGCTGAACAGGCACTTGAGGTGCACTGCAGGGTCCTGAGCAGTTTTGGTGCCCGCAGTCACTGCACACATCCCTGCCTTGCTGGACCACAGGCTGTCTGGTCAGGCTCCTCTTTCCCTTCCTCCATTTGTTTGTGAGCATAAATAAATATAAATACAGTATAAGCAGCTGTCGTTGTCCCTGGAAACCAGGCTTGCCGGGCATGTTTCTGCTGAAACGGCTTCTTACTGGAAAATTAGGTTTTGATAAAAGTGTGTTTCTTTCCTTGCTTTTAATAAACAGAGCCTGCTTCATGTGCGAGCTCTGGGCTTTGTTTTCTCCACTGGAAAACGAAACAATCTTGCATGGTTTCAGTTTTTCAAATGCCTGATCCTCAGCAAGGCTGGGCTCCCCAGGCACAAGTGTATGGAGGAGAAGAATCTTGAGATGAACGCACAAGGAGAGGCCAAAACCTCCTGGGACAAAGTCTAAGCCAGGCAAAAGGGCAAGGAGGGACCAGCACTCACTTCTGGGGTGCTGAGTCTGCTGCAACTCAAGACAGTTTTTTGGGTGTTTAAACCCAAAGACAGCCATCCTGATGTTTCTGAGTGGGGAAATGCTGACTTTTACTCCAAGGAGAATACTGGTGAGTACAAAGCAGAGGCTTTGAATTTATGGTTTCATGAAGGGGAAAAAGGAACTTTTCTAAGCCAGTTCCACCAGATACTCAAGCACAAAGAGTGACCTGGCTTCAGGGAAAAGTCCCCTTAGCAGAGAGCTGAGAGTGCCCAGTGCCCTGCAGAGCCAAGGCTGGGAGTCTTGTGTACATTCCTAAAGACCACTTCCACTGCACTCCCAAAAACCTTTAAACAAAAAGACCTATGTTTAACCAAACATTGTTTTCTCCCCTCGATTTTCTCCATCACTCAGAGGTCCCAGCCAGAGCCACAGCAGTGCACACCCCGCATTTCCCACTCAGGAAGTGGGGGTTTTTTGCCTTAGTTTCACAACTGAAACGTCAGGAAAAATCATTTACTCCCCACTTCACCTAATAAACCTGCCAGCATCTCATCCCTGCAAGGCTCTCTGCAGTTATGCCTCTCAAAAATTATATTAAAAGGAAAATCAACACAGAAAATGCTGACCTCAAGCCCAGCAGACCTGGAGATGACCAAACCCTTCTGCATTTGATAAAGCCTACAACTCAAACTTCTTGCAAAGCCTGACCCACCGGCCAGGCGGTGCCACATTTACACAGCAGCTCAACAATTAATTAATTACATTCCCAAAAGACACGTGGGGGCCTGTTATGCTCAGTTTACCCCGAAAGGGCCTCACTTGGAAATACTAAGTCTTTTGAAAGTAACTAAAGCCAGCAGCACATGCAGAAGATTTGCAGTTTCACACAATAGTGAAAAGACCATTTTCCCTATCAGGACATCATCATCCTGATGCCACACGAGCCACAGGCAGACTCCTGAATTTTCACATCCTGGGTTGAGGGATCTGAGTCACGCCAAGGAAGGGAAGGAAAAACTACTGAGGGTAATGAAAATATGTTTTTCTCAGGAGCAAGTCTGCAAGGGGCTATGAGGGGCTGGGGGGAAATGCCAAGCCATGACATGCTCCAGTGAATTCCAGCTCCTGGAAACTCCCAAGATACACCAGAGTCAAGTGACCTGACTCCTACTACAGCAAATTTAAGCCAAAGCCAGCATTTTTACCTCCTCTCCTCCCCTTTGCCGTCATCAGGAGAGCTAAGACAAAAAAAAGCAATCTTTTTATATGCTCATTAAGTATAATCTGCTAAATGTTCTAAGCCAATGCATAAAGCTGCCTACTATGCTAATAGAATATTTAATTGACGTTTATTTGCTGACTAGTTATTTATGCTAACGTCATCCCTGCATAATTAATAGTCTGCTAAAGTCGACTTGAAAAGCACACATAAAACACTGTGCTAAGAGTCATTTGCAGCATTTAAAATAAAGAAATCCTGCCATCTATTTACATCAGGTTAGTCTAAACTCAGTTTTGATGGAATAATAGGATAAAGACTGGGCAGAGATTCTAAAAAACAGCCCTGTATACTGCTTTAGAAACATCCACAGGCTTTGACAGTGCAACCTGCCAAAGAAGATTTCCGAGTTTCATTTTACTTGGCTCCAGGGCCCAATTCTTAGCTGATGTAAAACAGCATAAGCTCAGTGAATGCCTACTTATTTTCTCCAGCCTCAAGCCCTTAGGAAGTAATATTTCAGGTGAAAGAACTAAACCGGGGCCAGATCTGCTCTCCATACCAGGAAAAAAGCAAAAGGAGAAGTCCACCCTGCCCATCTGATCTCTCTACCTGTACCGTAATCACAGACCTGCAGGCACAGTTTAATTTTTACTTCCTCTGGGATGAGATTACCAGGGGGAAGATGCCTCCATTAAAAAAACAAACAAATAAACAAAAAAAAAAACCAAACCACCAAAACAACAATATCGATGACTATATTTTCTGAAAGGGAATCTCTGAACACCCTCATCCATTGCCAGGAACATTATTTCTGATCTCTGTGTCCATCTTTTAAGAACCTGTGATCAAGCTTTGCATTCAGCAGGGGAGCTCCAATAATGATGCTGAAAGCCAAGGGTATGGGCCACATCACCACCACCCTGAGCTGTGACCCCAAAAAAAGCCTTCTGTGTGCCTTGGAGTGACATCAAATCCACACCTGCAACACAGCAGACCATCTTCTGGCCATTCAGAATCCACTGAGAGTCATCATGCTGTAAATTCTGACAAGGCCAACCAGACCCATTTCTCTCCTCCTTTACACTAGTGACCTCGAAGAGCAGGATTTTGCTCTGTGATAGATTCACATCACAGAGAATTGGTGATAATATATAAAACCAACCAAACAAAAATAGCAGTAAGTTGTCATTTGAAGGCAACCCAATATGCCATGGCACAAGTTTTATCACCCTTTTCAATCATATCCTGCCCAGAATCTGACCCAGCACTTGGAATCACAGTGGAATTTCCCTCCTTTGGCCTATATCTGGGATAGGAGTCAATCTCACCTCAGAGAAACATGAAAACCCATCTCCAACAGCGACCAAATGATGGTGTTTGCCTTCAGAGAAAGCCTGGGCAGGCAAAATGCTTTAAGTCTACCCCTCTTAGTGGTGTATTTGATGATTAAACTTTACAAAGTTCAGCACCATGAAAGAGAAGGTTATTTCACCCCAGGATCAGACTTTTGAACTTTAATCCTCCTTGTACTGATGCAACAGGGAAGGAAGAGCTGCTTTCCTACACAGAATCACAGTGTGATTGATCATCCTGGAGCACAAGCCATACGAGGAACAACTGAGGGAGCTGGGGTTGTATAGCCTGGAGAAGAGGAGACTCAGAGGTGACCTTATCACTCTCTACAACTTCCTGAAAGGTGGCTGTGGTCAGCTGGGGGTTGGTCTCTTTCTCCAAGCAACAACAGACAGAACAAGAGGACACAGTCTCAAGCTGCGTCAAGGGAGATATAGGCTGGATATTAGGAAAAAATTTTTCACAGTAAGAGTGATAAAGTACTGGAATGGTCTGCCCAGGGAGGTGGTGGAGTCACCATCCCTGGATGCGTTTAAAAAAAGACTGGATGTGGCACTTGGTGCCATGATCTAGTTGAGGTGTAAGAACATGGTTGGACTCGATGATCTTGAAGGTCTCTTCCAACCTAGAAATCCTGTGATCCTGTGATCTTGGTCACCAAGCCCAGGTACAGCCAGTGTTCAGAGGTTTTCCCATCCACACCAGTCCACTGCAAAATCAAAATATAGACCTGGTCCTCTCCCTGCTGTGTTTCTTTCCATCTCCAGGCTCAGCTTGCACGGCAAGCAGACCCCAGCTCACAGATCTGCACGCAGAAATGCCCTGTTTGAATTTCCATCTCCCAGTGACATTCGAGCAGAGCCACTGCTGCCGTTACAAGTGTACAAAGCCATCCCGGCATCGTCACCCGGTGTCTTTAGCTCATTCCAGGATGCATTAGAACAGTGCCAGGAGAGACTGGGCTCTCTCAGCTCAGCTGTAAATCTGCAATCTGTACAAAAAGCCCCGAGTGTCAATCACAGGACGTCCCTGCTCTTTCACGATGCATAATTTAGCTGCTGTACTTGTCAGGTTCCCCACGCCGCTCCTGCGCCCGACGGTGGATGTGTCCATGAACTCAGCTGTCATCAGCAGAGGAAAACAGCACATGGAAATGAACAGGCTAAAGGACACCTCTTTTCCTTTCACTCGTCAGGAAAGTTTAGTTGGCCTTAAATTTTTAAAGCTCAATGGGTAAAACAGCCCAAGGGATGAAGGATGGCGACGAACAACTGCACTTGGAGGAGGAAGAGAGCGTTTGGGTAAGACATAGGAGGGGATAAATGCTATCCCTGCTTCCATGCAGCCTGATATAATAGGGAAATTTTAACTAACTGATGGAAAACCTACCTTACATCCCACCCTTACAGTGCAGGAAACAAAGCCTCCCACACCACCACGGCCCTGCCACTGCCAGCAAACTTGGAAGCAGGTTGTCCTTCCTCATATCCATTACAATTGCTGAAGGGCCTTGTCAGGAAGGATGAAAATTTCACACTCAGCTACATCAGGCAGAAGTTACCCACAGCTTACACCACAGTTAATATGCAATAAAGAAGAAATCTCTGTCCCAGGACGTGACATTAGAGCTGATCAGTGCCAAAGCTACAGACCATAAGGACAGCTTCACACTTGCCTCAGCTAGTTCATGAATAAACATCCAATTCATTCAAATGAGTTCCATATTAACTAATTTAAATAATTTTCATTTTGCTTTGAATGGTAAACAGATCTATTCTGCCAGGATAGTTGAGTTTGCAATTCAAATTACACACCGATTTGTAATGAGAAAAATATAATTAATGGCAAAGCTTGAAGTAACTACAATTTTACTCCTTTGATTTCCTGTGGAGGAGGGGGTTGGAGCGTGAAGCTCACAGGCACTCACACCATCCTGCCATAAACCAAGACATTTTATTGCCACCTCAGGTATTCCTGATCTGGTGACTGCACCATCACGTCACAGGAGGACAGAACATGACTTGACATTTCACTCACAGGCCACAGGCTCCATGATGCAACTGACGTCACCCCATAAATAACACTGCAGCAGTCTGTAAATTAATCAACTTCCTTCGATTTGGGTCATAAACTACAATTATTTGGCAGCCGCCTCTTAAAAGCTCTGTGTGTGCTGGACTTTAAATCAAGTTCTATTGATCTGCTGAACTGAACCAGCCCATTTTGTTGCATCTCTCTGCCATCCAATGAAATTCTTTGTCCCATCACTCTACCATTCTTGTCTGGCACCACATTTACGAGATGAGCACCAGTCAGTCCAACCTGACTCGTAAGCAGAAACAAAGTGTTGTCCCTGTGCTGTCATTCTGGCTGTTAAACAAGTCCATTTTGGCAACTCTGCTTTTTAACCAAAGCCTTCAGCTCCTGATTGAAATCACAGCCTAATGACAGCCAGCCAGCCCCAGCCATGCTGTGTGCATGGTCGAGCCAACAGATACACTCACTGTAATCAAGATGTGCAGAGCTGATGCCTTCAGAAGAGGGTCCACGCGATTTCAAGCTGGTTTTTGTTTCTCCCAAAGGTTTGACAACAAAATAAAGTGCAGTGCTGAAGAGGTTTAAAAAAATCTCCACAGAGTTCAGTGAGAACATCAGTTTCTCTTTTACCAATGCACAGGTCCTGTGATTCTGTAAGTCCTGAAGGCTCAGATCCTCTTGGGCATTTCAGACACCTCATTCCAAACTACGAGCCAAGCTCTTAAATGCTTAAATCTCTTTTGAAATAACAACCCATGCATTTATTATTTTTGAAAATTATACTGTGACACATTCAACAAAGTTTATTCACTGAAAATGGGAGCGGGAGTGGGAAAATAAACAAACAAAACCAAACTAACAGGGCAGTTGCCCACATCCAACACCCTGGTGCACAGTTACATCACCCAGCAGAGCAGAAGGGATGCAGGACACACTGCACACTTGCAGTCCCTCAAGCAGTGCAATTCACACGGAGCGGCCACGATCCAAAGGGTAAATTCCAACAGATCCATGAAAAGCAGTTGCCTCAGGTTATAAGGGAACTGTTATTTTCTATTATGACATTCAGTAAGTTCTCTTACCCCCCTGACCCTCACATTTGAGATTTAGTCTGTAGCACTGTACACCTCTCTGGCAACACTGATTGTAATCCACATAATAAAATGTAGTTTAAGAGGCCAATAAAATAAAATACTTCACCCCTCTCACATCAGCTTGATTTACTGGTAGTAAGCCATGAGATTTCTCAGCCGTATTTATCTTCAAGACTTTTATTTTTAAGCAATCAATCTTGTGTTTATTCAAAACACACAGACCAGAACAAAAAGATAAGTTTAGCTCACAGCTGGGCATTTGCAAGGCACGAATGTCAGCTTTGATTCAAAGACTGTGTGTCTACAGCTCACTTCAGGGGGAAGTCAGGGAACACTTCCTCCAGGAGAATTCCCACATGGCACACAACTGGCACATGCACTGTTTTCAATGGCCTCACGTAGCAGAAAGGGAAAGAGTTACTTCAGCAGCAGAACACTTCAATGAGACTTTCCTTAAATGTATGCACAAGCTGGAGGCTGAATACTCATCTCTTCTTCCCTTGATGCAGAATAAATGGGATATATGGCAGGAATACTCAGGAGCAACACTGACAATATGCCTCTGCTTGGAGCAGTGTAGTAGCAAGGATTCACCACAGCTGCTCTGTTGATGCACATAGCCCATATACATATATATATACATATTTATATTCTTATACACTGGGGATCAAACTGTATCATTAACAAACTGCTCCACATGGGTCGCTCAGGAACCTCCACCACCTCCTTTCAGCTTTTGTGCATCTAAGAGCTGCCAATCAGGACACATCCTAACCAATAATGACCAAATTCTGCTATCTTTAATCATGTGGATCTACCATTGGACTTAAAAGCTGCCAGTCTGGCAGCGGAAGGTTTTAAACTTTCAGGACAAAACACTTCTGAGTGCAAAGTCAGCTTCTGATTTTGGTTACACCCAAACTGATCGTGCTTATTTTAGTTTGTTCTCACTCTTGAATTTCACCCCTCCTTTCTACAAGAACAAACCAGTTTTCTCCCCAGAGTGAAAATCACAGCTTTACAGTTCAGCAGTAAGAAGACACCTCCCTATGGAAGTGCCTTCTGTTGTTACCAATTAGGGCAAAAACGCCTTTGCTGGAGGCTGACTGGCAAACTGAATCCTGTGGGGACACCACCGTGCCCACATCACCCAACACCACCTGAGGACCTGCACTACCCACCCCAGACCGACCAGGAAGCTGGAGATGAACCCCCAGCCCAAAACCAGAGCACCACCCCAACCAAGCAGGCAGGACTCACCGTCTGGAGGCATCAGGACCTTGTTGTTCTGCGTGCACCAGCCCACGGGGTGCAGGTCTGCTGTCATCACGTCACACCAGAAGTCTGCCCTGCGCTCGTCGCCGTAGCCGCAGTAACGGAGCAGCAGGAGCTGCCCGCAGGTGGTGATGATGGTGGCCACCCAGTAGGTGTCTGGGTTGCTCTTGTTGGCAACTTCTAATTTCATCCCTGGCTGGAAACTGCTCTGAAGGCTGATTTCAACCTTGCAGAACGAGAAAGGCACGGCGTTACTTTCTGTGCTTTTGCAGGGAGGTCGCCTCCCCTCCCCTGCAAAGGCTGCCCTTAAAGAGCAGCCCTGGGATGGGACATGAGCTGATTGTGCTTCTTAATCCAACCACCTCCTTCTCCATGTGCCTGGGCAGTTCCATTCCTACTTCACTGGCTCATGTCCCATCATGCAAGGTTCCAAAGTGCAGGAGTGGTACCTCCAGCTGTACTACATCCAAGAGAGGACTGGTACTCATCCTCAATCCCTAAATGTCCCTCATGCCTTGGATACAGTCAGCATAGCTCAACTGAAGTTTCATTTCCCACTGCACGGCTCCACCAGGCAAATCACAGGACACAGACAGGCAGGTATGAAGCACCTCTAGGAGTTAAGCCCAACTACAATAATTAGTCACAGAACAACACTGAAGCACCTCCAGAGGCTTGACAAGCATCAAGGGCTGAATGCTGTACCAGGCAGACCGAGGAGAGAATTTCCACTGCACCCATCCTCAAGTCTCAACCAATGCCCCCTCCCAGCACCCTGGAAAAGGAGGTATGACCTGCCACTGAAGGAAGTAAATTGTCTGGGTCACTGTCCTGCCAGCTGAGGGAGATGTCACTTCCATTTATCTCAGCAGTGACAGGTCACCTGTAACTTGCCTTAGGACACTGGAGATTCTAGTGCATCCCTTTTTGGACACTGCTGATGAACACCAGGGCCTGCTGTAGCACAACCTGTGTGCCAAGGACCAGTGGGATGCTTCTAGCTGTTGTTGATGAAGAAGAGGTGGATGCCAGTGCACCGGTCAGGTGCCATCCTTGTCTTCACAAAACCATCCAAAATGTAACCTGCCACTCATTAGGAGATGTTTAAGGACAGGTTGTTACAGGTTTCTTAGAACCTGATCAGCTACTGAATCCAGAGGGATTATAAATCTAGGTAAACCTGTCTGATCGACCTCCAATTGAAATGGCAGCTCAAAATGACTCTTTTACTTACAAAGATAAATATAACATGATCTGCTTGGTCAGCTGAGGATTTCACAGACATGGGGATGCCAAGCTGCTGAGAAAACACTCCTCCTGCTCATCAGCAGTAATCCCTCACTCATCCAACCCCAGCTTCTGACCCCAGGGCTGCCCAGCCAAAGCCATTTATCACTGGCACTCCATGTGCCTTTGCTTGTGTGGGCACTTCCAGCAGAATCAATGCCCAGGGTCACAGAACAACTGAGAGGGACCTCTGGAGATGGTCCAATACTGAAGGTGGTCTGGGACATGCACTGCTTTACTCAGTGCTAAGACAGGATCTCAGCGATGCTGAGAGTGCTCATAAATAACCCAGGGTACAGACTGGCCCATGTCCCAGTACAAACTGGATCTCCTGGCCTCCTCCCAGTACAGACTGGCAGCTGCAGCTCAAAGCACCTGAGCCTGATGCCTGCAGAGAGTGATTCATTTGTTGGTTCTCTCCCTGTGCTCACCATAACACCAACAAGGTACTCCGGAAGCCAAGAGACTTGTGACTGGAAACCACATCAAGAGTAGAATCAGATAATACAATCTCCTCTGACAGCTTTCAGGTTTTGGGCCAGATTTTGAGGCTCAAGTTTCAGATTGTGAAGCAGTCACCAAGGACTGTTCCCAGCACCAACTGGTCCCTCACTGACACTCCCAGGATTGAGGTGTCGTGAGACTCTGCAGTCAGCAGCATCAGCTGGGCATTTCCACACAACTGAAGACATCCTTAAGGGCTTCATGAAGCAGAAACTTTCTACTTTGAGCCTGGAGCAGAAATCTGGGACAAGATGCCTTCTCCAAACAGTTGCTGGATCAAGAATAAACTCCACAATAAGCATTGCCCTGCAAATCTCCAGTATAGAGAATTATGGTCCTTCACCCTGCAATACTCTGGGTTAACTGTTGTTAAAATGAAAACAAAATAGGGAATGGAAGACTGCACTGGTTTTTCAGATCTAGATAAAAGTGTGGTTTTTCAGCCCTGCAGCTCCTTTAGCTGTACAAAACAAGCCACAAAATTACCTGGAGACAAAGGGGGTTTGACCAGGTGATCTCCAGAGGTGCCTTCAAATGCTGCTTGTGCTAACACAGAGCAGAGCACAGATCTGTCACTACCACATGTTCACCCAGGAAAAGCACCCCCTGCCCAAGGCCCTGCTTCCCACACTTCTGGGACAGCATCTCCAGGCAGGAGGCTGAGAGATGGCTCCCTGTGAACCACACTGAACTCCAGTGCTGAGTGATTCTGCCAGTCAGTAAATCAGGCATTAAAAGGAGCTTCGGGGAAAGAAGACACTCTTGGGAGATTTATCTCTACAGGCTGGCATGGACAACAATGAATGCAGAGGGGAAAATAGGTGAAGAGAAAAAAAATGAGTGCATTATAAGCAAAAGGACAGCAACACAAGCCCTCACCAATGGAAAATTTGGTGCAAAGGCAGAGGATAAGGGAGCAGCACAAAAGCAGAACTCCAGCCTGTGACTGCAAACACGCCAAGGTCACCTAACACTGGCTGGGGGGCTGTTCCCACTCAGATTGTCACGTGCAGAGGGACAGTTTCTCCCCAGAATGGTACGACTCCACCACAGCTCTCCAGGGAGCCCCTGAAAAGCAGAAGAGGGAAGGTGTACAACACCCACGAGGCTCAGAGGAAGCACGTACGTGTTTGAAGGAGGTGTGGGGAGCAGCACTGGCTCCTGTTTCCTCCAGGAACTCGTCCCAGTTGAAGTCTGTGTCCTCAATGCTGGAGCCCTCATCTGTTCAAAAGCAAAATAAAATTTATTTTAAAAAAATAAAAAAAAAAGAGAGAAAGAAAAGCAGCCTAAAACACAGCCAAAGAAGGCAAAAGTTGTGTCAAAGAGTTCAGGGTGAGAATAGCAACCAGTATAAACATCAACAGAAGGGAGAACAGAAAGCTTGCTTTAAGGATCTGTGTTTTGACCAGCTCTCACTCTGCTTTCAGCAGACTCTGGGGCTTTAGCAGCCAACACTGAGACCAGAAATGACTCTGCTTCCATGGCAGTGGGGGCACAAAACTGTCATACACTGCAAAAGGCACTTGTGCTCTTTTATTTTGCATTTGCTGACTCCCTGGCTGCGAGGGAGGTGGCTGCCTGCCCACCACCCCCGAGGTGCAATGTCCCTGTGCCCCCAAAGTGGCTCCCCCAGCACTGTTAATTACAGCAGTGCCCCAGTGATAAATTAGGAGATGCTTCTGTTGGCTGAGCCGTGTGTAGACCACACACCCCAACCTTTGGGGTGAGTGAGACCCATTTTCACTCCTGCCACCCTTCTTCTCCTTCCTCAGCATCAAGGCACCCATAAATCTCAGATAAACCCCCCATGCCTCCCTCTTTCCCCAAGGCCACAGCTGCTCTCCCAAACCCCTGAGCACACCTCACTAGACCCCTACTGCCTTCCTAACCCCTGCTCCCCTCCAGATTTGGGGCTCTGTATCCTTTCTCCCCCATCCACACCCCTGCCCACACAACCCCTCCCCACAGCAAGGGCTGGACGTGGCCACTCTTTCTCCTCTTCCTTTACAACCACACTGAGGCAGAGCCAAGGCCCCAAACCATCTCTGAAACGCACACAGCAATAATTAAAAGTAAATCTTCTTTCACTTACAGAAAATCAGCCAAATCTGATTGTTTTCATTTTGTTCCCAAGCAATCTCGCAAGCCCAGTTTCATCCCCAGAGCAAAAATATTTACAGTCTAGCAATGAGCTCTTTGCAATAAGCATTTATCAGGCAAACTCTGCGAGACCCTTTACCTGCCCAAACATTCATCAGTGTGGTCATGATGTAATTAAAGTGACTCATGACAAACTGAATTAAGAACCCTCCCCAGACAGTTTTATGAAGAAAAAGGCAGGGTTAATTTATTGCAATTATTGCTACAGGTCTCCAGTTTCCAGGACCAGAGAAAATTATGTTGTGCAAGGGGAATCTCTCATTATTAAAAGGGGAAGACACAGTTTTTATTTGCTGCCTGTGGCACCAGACCCACGTAGGTGAGGGGAGGAAAAGGGGATCAGAAGAGGGGTTTTGAGACAGAGCTGGTGGATGGTAAAGATGTGTCTGGGAGTTGAAAGCTGAGCTGTCAACACTGTCAAACACTTGCACGCTGCTGCATCAAGTCTGACTCCTTGCCCTGAACTCAAATCATCATCTTAAATATGGAGATGCAAATCAACATTTACTCCAGTGATAAAGAGGCTACCAGATGACTCTTCAACTCAGCAAGAAATAACCCAATTCCATGATTACAATCCAAATATAGACAAATTCACTGCAGAATAAAGAATGGGCTTTGTTTTGATTTTTGCAATCACTGCAGAAACCTTCAGGCACAGAACCTGGCTCTACTTGAGATATCTGACCCAGAATGAGGGGTTTGTTCAACCTTGACTGAATGATTAGCCACAACCACAAGGTAGGAGCTTGGTGAAAAAACTCTGTATCATGCAGGCAGGCTATTTAGATGAACAGGGACATTTTTCAGCCTTCACGCCTGCAACCCTGCAGAGTTAATGTCACAGAGAAGAGCTGTGTGCAGAGATTTCAAAGGCTGAGCCTGTAAAACCAAGTATGTTAGCCCATCAGTCCATGGGCAGATAGGATTATCCATTCCAGGCTTAAAATTGCTTAAGCCATGTTTTACCCTGAGCACAACCAACCCGCATCCCACCAAAAGTCAGAAGCACCTGACATGAAAAGCTTGAAGTGCATCATCCCCTCTGTCTCCTCGCTCCCTGCTCCTGCATCCACCTGTGTCTGTGGGGTTGGGATGGGCTGTTCCAACCATCCCAAGGCCATCTCCACCTCAGGGCATGGACAGGACATTTGGAACAGGCTGCCCATGGCAGTGGTGGAGTCACCATCCCTGGGGGGATTTCAAAGACACACAGATGTGGCACGTGGGGACATGGCTTAGCGTGTGGCCTGGGCAGTGCTGGGGGAATGGCTGGACTCAAAGCCCTTAGAGGTCTTTTCCAACCTAAATAATTCTGTGATTCTATGACTTGCAGGTCAGCCCTGGGCTCTCTTCTCTCCTGGTCAGGCACTTCCATTTCAGAGCACGAGCCCTTTCCCTCAGCCCAGGATGCTCTCTGTGTACTCTCAGGTCTTATTCCTGTTTTTGCTCTAATCTCCTGTGTGAGTCAAGGCAAGTCTCTCCTTCAGCACGTGTCTCCTCTTCTCCAGCCTTCCTCATCAGCCTCGTGGGGAAGACTCATTCCACAGAGCAGTAGGAGAAGAAGTTTTCAGTCAGTTCAGTGCATAACCTCCAGCCCTTGCAACCAGCAGTGTCTCCAGGGGGGTCAGAGTCTTCTCCAGAATTTGGAAAAAGCTTTTTAACAAATATAAATAGATGCTAGTTATGCATGCATCAAGTCCTTCACAACCTTATTAACCCTGACCTACTCTGCCACGGGCCAGCACAGAGACTCTCACTGGCAGGGTCTTTCACATGCTGCCCAGCAAAACTCACAACAGCAACTGCTTAACAAAATACCACCCAGATCTCTCTTTTCTAAACCCAAATAAAGAGGCTTCAAGGCCTAGAGGCAAGGCAGAGTGAGAGCTGCAGCCTTCCCTCCCTGTCAGCTCATTCCTCTCTGACACATCACCAGCCTGGCTCCTCTACCATGTTTTATCTGCAGACTTTATCAGGAAATTACTTTTACAAGGTCTGTAAAAATAACGTCAGAGTACTCATTTATCACAGCATCAGTGGTTTATTTTGCTTCATTTCACCACAACGAATTCTGAAGGGACTGTATGTTTTCAAAATGGATTTTTAATGGACTTTGTTCCCTGCTGGAATTCTGGCAGGGGGGCATCCAGAGCAGACCCAGAGTGGCACAGGGATGAGAGCAGCCCAAAGGACCCAACACCACCCACACATGCAACAGGGCTGCCCACAAATCTCCTCATCCATCACAAAAACCCAACTGCTGAGGAGCACAGGACACCCTGAGAGGTGATAAATCTGGCATTAAACCTATTTTACATACCAGCTCCCTTTCCAATTATTGGTACTTAGGTCCAGAGCTTTTTCTTAATGAAAGAGTCAAGGCTGGCTGGTTTACAATACGGTGATGTATAAACAAGCCCAGGATGGCAAATAAAATCAACAAGTCATTATCTGCGAGCCTCTCAATGGCTTTAAAGAGCTCATGCATTGACACTATAAAAATGCAACTGTTCCAGCTGTTAACAGCCCCCTGGGATGTTCAGCTATGGAAAAGAAAAGGGATAAAAGACCCAAACCCTGTGAGTCCAGAAACACAGATTTTTTTTTTCCCAGGCTTCACTGTAGGAGAAAGTGTTTAAGGCAAATTGCTTAGACATCTTATTTATAGCACCTAGATACAAATACATGACTTTTTGAGTGAATACAGCACTGAAATGCTCCCACAACAGGAGTGGGGAGACAGACAGACACCTGAGCAACCACAAACCTCTGGCACAGCCTTGGGAGAGCCATCAAAATCCTTATCCCCACTGAAATTTAAGCATTGCAGGCCAGTTCTTCTCATTCCCCAAAAAATGTCTGTGGTTGGCCAACAGAATCTCATCTTAAGAGGCTCCTACCCCTCCATCACAGCTAAAAATAGATCCAGTGGTGACTAGATCAGCCCAAACGTGTCCACTCTGGAAATGCAAGGATCTGGTGTCCAAGGAAACAGGAAAATCACTGAGCTGCTGCAAGAAGTGAGGAAACTGAAGGCTGAGAGGCCAAATTTCTGACATGCTGAGGGAGAAGCAGGGAAAAGCTTGGCTTCAGAAAGAAAGTAGGTTAGGTCTAGCCATAATGTACTTTTTCATCATATGACACAGTCTCCTCCTGCTAAGGCTGGACATGGGAAGTTAAAGCACCTGATTCCAGCAAAAATCACCAGAATGTAGCATTTACTTTTCTGCATCTACCTCAGAACACCCAAATTTAGCACAGCAAGTCCTCACACCTTCAGGAGCCCATCCCAGAGCACTGCAAAGCGTCCAGCCATGAGCACAAGGACAACATGTGAGCAGCTCTCCTCTCCTCTGTGTTTGTGAAGCCCCCTCACCTGAAGCACCCCAAAAAACAGTGAAGGAAACAAGGGGGAAGGTCAAAACAAAGGACAAATACTGTAAATTTCCGAATGTGTGTTCTGTCTCTCTTAACCACAAAACTTCAGCAGAATAAAAAATGGTGGGGAAGCTGGGAGAACAAAATATGATGCCTTGGGAAAGGTCTTCCATGGCTGTTTGTTTAAATTTTGAACAGCTGATACACACTGCAGGTGAGGTCGAGAAGAAGAAAAGCTCCTAATTCCCATCAGTCACGGGACACACTCCAACCCACAAGACTCAAAAAGAAGGCCTTGGAGCTGTACAACCATTCCCAATGCCTCCCTGGCTCCCAGCTCAGCCTGTGAGGAGCTGCAGCAGTGACAAGGACCTGTGGGGGTGAGGGGGAGCTCACCTGAATCAAAGTGCTCCCCGTCGCCGTTGGCCGGGCTGGGATCCTTCTCTGGGGAGAGCTGCTGGGTCTCTCTCATGCTGGCAAGGAAGGATGCCCTGGTCTCCATGGCTCAGAGGAAGAGGCTTTGTCTTCCTAATTCATCCTGCAGCAAGGAAGACAAGCTAAAAGGAAAACAGCAACAAAAAAAAGCCATGAGTGGTTTGTTCTACCTACACCAACGCGTTCCCTCGGCTTTTCCCGATGGCTTTCATGTCATCCCATCTTGATACAGCTGGAATGAAAGATCTTGGACATCTTTTCCAGCCTGAACATTCCATGACTCTCTGATGGTGACCCTTCCATCCTGCTCTTGTCTCCAGCCTGAAGCTGGGGCTGGATGAAAACCACAACAAAGGACCTTAGTGGCAAAAATATCATAAGAGCAACAGCAAAAATAATGACAACAGAGAAGATAATAAAGTAATAAACAGCACCCAGAGGCTGCACATCTCAAAGTTCCCTCCAGCTCCCAATGCCACCAACAGAGAGAGAAGGATGAGCCCACAAGGCAGCACAACCCATGCTAAAAAAATACATCCCCCCCATCTTCCTGCCATTTCAGCCCCTGATTTCCAGCTTCCTGATGGCTAACACTGTGTGAGATGTATCTCACTCCATAAATATTCAAACTTCCAAAGGGGGAGATCTGTGATAATGAAACAGAGGAAACACTGAAGCAAAAATACTCATGAGAGAGACACTGAGGTAACTCTAGAAAGTAAAACTGAGCATGCAAAATGCAGATATCCTCATGAAATAGTGCTGGCTGCAACTGCTTATTGAATGAGGACTGACCTAAGGTAACTGCACCAGTTTTAACATGCAGGGCAACAAATACTAACTGATTTTAAATTGGGTTGTGTTAGCAGAGGAGTTTCTTCTAGAAGGAGTGACCATAGTAAATTCAAGCAGAATAAAAACACACAGAAATGAAAAACAATATGAGAAAGGGCATCCAGGCTGACCAGATCCAGCATCAGACACCAGAGTAAATGAGAACTGTATCTCCAGCCACACGAAGCCACCAGACAAGCAGCACCCCGAGATAAACCTTTAGGAGTGGATTAAAAAGAACCCCAAATTGAGCTTTTCAGTAAAACTCTGAGGGGCCGACAAATTCCGAGGTGTCGAAGGACGACTGAAAAAGAGAAACCAAGGGCTGGGGTTATGGGCACAGAGGGAACCAGCTATTCACACTAGATATGCTGAAGCAAAGACAGGCAGTAGAGAAGGTTTGTGTCCAGAATATCTGATGGGGAACTCTGGTCCTGCTTATTAGAGGAGCCTCCAAACGCTGCATGACAGAGAGGACTGTGCCGGCAGCACCGGCGCCGAATGCTCTGTAAAATGTGTGACTAAAAGTAGGAAAGAAGTTTACTGCCAGAGGCCAGGCAAAGCAGGATGTAATAAGACTGTAAAAATATATGGGATTTTTTCAACTTTTACTACTCTGGAGGCATATTCTAGAAGACTAGATATGATGGTTATAAAACAGAAAGGAGGAGAGTGTTCTGCCGTGCATTTCTCTCTCCCGGTTTTTAAGGCTGCTCCTATGGCAATTTAAAAGAAGGAATGGACGTGTGTGAGCAGTTATATTAGAAATGAAAAAGATGAGGAGCATGTCAAGTGTCTGATATCCATTAGCATTACGGTAGGACTGTCTGCTGGAGCAACCACAGCTGCAATTAAAATGTGCAAAAATCACAGGTGTTTCACAAAAAAAAATCACTGGTGGAAGCAAATTACCAAGGCAGATGATTCAAACCCCCACTGAAGGCTGTTCAGGCAAAGTTAGAGATTTTTGTTCCCCACCCCAAAGGAATCTGCTAATGAAAGAAAAAGAAAAAAAAGGATTTTAAAAAATGAAGATCATAGCCCAGCTCAGACCAATATGTTGGTCTCTTCACAAAGTGCTCAGCAGACTTTAACTACTCCACAAATATGACCCTTTTCCCAGTGCCACTACAGCACTTCATCTTTATTCTTTGTTGACATGAAACTTGCTAATGAATTAAGTGTATTATAGACTCCGAGTATTCTGAGTGCAGCTAACCTCACAACATACACATCACTCATCCCCAGTGTATATTAAGTTTCAATTAACCATGAAACCAGAAGCAATCAGTTTACTGAAAGCCAAAAAAAATCCCCTTCTCCTTTGGTAGAGAACACTTCCATAAATATCATTAATAATAAATTAGCTAAGTATCAGGACTTTACATCAGGCTTGTTAAATGTGAGAGGAGGGGAGATGCCAGCTGAAGCTAAACCTTGAGGGGATGTGGCTGTTTTAATTTTTGCCAGGACCAGACAAGGATGGAAGATAACCTGGGTCTACCAAAAAAATTCAAAGAAAGGAGAGAAACAGACAGATCAATTTAAACACAACGAATCTATCACCTTAAAGAGAGCTCAGGGGTAACAATATAAATACCAAGAAGAAACATAATCCTCTTGGCATTGTAGTTCAATCTTGTGACGCCTCTATGATGAAGATAAAACAAAGTTATGAGCTGATAAAAAGCTGAAGGTGCCCAATCAGATAACAGGGGGGGTTTTTTGGGTTGTTTTTATTTTTTTTTTCACACAGCCAAGCCCCAAATCTGCCACCAGACCCATGAGAGGGACTCAAAGCCCTGGATCATGGAATTTCCCATCAGAAATAGAAAGGGGATGGGCAAATCAACAGGAACCTGCCCAAGGTGCCTGCAACACAACTGGGACCCATCTGGGACTGGGTTTGAGCCCATTTCAATTAAAAAGGGGAAAAACAGAATCTCTGAGGCACATTCAGCAACATCATCGACATTCTTAGGTTTTTCAACTCTATTTTAATGTATTTTTGGCTTCAGCTATGGACAACTTACCGGTTTTGAATCGTCCTGTCAAGACCATCCACATCCCAAAGAAACTATTGATCTATTAGAGACCATTATTTGGCTTATTTTGGGAATAACAAATCCACCAGTTACGGTAGGAGAGCACTTCAGTATTTTCCCAACACCATGTGACAACAAGACCAAACTCTCATGCAAACACCAGCTTCAAAACAGCTCTGAGCTTTAGTGTTGCTATAACTAACTAGCAAAGAAAGCTGACACAGGGTATTAATTTTTCGCTTCTTATTAATTGCTGCTAATTAACACTTCAAACAGAGTCCCCAGCCATACTGTTAACAGCAGCACACAGGCTGGCCTGCAATCATCAACGCTACACAAGCAGCACACACCACTGTACTCCAACTCCTCTGCCAGTGTGAAACCTGCTGGAAACCAAACCCAGAACCAGGCTGCCAGCCTGGGAACAAGGTGATGGGAAACAGCACCAAAAGAGGCTCAAGGTGACACTACACCAGGCAGGAGCACAAAGGAAAAGTCTATGAAATGCATCTGAAAGAGCAGGGAGGGGGGGGAAATTCCTTGGTTTCAGATCCCTTGCTCATTGTTTCTTCACAGTGGTGGTTCAGACTGATCCGATTCTTCCCCCCACGCAGCTCCCATTCCCTTGGTATTTAATTCAGATCCAGGCTCTTTACTCACAGGCAGGAAAAGCCAGGCAATATAATAAAGAATCTCTTTTATTTCCTTCTTCCCACGGCTGTCAGTCTCAGCCCTGCCTTTATCTCCAACGTGCTGCCTTGTCATCTGTATCAATATTGGCTCTTTGTACAAGCACAGCCTTGGCTTCCTCGCACCATTTTACATTTCTCATCCCCTGTCAGCTCCATCCTGGTTTTCCTTCCTTTGGAGTAATTCTCTGTAGGGAGAGGTGCCCTACCCACACACAAATCCAGCACCCCTAGGGCTCCTCCTTAAACACTTAATTTCTGCCTCCCAGTGCACGCTTGGTTAATCAGGATTGACACAAGGAAGACAAAAAAGGTCCTGCATCCTTGAAACCTCTTGCCTGAACAGTGAACCAGGTGTGCCAATGTAATGCTGAGTCCTGAAAGGTGGAGAAATAAATTCCACTGCTTTCCCAGTGATCTGGGATTGATTCTGCCCCTCCAAAATCCAGCTCCAGATATTGATGGAGATGGTCCCACCTCTCAGCACGGTGACCCCTGAGAGGGGCAGCAGGGTCACAGAATCAGAGAATGGCCTGAGCTGGAAAGGACCCACCAGAACCATCGAAGTCCAACTCCTGGCCCTGCACAAGACCACCCCAACAATGCCACCATCAGAGAGTGTTGTCCAAACACTTCATGGTCTCTGTCAGGCTCGGAGCTGTGACCAATTCCCTGGCGAGCCCGTTCCAGTGCCCAACTATGCTCTGGGGGAAGAACATTTTCCAAACATCCAGCCTAACCCACGCCAAGACAAATCACACTCAAAGCATGACTGACTTAAGTGGTCCAAGTCAGACACCTGAAATTCAGAGGAGATGAACAACCCTCAGGGGGTTCCTGTTCTTGCACAGCGCCCGCTAATGTTTTAAATATCCAAATTTCCCAGCAGACAAGCTGAATCAGTCATAGAATGGTTTGGGTTGGCAGAGGCCATAAAGATCATCTGGTTCCAACCCTGCTGCCATGGGCAGGGACACCTTCCAGTAGATCAGGTGAAGAGAGATGCTCAGATGCCACGTGGTACTGGTCCTTTTCATGGAGCAGGATGAAAGGGATCTCATCCCTGTGGACATGACCCAGGATGCAGGGCTAGTGGCAGCCTGCCACAATATTTACATCCCTGAGCATCTGCACAATGCAGTGGAAGCTCATTCAAAAGGGCTATTGAACACATCAAGTAACAGTTTCACCTCCTAGAAAAAGGGCCTGGCTCTCCTCTCAGACAAAGTACCAGTTGGAAACCTTTCAAGGAAACTTTTCTTCCAAATTCCTGTGAGGGCTTTTTTATTATTTATTTGAGAGCTTCCCTCACCAAATGTTTTCATTTATATCAACTGACAATTTTTCTTTCATACTGAAGACCCCACAGGATTTTAATAAGGGAAATTTACTGCTTTGAACAGCTCTGTGTTGTACTCTGGGGTGGAAGAAAAAAATCCCATGTACTCTGGAGAACCAGGAATGTTCACAATATTCAAATACATAAAAAACAGCTGAATGGGGAAAGAATATAATCTGTTTTCCATGCTCTTGTTGTATTGAAGAAGGCAGCTTGGTTTAAACTGCAGGGAGGGGACATGATTTGGGCAGGAGAAGAAATCCCTTATAATGAACCTGGTGAAGAAGAGGGATACACTCTGGGAAGGGCACAGAGCTCTGCTTTTTGGAGGAGTTAGGATGCTAATCTGTCCAGAAACTGATCTTGGTAGAGTGAATCCTGCCCTGGGGTAAGGGATGGTCAGTCCAAGACCCCTTCCAGCCACTCAACAGGGCTCATCTTTCTGCTCTTGAAGTCAACATTTGTGCAGCAGCAGAAAAAAAATGAGTAAGCCTGGAGGGAAAACAGGAAAAACAGGTAAAAACAGGAAATTAGGGAACCACCAGAGCAGGGCTGGTCTGGATTGTCTATCTCAGAGAAGGACAGGAACTAAACTTCTCTGAAGACTCATGGTGGAGAAGAAGGGATTGTGCAAGGTGATTGTAGCCCCTGTAACTCAGCTGGTCCTAGTTCTCCTCTCTTCTTGCACTGGTGCCAAAAGCTTCATGCTTTTGATGCCAACAGAGACAAACCTGCTCCACAAAGCAATTTTCTCATCCTCCCCACCTGGCACGCTCCTGAGTCTGGGATACACACAGAGATAAATGGTAGTAAGATAAGATAACAGAAAGTAAAATAAACCTAATTAGAGACCCTTCACTTGTTTACAGCAAAAAAAAGCCCTGCAGTATCAAGAAAAAAAGAGAGAGAGATGACAGGCAGACACCCAGGCTTGGGTACGCATCACCCTCTTAGCTGTCCTGTGTGGAAATAAAACCTAAGGACTGAGAGATGGGCTTCATGCCAAAACCTGCCACAAACTTCTCAGAGGACTAGATGAAACCTCAAAAATTAAAGCACTTTTTCATTCAGTTTTCCTCCTCCTGAGTGAGTTGGACGTTTTATTAGCAGGGGCAAGGGGGCATTGCTGCCCCACCTGTGCTCCTGCCATTGCCCCTCTGAACCCTGGACATCCCTGCCTTCAGCACCCCACAAAGCATGTGTCCCAGGGAGAGGGAGGTCACCACATACTGATCTCTCCTGTTCCCAGCTGCTCTGTCACCCAGCAGGTGTCTGTCACCTTCTTCATGACTCAACAGGCAATTTCCATTACGTTGCCCACTTTGGTAAAGCATTTCTACCCATGCTAAGCACCCAACATACACCAACTACTTGGAAATATGGCATATTTAAATTTGGGCATCTTCCAAAGCTCCCAGCTGAAGCAGGGCCACGAAGAAGATTGGGACAATATCCTTGATGCCCTTTATAACAGGAAAAAGAACTACAAGGAAGAAGCACAGCAACAGTCATGTGCAATGTGTCTTCTCCCACCTCTGTGTTTGAAACCTTTGAGATGGGTAACTTGAAGACACAGAGCTGCTTTACCATCCTGAGACACCTCATCCTGTTAGGCAAAATCACAGAACAGCGTGGCCTGGGCTGGAAAGGACCTCAAAGATCACCGAGTTCCAAGCCCCACCCTGTGATGCTCATCACCTGGAAACACCAGCCACAGGGACAAAATTCATCACTCAGACCCCCTGAGTGGGACCAATCAGCCCAGCTACAGAAGTCACACAGCAGGGAACACAAAACACTGTTTTCACAGACTTAATTTAGAGCCCAATTCAGAAGTCCCTCATCAACCAAACTCCCATTGTCCAGAGCAATCAGTTCTGCCTTCTGTGGCTTTGCAGCAGGCAGAGCAGTTCTCAAAAAAAATGAAAATACAAGATGCAAACCAGAATCCAGGAAACATCTGCCATCTGATTCCAACACTTTTTAGGAAGAAAAATGACATTTTAGATCTTGGCACTGTTTGGTTCATTTAAACAGCACAGCTGATCAGCACTTGGGCTTAGTCCTGCACACACTTACACCCCTGTCAGTGCTTTACATCCAGAAGCAGCTTCACTGACTGGCAGGATCTGCCAGAAAAAGAAAAATTTTCAAAAGATCCAGCCCTCACAACCATCTCCAGCCACCTCACAGCACAAGAGCAGGAAGAGGAGGAGCCTTCCCTTCGCCAAGCACATGTGAGGGCAGCCAGCAGAGCCCTGCCAAGGTCTATCCAGAACCAAATTGCACCAGACATTTTAACTCACAGAGTCCTGCAAGTCACATTTACAGGGCTAATGCCACCCAATTTCTCCACGGTAAAACAAATTGGATTGCCTGTCATGTGTACGTCAGAACTGCTACAAAACATCCAGGCTTAATGCCTCCCCACCATCCCAACAAAGCATCTTGGAGCCTGATCTTACACGTGCACTGAGCTCCCACACTCAAAACATCTTCCAAGAACCAGTTAATTTTTGTATTTGCTGAACTTTCTTTAAAGATGTATTTTTGATGCACTTAGGAGAGCCATGGCTTTCTACCCAAAAGTCTCCACAAGGCACTTCTGACCCTTTAGACTTGAAGGATCCTCAGCCTGTGGTTGTTCTGTCTGATCTCTTACACAGCAGGGGCAGGCAGAATGTCACCTCCTGCATTTCAGGAGGGAATTCCACTTCCTTGCCAAGCAAATAAATGCAAGACTTTCTAATTAACTTCTACTCAAACTGGGTCTCAGAACTTTACCCAAGAAAAGATGGTTCCTTTGCACAAGCCACCCAGTGATGCTAGGAGTATTAGTCATGAAAGCAGGAATTGGGAGTAAAAATAGCAAGGATTCTGCACATACTTTTTTTTTAAGCCTCACACCTACTCAGAAATGATCTCTGGGTCAGCTGTCAAGAACTGCTCGGTTTTGGGCTTTTTTTCTTTCTTCTTATTACTATTTTATTTTAGATCAACACTTCTGATTCATAAAAATGGGAGTAGCTGTGAACACATCTTCCAAACCAGCCTTCACAAGAATGCTTTGTTGATGTCTTACAAAAGGCCAATCTCAAAATAAACTTTTTCAGGAGTTTTTTAAATGTCAGTGGAGAAGTCTCTGCTCTCATTTCTGCATTGCCTTATTTTGCAACCACTGTAGGAGCCATACCCCAAGGCACAGAAAATAAAGGAAAGAGAAATCTTTTGGCAAAAAAAAAAAAAAACACCAGGATGGATTTGACAGGTTTCATCAGGGTTTGTCATGCAAAGATCAACAGTTTCAAATGATGAGTTTTAAATATTGACAAGGTACCATCAGCTACTCTAATCCTAAAAAATAACCCTGCTCCCAGGGACCAGATGCTACAATGACAGAACAAACTCATATTTGCAGGTGGCATCACTATTATCAACAGCATTTCATTTTCAGCACTGAGGACCCTGCTGCACCAGCTGATGGACTCTGCATCAATATTCATAGTAATAAAATACTTCTGACACCTTCAGGTCATCTGAAACATGGACCCTGTGCTCACCACATTAACTTTTTTTCTGTGAACCCTCATGAACACAACTCTGGCTCCTCTGCTTCAAGTTTTGGCTATGTGTCACAAGTTTTGAAGTCTTCCAGAACACCTTTACTTTATCACTGGGACGCAGTCAGGGCCAAGCCACCTCCTTCAACCATCACCATCCTTGTAAACCTCCTCAGATGCTCTGCATGCCTCTGCTTACCCCACACCAACATGAATTTAACCAGTGAAACACCCCTGAAGACTCACAGAAACACAGAATGGTTGGGGTTGGGAGGACCTTAAAGATCATCTCATTCCAAGCCCCTGCCATGGGCAGGGACACCTCCCACTATCCAGGTTACACCAGAGTCCCATCCAACCTTGCCTTGGACACTTCCAGGGATCCAGGGCCTCACCACCCTCACAGCCAAGAATTTCTCCCCAAGATCTGCTGCAGAAACAAGGTGGCACCTTCTCTACCATGTCCTGTCTTTCAGTAAGGTTAACATCACATCCCCTCACTCATCTCAGACCAGCATCCCACGGCTCTGAAAGGCCAGGAACAGTGACCCAAAACACACCAGCTCAGCACAGCACAAGCCAGGAGTGGGGGGAAAGCATCTCCAGCCTAAAGTGTTGGCAGTTGTGGTGTTTACCCTATTTCTAGTAACACTTCCATGAAGTTTTAATGAATGTTTCATTAAAACATCAACTGTCTGTCCAGCCAGTCAATTATCACTCATAATCACAGCTATATAACTGTATACTGTCTTCTACAGATGTTCTTACATCTGTGCAAAACACACTCTCCACCTCTGCCACATGCAACATCTGTTGAATATTTGCAAACGTTTTCTCAATATAGAACTGAAATTACACTGTCTTGCTTATACTGTATTTACTGTCCCACTACCCTGTGCACCCCTTAAAAATCATTAAAAAGGTATTTCCTTGCTGTGTACAAGGTACCAATCTCTCGACAGCTCTTTGCTGCACTTATTTAAATGGATTTTAGATTTTCACTTAGTAACAGATTACACCAAGCCTCCATCTTATCTCAGGAGTTATTAGGACCTAATCCTTTATAAGCACTGAAGTTATTAGACTTGTGAGGATATTTTCATAAATAATCTGTTGGAGAGAGGGAAAAAAAAAAAAGAGGAGGAAAAAAGCCACTTGCATCCCTGCTCACCCAGGCAACAGCCCCAACCCCGGAGGAAGAACCTGCCCCACCTGTTCTTACTTTGCCAGCAGCAAAGGAAATCAAATTTGTTTTCACCTAAAGGCTTCTAGAGAGGGAAAACAAATTGCACTAAATCCTGGCCAGCACCCTTCTCTGCTACTGCAGGAAGAAACTCCTTGGAGAAGGTTTGCCCCACATTCAGAGGGATCTCCAGAGACCTTTCCAAATCCCTTCCATCTCCACATCCCATCACAGAAGCAGGCAAAGCTGCTTCTCTGCTCAGACACAAGGTCACACTCGGCTACCACACTTTCTCCCCCAGAGCACCAGGGGCACAAACTGGTTTTGGAAGCTGTCCTGTCCAAGGGACAAACCTGGGGATGGGGAGATGCATGGGGAGGCAGAGAGGGAAGATACCTTCCCCTTCTGCAACGGCTCCATCCCTTCCAACCCCAAAGGAAACCCCACTGGCACCTCTTGGATTTTGCCACCCAAATCCCACTACAGTTTCAGAACTGCCTTCCAAGCCTCTCTGCTTATAATTAAAGCCATTTTCTGCTATTTTGGTAAGAAATCACAATTTCACCCCCATCTTCTCCTCCGCCTCCCTCCCCACCACCATAGCCTGCAATGCCAGTTTGCTGGATCCCCGAGCCAGCCTGGTCCTGGCAGGGCTGGGGAAAGGAGGGGGAAATGGGTGGGTGGGTGGATCAGAGCCCTTTTGGAATGGGAAACCTCGCCCTGCACCACAAGGTGTGCAAACAGCATCTCCAACCGTTCCTGCTAAATAAAACCACGGCGAGGTTCTGGGGAGCATCTCCAAGAGGCACAGAAATGAGCAGCAGATCAGCTCTTCAGCCACTCCTGGCTTCTCCCTGGCTCCTCCATCCACGCCCAGGCACTGACAGCCTGCGATGCCGGAGCATCCCATCACCTCCCACACCTCCGAACACAGATGCTCCGAAGTTAACATCCTACAACCACGGCTGAAACAACCCCAGAGCAGCAGCACCGAAGTGCTCCCTGCACAGTACCGGGGAAGTTCTCCCTGCCTCTGAGGCAGCCTCACTCCTCCACTCCCCCGGAAAATACATTTGGAAAAGGCGGCCGGGAAGGGCACAAACAACTCCCTGAGAACTCTCTGCGAACTCCTTCTCCTGCTTTGCAAAGGCTGCGATTCCCCTCCGCCACCCCTGGGGGTTTTCAGGGTCTCTCTGCAAAAGAGATGCAGCTCGCACTGCCCAAGTCACTTGTCTGCTGCCCGAATTTCCGCGTGGAGCAATTCCAGAGTGTTTCTGCCAAAGAAAAACATGCAAAAAACCAACAACCCACCCCACACATCCCCAGCTGACTGCACCCAGGAAGGTTTGACAGCTCCGACAGGACATCTCATCCCACGACACGTCTACTGCTAATGCAAAATAAATCAGCGCTCTGTCTCCCGGCGCATTTTCTTTTTTCTTCTTTTTTCTTCTCATGGCACGCCTGCGATTTTGGCATTCAAAGGCAAATCGGCCGCGGTTCCAACTTCACACGTCCCTTCCCAGCACACACAAATGTCCCGGTACCTTTCCCACCGCCGGGTCCTGCGGGGGGAGGACCCCGAATTGGGATCGCATCCTCATCCCTCCGCACCGAATTCACCAGCGCACCTCGCCGAGCAGCAAAAGAGAGTTGAACCAAACGCGTGGCACCACGCCTTCCCTCTTTTTTTCCTCTCAAAATATTTATTTGCAGTTTTTTGAAGACACCTTAACCCGCCATGTTGAGCAAGCTTTATAAATATTCATTTACCGCAGTTCGGGAGCGCTACGGGAAAATATGTCTAGATCAGGACTGCACATTTTGGCACAGCTGATTGCTTTCTTCTCTTCTCTTTTTTCCCCCTTCCCTCTCGCCTCCTGCAGCAGCTTTCCCCCCCACCCCGTCCTTTTACCCCCCCAGATTCAGAAGGAACCCACCCGCACACCCAAAATAACTCTTTCCGAGAGATGTGCATCAGCCTTGTAAATCTGAAAGAAGGTCGCACGAGCGCTTGGCAGGAAAGCAGAAAAACGATAGATATAACTTTAAAAAAATGTTCCAAAAATAAATAAGGAAAAGGAAGATGGGGAAAAGGGAGTAAGAGAAAAGAGAGGGGGGAAAAAGGAAGGGAAAAAGGCAAAAAAAGAGGGAAAGGGAGGGGGGGAAAAAAGAGAGGAGAGGAAGGAGATGAGAGCATCTAAAATGAGATGTGTCGAGGCAAAAAGAAAGCCCCGCACGCCTGCGATGCATCCGAGCGGCAGCGCGGAGCCTCCCGGCCCGCGGGGCGCAGCCGGGGAGCGGCAGCCGCGCTCCGAGCGCCGGTCCCGGCCGGGGGCTCAGCCCCGGCACGCCAGCACTTCCAGCAACTCCACCGCGCTCACCCTCTGCAAAACGGGGGAGGAAAAACATCCACACCCACCTCTCACGCTTTGAAAAAAAAAAAAAAAAAAGAAAAAAAAAATATTTTTTTAGTACATCTTGGACAGGGGAAAGCGACTCTCTCCACCCAAGCGCTGCCAAACCCGATAAATAAAAGAAAGGGAAATGCCAGCCGGGAGGGCTTGGGAGAGGTGGCTGCCGGGCGCGGTGCCTTACCTGTGCGAGTTTGGCTTATTTTGGGGTGTTTTCCCTTTTTTCCGCCCCCGCGGAGCGGTGCGCGGTGCTGCGCGGAGCGGAGCCCACCCGTGCCTTGCCCGCACCCGCGGCAGACTCATTCCAATATGGCATCCGCGCAGTGCGCATGCCTGCCGCTCTTTTTAGGGCTTTTTTTTTTTCTTTCTTTCTTGCCTTTTTTTTTTTTTTTTTTAATATTTAGCAGCCAACCCCTTCGGTGACCTTTTTCGGCAGTTACAAGAAAGGGGATTTAAAAAAAAAAAAAAAAAAAAAAGGAAAAAAATCCCGTTAGAACAATCACGCGCGCATCCCAACCCACACCGCCCCGGCTGCGCCGCGCTGCGCGCCCGCGGTGCCCCCGCGCCTTGAGCCGCGCCTCCGCCGGGGATTCGGGCTCAGCGGGCGAGGGCAGGGATGGGATCCAGGCGTGGAAGTGATGCCGCGGTTCGGCCGCGCTCCGCGGCGCGGGGCAGCGCGCAGCGGCATCCCGGGCTGGCCGCCCGCGCGTTAAATGCCATCAAACACCGAGCCTTCAACAGCGGAGCGCTGCCGCCCGCCTTGCCCTCCCCACCGCTCCCCGCAACCTTGTATTTCGCTTTCCCTCCTCATTTCGTGTCGCCAAGAAACTTCCAGGGAGGGAGATGGGGGGAGAAGATGGGGGAAAGAGAGGAAGCAAAAAATGCGGCGCATCCCTCAGCCTGCCCGTTCCCTCCGCTCCGCCGGGCTCCGGCATTACCTGTTTATTCCCTGTTGCAGAAAAGAAATAAAATATATCGAGAAAAGCCGGCGAAGGCACAAGGCAGGATGTAAAATCAACTGGTGGGCACCCTCCGCCCTCCCGGCGCGCAGGGACACGCACAACTTTCCCTCCTTTGCTCCTCAGGTTATCGCATATGGTGGTTTTTTGGTTTTTTTTTTTTTTTCCTTTCGGGTTATTTGATGGTTTTTCCTTTCTTTGGCGAGTGCGGGGGACTCGCGGCGGATCGCGCTGCACGCCGGTGTGCGCGGCTGTGCTGCTGCGGGGGTGTTCGCACGTACAGCCACACTGCGGGATTTTTCAGATCGCATAGATATTCTGTTCTCCCCTCTCGAGAAAATCAGCCCCGCTGCAGGACTGGGAAATCATGCCAGGCACCACTGCCCGTGCCCCCCGCCTGGCTGGTCCTGCTCTCGGGAGGGTCAGAAAAATCCCCTGGGGTAAGAGGGAAGAGGATAAACCCCCATTCTGCAGCCGGGATTTCTCGGGATGCTCCCACCGCCCGCAGATCCCAGAGCTTCCCCTACCCTGGTTTGCACAGCAGCGGGGCTGGGGGTGAATTTTGGAGGGTTTTCGCTCCCCTCTCCTCTTGCAGCCCTGCTCGGGGACTGCGTAAAACATCTTTCATGGGGATTTTCGGAGCCCCAGCTCCCATCTCCCTGCAGGCACGCTTGGTACGATTGCGGATTCAAGTGGATGCTTTTGGAGCATCCTCCGAGGTGGGGGTTGGTGCAGGGCACACATATTCAACAGGTCTGGAGGAGAGCAGAGGGAAGGGACATCCCCGTTTTGAGGCAGCAGCGAGCCCTCGGCTTTGTCCTTTCCACAAATTTCTGTTGGAATTAACGCCAAACGCTGCTGCGTCCATCCCCACGCCTGGGCTGCCAATTTCTGTCACCCCTCGTGCTCAGGTGCAAGTGCTGTCTCCACTTGCCTTTCTCTGATCATTCCCAAGCCGAGGTTTGAGGTTTCCAGCTTGATTTTGCGAGCATTCCTTCTTGCAGGAGCAGGGAGGGTGATCTCACACCTGGGGAAGTCCTGATTTCCCACTGGTGACCCCAGCTCTTCTCTGCCCCATTGCAAACACCAGCACCCTTTTCACTGGTTCTTGCTGGGGATTCACCACTGAACCTCCCAAATCCCTTTCTCTTCCGCTCTCTCCAATCCCTTTCTCTTCCACCAGCATCTCATGGATTTCATGCAAGAAGACAAGCAAGGAGTGGAATAAAGATGAAGAAATATTTTGATTCTGGAATACATTTGAGACGATAGTGAAGACTGGAAAAAAAGAGCAAACATTGCAGACAGTGTTTCTTCACCACAATCCATGTTCTTGCCATTCACACTCTCAGAGGCCATGGGCACGGGCTCAGCCTCTCCTGTTCCAGCAGATTTCCTGGAAAACATACAAACCAGGCAGTTCCTATTTTCAGGCTTTTGACTGGATGGGATTTCAAAACAGCAAGGGAACACTGTCAGAACTTCAAATTAAGACCAGAAACCCAACTAGATGCCAGGAGAACACTGAAGTCCTGTTTATCTAGTTGATTGTGGAAGTGAGTGACATTTTCAGCACGGTGACATTTCAAATTCTCAACATACTTTTTGCAAGGAACACGCTCTGCAAATACCATATCTGTGTCCTCTCTCCTTTTAATCTTCTCTGAATTAGGTTACACTGAGATTCCTCTGGCTGCAGCCTCTCTTCATCTAAAGCTGGTGGCATCACCCAGTTTAGGGACAGACACAGCCACAGTGGCTCTCACAGCACTTCAGGTGCTTCTCCCTCTCCTTTCCTTTAACACCAGATGCCTTTGTGCTCTATTTCCATTTAGCCTAAGAGGTCTTCTCAGAAGTTTTGGTTCCACTGTCTTCTCTGGAGCTGCTTCTTCCCTTTTCACCTTGATTTTCTCTGTCCTGGAGCCTTTTAATTTTATTTAGAGACTATTTCTGAAGCACTGACACCTCAATTGGCCCTGTATGGAGAGATGTGGAAGAAAGCCTTCTACGAGTTTGTGATCTAAATTAGGTCTGTGGATGGTATCCAAAGAGGTGGTTTGAAAAAAAAACCTAATAGTAATTAAAGCTGAGGAACAACATTCCTTTGGAATTTTTCGAAGTGGCTGCTACAACAAAGCTCTCAGATAAGAATGAAAAGTGCAGATTTATATCAGGTCTGAGCTGGAGATGACTCTAACAGCTCCCATTGGCAGCTAAGACTTTGCATCTTGCTCATTCTGAGAGTACAAATTGGTTTAGTGGACATGAACTCCAATAATTGCTGAGAGATTTCATTTTAGTACTACCTTTGAGACCATCATTGGGAAAAAAAAGGAAAGTGCTTTGAGAAATACTGAATTGTGCCAATGTAGTATCCCGAGGTGTAAAATGGATTTAAGCCCTGGCAGAAACCCACACTGAGATCAGCTCCAGTTCCAGATTCAGTGACACTGAATGTATTCAGATACATCAGGGATGTATCTTCCACTGATCTAAAGCAACTCCATTAATTTCCCTGCTGTCCATGCTCCTTTGTACTCCATTTGTTGGCAACCATGACACCTGGTCTTGTATTTCAAATTGGGAACAGAAGTTTCACGTCTGAATTTTGCTGTTGTTTTTAACTAAAGCACTTTTGTGCAAGTAGCACTGATAAAAAAGGATTTACCTGAGTACCAAGCACCCAAGTTGTAGTGAGCATTCATCTGCTGTTGCCTCTGATGATCACTCTCAAAGGATGTAAGTGTTCACATTCCAAATTTCCCATAGCTGGACACTGAAAGAAAACTGCCCAACCCAGTGAAATTCAGGCAGTCCCATTACTTTAGATCAGATATTAGAACTTCCTGATCTGCAGGATAAGATTACTAAGACACAAAAAATTACCCATTTTCCAGGCTGTTGCCTTCAACAGGTTCATGTTGTTGGAGGATAGATGGAGATGTTAAAAGATCCCCTACATAAGGAGGCACAAGCACACACACACAAACAGAGATGTTATGGCATTAACTGTCCTGATTTTTCTCTTTTCTCCTGGCTTGGGAAGTTAAGTGCTCTGGGGGACATTATGGGATTTTTAGGTGGTTGTGTATTTGACTATCCATTTCTGCCCCAAATTTAAGCAGGGGCCTGAAGGACTCAGAGCATCCCGCAAGCTTCACATGGTGCTGAGATGACATTTGTGTTCAAAAATGAGTAAATGGCATTAGCTTTGCAGACAGAGCAAATGGGGGGATCTGAGCCAACTTTTCTACAGGTAAAATGGAAAAGCCCAGGCTCTGGAGCTTAATCTGTAACAAACACTATGAAACTGGGCAGATTTCCTTGGTGGCAGCCAGGTTTCCTTTTAACCCAAAGAATGTGGCTATCTCCACTTTTGGAGGTATTTGGGCTGCTGACACCAAGCTGCCCAGCACTGGAAAAGGGGCAGGGCTGTGCAGCTGGCACTGGGGAATGATTTGGGGCTGGTTAACAGTGTCCAGCCTGAGTGAGCTGAAGGATGGAGAGTGTCGAACAGGAGCTTCGTGTCAGAGAGGAGAGACAGGACATCGCCTGCGGCCACCTCCACAGTCAAGTTCCTGTTAGTTCCTCTGCCATACTCATCCCCTGGGACTGCTCCTGGGTTCACAGTGAAGCTTTTCTGCATTTTCCCTCTCCACTCAACAAACTGTGGCCTTCAGCTTCCAAGATTTCACCCCACCTTACCACAATCTTTACAGGAGGTAAAGCCACCATCGTGTTATTTCATGACGGCCCCTGGGCCAGGGCTTTCACTTCTACTTTTGTCTTCTTTTTATCCATCAACCCGCATTGAGAGAGAAGTTGGTCCCTGGGAGGTGGCATTAGGATGCTGAAAGACTTGTTTCACAGTGCCATCTCCTGGAGATCATGTTTAGGCTGAATTTCTCTGATACCTTTTTTTTCTCCGTGTCTCCGAGCTTTAAAGGCATGTGTTTAAGGCATGATCTAAAGAGATTAGCATAAGTGAATTTAGTCCAAAATTTAAACTCCCTCTTTATGCTTCACAGTAAAAGTCCTGCCTCTTGAATGCTGTGAACAGCAAAGAAATTGCTGGCTTGGGACTCATGAAATATTCATTGGGTTATGGTCTCACAGGCTTTGCACCTCTTGGCAGCACCAGCCCTGTGTGCAGTGATTGCAGAGGCAAAACTCCCCCTGGAGAGGTGAAAGGTCCCTTGGTGTAGCCCTTCTCCTGCAGGAACTCAAGAAATACCAGGGAAAAGGGATCATCACCTCTCAAATGGGAGGTCTCAGGGCCTCCAGCAGCAGCTGCCCTGCACGCCCTGCCCCGGACACAAACCCCATGTGGAGACCCACACACCAACTCCATAGCCCAAAGCACAATTTTACCCAACTTTATTTATTTTTATTGCCTGTTGATTTGAAATCGCTGTGTGGATGTTGTGGCTATTTGGCAGAGGGGCAATAACTGGCTTTAATATTAACTGGAAAATCTGAGCCAGTACCTCATGCCTGCAGCTCAGGAATGCCCAGAAAGCGTGGTCTCTGTGCTAAACAATAGCTCTCCCACCTTAGCAGTAAGTGAGGAGGAAGCACATGTTACACCCAATAAATCACTGAGCTGAGGTTCAATACTGAGGCTCACAGCTATGAGCCTTATTGATCGTGCCAGCACTACAGGAGAGAGCCACTCTCATATCAAAAACTTGATCATTTCTACCATTTACCAACAGCTTCTTTATTTATTTCAAGTATTTACAGGCTTTGCCTTGGCAGGAAAACTCCTGGTTTTTAGCCTCCATGAGCTGCTGTTGGGAAGGGACGCTGGGGAAACTGAGGCAGGAGGAGCTGAGCTCTCACACACAGGTATGCAGTCCCAGGGAAAGGCTGTGACAATGGAGGCAGATTTAGACTTCAGATGCAGCACTGTGGTTAAAACTTTCACTTAACAGGGGTGTTTCTGCCAAGCTCTGTGGTGTCAAACAAGTAAATTCTCCATTTCCCTCCTGTTTCATACAGGAATATCTGTAATGGCAGAACAAAACCGAAATCTCTGGCTGACAAGGATGACCAGGAGCTCACATTTTATTAAAGTGTAAATTATACATCACATCTGCATTTCTCGTCATTGCTGCACGTGGAGTGAATTCTGTATCACAGTCTGCAAAGTATTGAGTTGGTCTGGCTGTCTCAGTGCCCTGGTGGGCTCAAAACCCAGCTCAGGCATTTCCATGGTTTTGGTAGCTAATAGGATTTAGGAGCTGGTCACCTGTGAGCAGTAATGCCCTGGCACATTCCCACAACAGCCCAAAAGCCCATCCACAACACAGTTCATGCCCAAAACTTCTCTGGCAAACATCTCACTGTGCAACAAAACCTAATCTTGCAATTACCCATTTAACCTTCCCCTCCCACCTTCCAGCCCCGCTCAGCACCACCCCCAAATTCACAGCAAGGTATTGAAAGGTCATACCAGTACTTTGAGGGATTTTTTTTGCAGTACTAAGATGAAAATGATGCATTCAGAAATGTCTCTCTGAAGCTGACTGTGAAGAAGGCCTGTGCGTGGCTTTTGCTCTTTTAATGGCTCCTTCTGTATTAAGGAGGAAGATTAAGAACAAAATGCCACTAATTGCACATAAAGGCCCCAGCTTCCACAACAGAGCAACTGTACATTGTATTCAGCTTAATCTCCATCTGCCCCTAAGAGCATAATTGATTTTTTATTTTAATTTGAAGAGACTGACACTTCTACTCCTTCATTGCCAGGTTGCTGAGCACATTTAATAAGGATGCATATGAGTGGAGGAGCCTACAGGATGCCATTAAAGGTAATAGGTAACATATTTAAGGTCATAATGAGCTCAGGACTGAGTATCTCAGTCAGGGATCAGGAGGGAAGGTGGATAAACACTTTTCTTACTAGAACTCTGCTGAGCAAGGCAGGGCTGTGGGCTTATAAGGAAAGAGGGAAACAGAGGAGTTTTTTCATGAAGTGAATTTTCTGATCTCATTTCAGACCATGTCCCCTTGGTAGTTCATGTCCTGCCTGCAGGTGACAATGGTTTTACCCTAGACTGGCTGACCCCTGACAAGTGGCAGCCTCTGTGCCTCAGTTTCCCCATCCCTAAAACGAAAAGAGGAGTGATGCCCTGGTTTTATAAACTGCTTGAAGAACTCACTGCTGAAAAATGTCATTTTCTGTACCTTTTAAGTATCCTGTACTTTGTCTGTAGAAAGGAAGCACTGTAGAGATGGGAGACTGAAATCTAGGCAAATTAAAAGCAAAGTCCATGAAAATATTTAATAATTTTAATCCCTCTTTGATTTTCTATTGCAAAAAATAGGTTTTAGGTATGTAGGGAGATTTTTAAGGAACTCAAAAAGCTGCAAGCAGCTTTGGATGTTACTCCAGGATCAAGTCAGTTCCTCAAAGTCCTTACTTTTATTATGACATTGATACCCTTTTCCCAACCTTTATACCCTCAATAAGTCTGCCCAGGACATGTCTGGTTACCTTCAGGCACCCCCAGGCTTGTAGGAGCCTTGGGAAGATTTGATCCTGGGGCAGCATCTGCTCTGTTTGACATTCACACTGCTCTGAAACCCTCCAGACAGACTCAGCACCCACATCTGTCACAAACTTGCAGCCAAACCCCCCAAAAAATTCAAGCTTGGAAAAATATTGTAGCTGCTGCCACACACAGAGAGGGTGACAATCTACAGCATCCATCCTGTCTGCTCAGAAATTCCTGTTAAGGGGGTGAGATAGAGCTTCAGCCCCCAAACCCAGGACTCTTTCCTGAGTATCCCATCAGTTAAAAGTGACTTGGGTTTTGCTGGATCCCAGGGGGCACAATAAAGGCTGTGCTGTTTCATAGCTCACACACAGGAAGGATCCTGGATTTTGGCTGTGTGCAGACACCCTCACACAGAGCCCACAGTGCCAGGAGAAGAACGTGCCCTCAGGCACCAGGGGTGTCATCTGAGTCAACCACTCTGATTTATGTGGTGGAACTGATCTGAAACCCTAAAACACGGCGTGGGGCATGCTCAGCTGGAGCTGGTGGCACTTAATGAGACAGAGATTTTGTGCAATTCAACCTAATTGCTGATTCCCTTTTGATTTTATAAACTGGCACTGCTGGAGGCCAGGATTTACAGTCTGGACAGGAGTCTTTTCCAGTGGGCATCTCTGGACATCTCTGGACATCGTTTTTTTCCTAACATTCATGCCAGGCCTATTTTTCTGCGGGTTCAGCTATAATGTGAACAAAACCCTACTTTCCCAGCTTGTTCCTGTCACACACCATAAATATTAATCTTCTTCCAGGTTGTCTTTTGGATGGAACCAAGTCATTCCCTGTGAGATGAAACCTGGGTGCCTTCAGGGGTCACTTGAAGGATTTCCCTTTGTACACAGTGAGACTGAGGATGAGTTTACCTTCCTCAGTCCTGCATGGCTTCCCAACCCTATCCCAACAACAACCCTCAGGAGATTCTGCCACGTTCCCAAGGGAGGGATGTGCTGCATCAGTGCCACCCTCATGGGCTGTATTTTCAGTCTTTTTGTTCTCCAAATTACCTCTTTTCTTAGGGACAGAGAGATGCCTCATTAATCCCAGAAGAGACCAAGGTGGACATGGCCAGTGGCCTTGGGAAGAGGCCAGCCATGAGCTGGATGGACAAGACTTGTCCTGGAGGCTGGAGATGTGCCCTTACAGCAAACAACCCTTGCAGGGTGGATTCAGGTAACATTTCACCAGCACTGGACAGGATTTTCAGCATCTTCACTGGGGAAGGTGTGCTTCCAACAGCTAAAACATTTTAACATGAAAAAATTCTTCTCCTTCCTTGCCTTTTTCATCACCTCTCATTATAAATGTGAGGTATAAATGTAAAAGCTTCTTGGCATGGTGTTGAGAAAAGAATAGGTTTTAGTACTCTGAAAAAAGTTTTTGTCTAAAGGAACGGAGCTCTTTAAACAGGAAAATCACATTTTTGTTTGCTTGGCACAAACAGCTGCTGCTTTCTTGCTCACACCTACAATTTCATCATGTAAAATGAGAGAAGGCTTTACACTGACAAATCTTCTTAGTCCTAATCTCAATGTCCTTTAAATTGCCTCCTTACAAACAAAAGGATGTTGCACAGTCCTGTCAAGAGGAAATGCTTGCTGACAAGCATTGGATTTAAAGTACTGTTTAGGTAAACAAATCATGATTGCAGTCGATTAATTGATTATGTTACTGTCTATGAAATATCCTATTTATCCAAGATGCACAAAGGCAGCTCATTAGCTATTAGCATAAACAAAGAGTGAAAAGTAGGGGCAAAGGCAAAAGGGGACTTTGGAAGGGATACCAACAAGACAGGGCCAGGGAGAATGATTTCTGTTTGAACAGCAATGTCAGGCATGAAAGTCCATGTGAAAATGCTTTCTTAAACTGGCCAGTGCAGTGTCCCTGTCACATATTTGGAATACCTCAATGGATGTACCCAAGACTGCATTCTGAAAGATGGAATTGGGTTTTTTTCCTGTGGAAATGTCAGTATTTGGGGGATATTTCCATGCTCTGTCCCTGGAAGTGTTCAAGGCCAGGTTGGATAGTGCTCTAAGCAACCTGGTCCAGGGAAAAGAGTCCTTACCCATGGCAGGGGGTTGGAATGAGGGGAGCTTTGAGATCCCTTCCAACCCAAACCATTCTGTGGCTCTGTGACTTTTATGTTCCTCTATTCCTATGCAATGGCTTGTGCCCAGCCCAGTGGTGGGATGGGACCAGAGAGAAATGTGCATGGAGACTGACCCAGATCCTGTCAATGTGACAGCACAGGGCACAGAATTCACATTCCTCCTCTGCTGAGTACCAACAGGTGTCGAGGTCGGAAAGGACTTTGATTTTCCTCATGAAATGTATTAAAATGCATTTGATTTTCAGCTCAGCTTTTCAAAACCTGGGGCCAGGAGAAGCTTTTTGGACAGGAATGGGACTGCACTTCCTGGCAGAACAGGCTCCAAAGGCTTTTCCCCAGCTTTGCCATAGAAAAAAGGCAGAAAACTCAGCATGCAAAGTCATTGAAAGGCATTTGCACAGCAAAGGCAGCACTTTCAAAGGAGACCAAGAAAACTCAGACCCGGTAGGAGAGGGTCAACATTTCCTTTGGACTGCTTGGAAAATCCTCCCTGTGTGTGCTCAGAGAGGTGGCCCTTGTGGGGGCAAACCACGCAATCACAGAGAAATATCCCCAAAACGATTAGTGCCAGCGCTGGCAGGTTGGAGGCACAGAAAGGTGACTTCCCCACGTGACTGGTCACAGTCCAAGGATCCATCATTAGGCCGTTCTGCCTCCCCATTTTTCATCTCACCAGGTAGTTTTAATGCTAATCTGCTTAACTGCCTTTTTATAGCTGGTAGCTCGAGGCTGGTTGAGTTAAGAAACCTTTACAGCTGTACAGTCGTTTACAGGGCTGCTTTAAGACGTGGCATATATTATGTATGAAGCTTTATAACAACCATCCATATCAGAGCTGATGGAGAACATGAAAGCAATACAGCTCCGCTCCTTCCTGCAGCACTTTGTTACAGGTGACAAGAGATAGGAGATCCAAAGGCTCAGTAAAACCAGGAGCAGGAAATTATTTTCCTAAGAGACTTCTAAAGGATTTAATGATAAATAAGACTTTTAGAGGCACAGTGAAACAAAGGGCTGCTTTAATTAAAAAGAAATCTGATCCCATGAAATGTTGAAGGTTGTGTTCATCTGTCTGAGCTAGGAGATATTGAGATAAGTGCTTCTGAAGTAATAATCCCCTTTGTAATTGGGGGGAGAAATCACTGCAGGGACGTGGAAAAGAAATTCATCTCCCTCCAGGGTAAGTAGCAAATATTTTATCTATGCTTGAGACTTTCAAACTTCCACGTTTGAGTATTAACTATGATCTGTCTCAATAAAGGAAAACCAGTTTCCAGGCCCAAAGCAGCCTGTGAGACACCTTGGTCTGGACCTTTGGGTGAGAAGAGTCCCAAATCCAACCCAAAGCCAAGAAGAAACCCTGGTCTCACAGATTCCAGCAGGGAGCAGAGATCCCCTATAGGATAACTACTTGCATTACAAAATTTTGCAGGTACTTATGAGGTTTGCTCCCCTGGAGCTACACTGTTTTGAACTTCTTTGACTTAAACCCTGCATGAATGTGGAAACTGGGAAGATTTTTCCTTCCAGAGTACGAATCAGAGTCTGCAAACTGTATTAAATTCACTGTCACTGTAATCCTTCCCAAAGCAGACAGAAGTTTAAATCATCCTCCCCCCTATCCCAAAACAAAGCTCTCAGCTCCCATCTCCATTTCAAGGCTAATTATAAATAGAAAGTCTTGCTCCTCCTGGAGTTTAATCAGTTTTGCTTTCATGCCAAAGACAAGCACAAAAGTTGGATTTCATTCTTAGTGATTTTGGCCTTTTTCATTCTGGAGAGCTCAAGAGCCAGCTCCTGTAAATAATACCACTTTCTAGCACTAAATACTTCTCATTTACACCCACAGAGCACCTGGGCCAGCTTTTCCAAGAAATCCAATTGCATTCTCCCTCCTCACCGTGGCAGAGAATAAACAAACGTGTATAAAGGCATTATAAGAAGTTCATGAGAAAGACACACGGTGTAATGAGACCAAATGAAAATATATGTAATGAAAGCTTGGAGAAAAAGCATTCTCACACTGGCTACCAAGAGCTAATGTCCACTTGAAGTGGTATCAAGAGCTGGAGCAATTGAAAGATAATAAGGAGAAAATGAGTAATGAATCAATTTTATTGTGTGCCGTTGAGCAGTCCTCGCTGGAAGAGAGTGTGTTGATGCTGCCTGATAAAAGGGATGGATGGGAACTGACAGCAGCAGGGACAAGTACTCCCACACTTTCTGAAGAAATAAATGATTTCTGGAATTATTTTTGCCTCAGCCAATAGGATCCCACAGAAAAAAAAAGGTGGGATGTTTTCTTGTGGAGATCAGTATAGACACAGCAATTGAAAGCCACGATATTTATGGAGAGAGAAAATTCCAGCTTTATTGGAGAAACAAACTCACTTTGCATTTTTCTTGAATGTGGCTGTGCTGGCTCCCCCAGGAAAAGGGACACCCACCCAGATCTCCCTGTGGCACTCATCTCTGCTGGCACATCTCTCTTTTTTATGCATTAGATAAAGCCTAAGCCACCACTTCCCACTTCACCTCTTTGGTTTGGTATGGGTTCCAAATTCACGCTTGCCTCCCTGGACTCACAGAATGGTTTGGGTTGGAAAGGATCTTAAAACCCATCTAGTTCCCACCCCCTGCCATGGGCAGGGACATTTTCCACTAGACCAGGTGTTACAACCTGCTTCAAGAGGTGAGGGTAACTCAGGTTCTTGTTAATAGAGTTTTTGGGGCAGGTTAGAGTGAAACGACACCACACGCCCAGAAACTCTCCTCCTCCCCCTGTGGGGTGCAAACCTGGCACCAGCAAAGCACAAAGGGGCAAATGTTGGAACCATCAACCCTAAACATTTCAGTGTCTCACCCCAGGCTGCTCAGAGCCCCATCCAGCCTGGCCTTGACCCGTGCTGCAGACACACTTATCCAGAAACCACAAAGCTGCTGTAGTACGTTCCCTGTTGAAAACAGAGAAAAATGAGTCCACACAGGCATTTCTTCCTGCTACAGCAAGAGTGATTCCTGTAACCAAGCTGATTTGGGTGTCTTCACTCCAGTCTGAAGGGTGGAAATCCATTTGGCACCTGTTGTTTTACTGTTTCCTATGTTTCAATTTTTTCGTCCCTGTTTAATTCTTCATCAAAGCACCATTTATGCCTAATTGTGGAAATCTGAATCGGTTCTGAATCTCACTGACCAATATTATTTCATCCATGTGTTAACTTGCAAACATCTGTGATGGCAAGCAGATGTCTTCTGGCCTTTGGAAATCCCTGGGCTTTCAGGGGTTTCTATTTCAGCTGTAACATCCACAAGTGAAGAGGTGGGGAGGAAAAGAACATATGGCCTGCATCAGCATCAAGCTAAGGAGTCTCCTGTTAAAACAGCAGCCCTTGATTAGGGCAAGGCTGAAAACAGAAAAAAATTCAGCAGAAGAAAGTAGAAGCAACTTTTGGGTTGAGTTTGAAATAAGTATTGGATTAAAAATAATTTCTTATTGAATGGTACAGGCCTATTCTTCCCAGGCAAGGAGGAAAAGTCTCAGGCTTGGGACCCCCACTTTGAGCTATGCCAAAAGCTAAGAACTCTGCAGATCTCATGTGAGTCACTAGGCACAAATCCCCTTGAGAAAATCAGCTTTTCAGCCTGTAGAGTCACTATTCTGGTGCAATAAGTAAAATTTAGGCCAGTTAAAAGCCTTTTTTTAGTTGCATGTACCAGAGGAAGGTGATTGTAAAACTGCAGCCCTTCACTGGTGCAACACTGTCAGGAAAACTTTTAAAGAGCAGACCTGGTGTCAGACACGTACAGTGACTGGGGGTTTGTAAATCACTCTGCAAACCAATTTTCTAACCCTTTTTGGTTATAAAAAGAACTCGTAGCTGTGCTTTCCTCACAGAATCATAGAACCATTCAGATTGGAAAGGGGTGTCTTGCCCATGCAGCTATGGAAAGCAGGAGCAGGGCTGCAGGGTGGGATGGATTTGTAGCATCATCTCTAGCAGCTGCTGTCTTGCTCCTTCAAATTCTTTTCTCTTCTCCTACAAAAGATGGAAATGCAGTAAAAATATGACTCCTCTGGGATGTAGCTTCTCTGGGATGCACCTGCCAGGCATTTTGTGCAGCTTTGCATCCACACAGTGCTGGGCTCTGGAGCTGGAGAAAGCTTTGTCTGCAAGCTGTGCTCATGTGAGCACTGGGACTTCTCTGTAAATAACTTTAAGGATTCTTCCAGAAGCGAAATTCAGGCATGGGGTGAGGAGGCACGATTTGAGGAAGCCCAGAAAGCCAGTTTTGGCTGCAGGGCTACATCCCAAAGACCTCAAAAGCAACGGACCCAACTCTCTGCAGCTGTAGCCTCCCCTCTGGTGCTGAAGGAGACACTGAGCTCAGCACATGTACAGGTTTATGCTGCAATAATTCTGCTTGAAAAGAAGTTGTATGTTGTGGCATGTGTCTGGTGTTTGGGAACTGAAATCTGGAAACACAGTTTTGGTAAATGGATTCTTTCAACTGAGCTTGTTTTGCATCAGATCTCATCTCAGGGTGAGATTTACACATCTGATCTAACGCCAGCTGGAATCAGGAAAAAGATTCCCCTTGAGTTCATAAAACACAGGGCTGACCAAAGCAACCTCACCACTGTGTTACTGCTTTGGAAAACCTCTGGATATCATTGTGGAAAAAAAAACAAAACAGTAACAGCAAAGTTATTGTTTTAAATGAAATGCATATCTTAGAGCGAAGTGTTTTAGTAAACACCACCAGACCTGAGGCTACCCATCACAGGGGAAATGAGCAATCCTCCCCTTGGTGTTTTCTTTGTGACTTTTGTTCCTTGCTTAACTAGAAGAAGTCACTAAGAAGGGATTAAACCTACAATGGAGATTTCAGCAGGTCTTCAGGGAGAACTGGTTTAGCTGAGCAGTTCTCTGTGCCTTCTGCAGTGCACACCCAATGTTTGCATGTTGGATAATGAACTGGGGTGGGGTGGGACTCAAATTGACTGATTTCCTGGGCAGGAGCCTAAGGATGCTAAGGAAAGCAATACCAATCTCCTTGCTTTAATTCCTCCTCCCATTTCATATCCTATAGGATCATTATGGGCTTGTGTGTGCATGTTTCTCATCAGAGAGCAACTAGATGAGTAAAAACCAACAGTTTTAAGACAGCTGATGGGGTTCATTTAGCAATCCCTGGGAAGAGACACTGTAGGTAGCACAGGAGCAGATTTGACTGAGGTTTCTAGGCTGAAGACAATCTTCTTGCTGAACCTTGAGAAGGTTTGTTTGTTACAGTGCTTGATGCACCATTTCTAATCCAAACACTATTAACACCCCTTTTTCATCCACATCCGGGTGTTTTTTCTCATGGAAATTCAACCAAGTGAAATTTAGCCAGGGTTGAGCTCTCTTCAGAAAGCTTTTTTGGTACCTGTAAGGATCCATCAGGCTGCTGACCTGTAGTTCTGCAGCTGAGATTGCACAGTAAATGTGAAACGGAGCCCTTGAGCAGGTTATTAGCTCAAGGTTAGCTAGCTTGTGCTGTTTTGGAAACACCTCAGGAGAGGTAACCGAGGTCCCTTCCAGGATCACTGTTTGCAGCCCAGATGGAAATAATCTCTCTGCTGCAGCTGTAAAAAATGCAATGTAAAATTAAAGGCTGATATTTCAGCTATAACATTTATAAAACATCAAGGATGGCTTGTGAAGGAACCTGTGGTTTTCAAGTGCTAATAGAGAAAGGCTTGGGAGCAGGGAATATTCACCAGGTCTTGGCAAATTAGCATTTTATTTCAAGGCTCTCAGTGAGTGATAGAACTCGAGGGAAAATAATCAAGGTCCTCTCTGGTTGGTGCTACATGAACGTTGTGAATATTTAACATTTCTCCAATAGGGTAGGTCTCCATTTCCTACCTGATCTTTTTGCATAAATAGTTACCCAAGCTGCCAGATTCCCACATCCAGCTAAAGACCTGAAAGGATTCATCCAAACCCACGACTGCAGAGAAAAAAGCTTCCACTTTCCTGAGGCAAGCTCATGTCTGCCAGGGAGACAGAAGAGCTGTGAGGAACAAAACCCTATTTGATTGGATTTNTTTTTTTTTTTTGTTTTTTTTTTTTCCTTTTTTTTTTTTTTTTTTTTCCCTTTTTAATTTTTTTTTTTAATCCTGAGGAGTCATCTGATTCCCCTGACCTGGAAGGATGTTGAAAGGAGTAAGAGCTCCAAAAGCACAGGATAAGGACACTTCCTGTCTGTCCAATAAACAGCTGCAACACAAGGTCAGGCTGGAGGTACAGGCTGGCAAAAGGAAGCAGGGCAGCCAAGACAATGCAGTTCCTGGAGAATTTAGGGGATCAGCTCATCAGTTCTCCTGCCTCAAGCAGGAATTACCCAGCTGTCCCTGATTTGTTGGTCTCAATTAATAGTTGGACTTGATGATCTTAAGAGGTCTTCTCCAACCTACATGATTCTCTGATTCTATAAAGATGGATATTCTTAAAATCCTCCAGTGGCAGAATTTCTCCCTCTGCCCCCAACAACTTATTGCATCTCTTAACTAGCCTTAGTTCTGGCAAAGGTGTCCTGATGCCAGCCTAAATCCCCTCTGTTGCAGTTCAGACCCAGGGAATTTTGCCCAGGTCTCAATGGCCATAAATTCAAAAGTATCTTAAGCTTGAAGGTACTTGTATCTGGCCATTCTTACACAAGAAAAACACAAGTTTAATTGTGAAGAAAGAAATTGATTGAAAAGGCAAGTGTTGAGCCTTTCTAGCAGTTCTATCCTTGTCCAAAGAGTCACAAACCTAAGGATCATCCTAGAACCACAGAGTGGTTTGGTTTGGAGGTGACCTTAAAGACCATCTAGCCCAATCCCCTGCCAAGGGCTCACCTCTGGAGGAATGTGGGTGATATATGACCCCAAGAGAGTCACACTTGAAGGAGGGACATCATCTCACAGGGTTGGTGGGACCTGTGAGGGTGCCCTTGGTGCTGTTGTAGGACCTCCCACTTTGTCCTGGGTGAAGGGATGGCCATGCAGAGGAGGGGGCTGTGCTCAGGGGCTGGCTGGCAGAGCTGAGGGGTTCTGAATGAGGGGAGGGGGAAAGGGAAGCTGAAACCTTCCTCTTTCTGCCTGTCCCAGGTGGGCACAGCCCTGAGGGCCACCGTGCCCTGCCCCTCTGGCTTACACAGCCAGGGTGAGCCAGGCTGGCAGTGTTGGGGAGCCTCAGCTCCGAGCCAAGCACAGCCAGCCAAAAATGCCACAGGCCCTGTAAAGTGGGAAATTATTCCCATTCATTCCGAGTGAGACATTGAACATCTCATAATAACACAGCTAAAGCACTTATTGAAAATAGAAAAGAATTCCCTTGACAGTTACTCCTTGGAGTAACCTGCAATACAAAGTCCTGGCTGACACAGAAATTGGTGTTGGCCTCTTGCTTATGAATATAACCTGGAACTGATTGCTAAATGTGTCAGGCCTTGTAAAATGGGTAATTCAGCAAGAATAAGGTCTAGCTACTATTTAATCAGCAGAGCTCATTGCTGCTGACAGCATGAATAAAGTCTGTTCCAAGTACCTGCTAAAGGAAGTTTTCTCAGCAGATCTTGTTTTCTGAGGTAATTTCTTCACCACGTGGTAAATAAAACCAGATGAATAATTTACATGAGCATCATCTTGGAAAGGGCAGCTTCGTGTGTCCCCCTCCAATTTAGCACAATATCCATCTGCAGACCTGCCACTGCCTTTTCCTCATCCCCACCATCAAGCTGGGGACTCTGGAGCTACAAAACACCTGAGCGTTTTGGGGGCAAGTGAGTGGAAGAAAACAATGCTGCTGCTATTAAAAAAATGGACATTCATGCTTTTGTGACTCTCTTCTGCCATGAGGCCATCGCTGAACTGCCTGGAGCTGGAGCAGATTTAATTCATCTGACCAGGATGGGCAAAGGAAGATGTCCTGAAAGAGGTTATTCCTCTCCACTGGCTCTGAAAGGAGGCAAGAGATCTCTCAGAAGGGGACATCTGAAGCCAGGTAAGGTGGATCCCACCCAAGAGTAACTTGTGCTGAGCAGGGGTTGGATTTTTCATCCAGGACTGCACTAAGGGCATCCAAGGCCATGGCAATGTTACAAAAAGGAGTAGAAAAAAAAATTATCCCTCTGGATCCCAAGCCAGCAGCTTTTCACAGTTAAGTGCCCTTGAAGTGAGGAAGCCTTGAAAAGCCTTGTCCTCCTCTCAGGTCTGTTTTGAACCCAGGCCCAGCCACAGCACAGGCAGCTGAGTGTGGCCTGTGCTGAGTGTCAGATATGGGCTGGACAATTTTCCCAGTGCTGCAAAACTTTTTTTTTCCCTAATTTATTTTTGGAAACAAACAAACAAAAAAAAACCACCACAAAACAAAAAACAAAACAAAACAACAAAAAAACTGACTTGTCTTTTTGAGGCAGAAACATTCCAATAACTTTATTAACTTTTTATAACTGTACTGGAATACTTTTGCCACAAAGCCTGTTCCTCCAATGACACCTACTATTTCTGCAGGGTTTTTTTCTGGAGGAGAAAATATCCCATTTCCTTTCTGGTTTTTATTTTCTCAAATGCTTGCCATTCTTCTTTGCTTTCTCCAGACTCCAGCTCATCTTTGTGTGACAGCAAAACTGAGCTGAACTCAGCAACTGCCCAATTTTTCTATAGAACTCTCCAGATCACCTCCCTAAACAGGACGTGCCTCATTGCAACACCTTTTTTGTTATCCACTCACATTTTGTCTGCAGGACATTTACATCTCCTGATGCTCTTTCCAGCCACTTTCTGCCTCCTTCCTTCCCTACCACTCATTGCATTTCCTTCTGTTGAGTCTGGAACCATCCCTTCAGTTTAACGAAAAAATTCCTTCTTTTCACCCTAACCTCATGAAGGGTTGCAGACTCTTCTAGTTTGATATCCTTGACCCTCTCCTAAGGGTTTAATTTACCTCAGCCAGCCTCAGATGCCCCCCTGGAGCCTTCACACTGCTCCTGATGCAGCAGCAAACAGCTTTTGGAGCAGCTGCTGGGGGTTTGTTTAGAGGTGGTGCTCCTGCAGAGCTCATGCATTCCCTTGGTTTTCACTGGGGCAGCCACACAAACCTTCCCCAAGTCAAGATACACCCAGTCATCCTCTCAGAGCAGAAATAAAACTCCTTTGACATGATTTATTCTAGTCAAGTCCACATTGGCTCTTTTTTTATTATCTTATCATGTGCTAGGTGCTTCTAAATTGATTATTCAGTACTTTTTACCAGTGTCCTCCTGGCTACTGGAATAAAGCTGGTGGGTCTCTGATTCCTCCCACCCTCCTTCCCCTCCTCACAGCCAGGCAGAGCATTTACCCTTCTCCTGTGATAACACCTGAGGAGCCAGACTTGACCCTGCCCATTTTACAGCTGCTTTTGCTTAGGTCCCTTCAGGCCCTTGAATCCATCAGTCTTGATTCCTCTTGTCTTTTAACCTGTTCTTGCCTTGTGTTATCACTGCTTGTGTTGTTTGAAGTTGATTTCACTTGCTAATCCTTTTTGGAAGGCTGGGGAAATGAAGGTATGTTCTGTGGTTTCTGTTCTTTGGTTTTCCATTCTGTCATAGAGTAGAACACTGCTCTTATAGAGAATTCACAGATTTCCTCCATCCTTCATTTTTTCCTTGTACTTCCATAAACAGCTTGGGTTAGTTTTTACATTCCCTATCACTTGAAATCACTTTGGTGTTTCTGATTTTATGCTTAAGCACGTGGCCTATTATTTTAACTCATTTTTCTTTAATTATTTTTTTTCCCTCTAATGATTCCTTTATTAAATTCTACTTCTTGCATAAGTGCTTACTTGACTTGGTTTTCCTTTTGCTGGATGTTTTTCAAATGTTAAAAACATAGAATGGTTTGGGTTGGATGGGACCTTGAAGATTATCTCGTTCCACCCCCCTGCCATGGGCAGGGACACCTTCCACTATCCCAGGCTGCTCCAAGCCCCATCCAACCTGGCCTTGGACACTTCCAGGGATGGGGCATCAGCTTCTCTGGGCACCCTGTGCCACCTCACCACCCTCACAGGGAAGAATTTCTTCCTGCCGGCTGATCTAACCCTGCCTTCTTGCAGTGGGAAGCCATGCCCCCTTACCCTGTCCCTCTACACCCTTGTCCAAAGTCCCTCTCCAGCTCTCTTGGAGCCCCTTTAGATACTGAAAGGGGCTCTAAAGTCTCCTCAGAGAGAGAAAAACCTTAGGGAGAGAGAGGAAAACAAA